>PVKU01000373.1:0-345369 GCA_004027475.1 Anoura caudifer | reverse complement strand
TTAATTCTGCTCTGATCTTGATTATTTCCTTCCTTCTACTCACTCTGGGCTTTTGTTGTTGATTTTCCAGTACTTTCAGCTGTATGGTTAGGTCGTTGTTTTAAGATTTTTCTGTCCATTTTAGATAGGCCTGAAATGCTACGAAATTCCCTCTCAGGACTGCTTCCCTGTGTTCCACAGGTTCCGGGTTGTTGTGTGTTCTTTTCAATTTGTTTCCAGGCATTTCTTGATTTCTTCCTTGATCTCATTGTTAACTCATTCATTATTTAATAACATGTTATTTAGCCTCCATGTATTTGAATGTTTTTGAGATTTTTTTTTTTGAGGTTGATTTCTACTTTCAAGCCATTGGGATCCAAGAAAATGCTTGATATGACTTTAATTTTCTTGAGTTTGTTAAGGCTTGTTTTGTGTCCTACCTTGTAGTCTATCTTTGAAAATGTTCCAGGTGCTTTTGAGAAGAACATACAATCTGCTTCTTTGGTGTGAAATATTTTGTAAATACCCATTAAATCCATTTGCTCAAGTATGTTGTTTAATGCCACTGGGTTCTTGTTGGATTTTGTCTGGATGATCTGTCTATTGTTGACAGAGGGGTGTTAAAATCACCTATAATGACTGTATTGCTGTCAATGTTTTTTATAAAGTTCTCCAAGATTTTCTTTATATATTTTGGTGCTACTATATTGGGTGCCTATATGTGTATAAGGGTTATACCCTCTTTTGGATTGACCCCTTTAGTATTATGGAGTGAACTTGCTTGTCTCTTGTTATGGTCTTTGTTCTGAAGTCTATTTTGCCTGAATGAAGTATTACTACCACTACTCAACACCAGGAAGACAAATAATCCAATTAAAAAATGGGCGAAGGACATGAATAGATACTTCTCCAAGGAGGACATACAGATGGCCCATATGTAAATGAAAGCAGGCCCAGCTGCCTGCTGCTACAAAAGCCAGTACCTAAGAGGCAGGTGCTGATGTAAAGGAAAGTGGTTATTTGCAGATGCCAGCCATTTGGAAGATGGGGGACTCATGTCTCAAAGCCCATATCCTGGATTATGGAGGACTCACATCTCAAAGCCCACCTCCTCCTCTCATTGGAGGCAGAGGTTTTTATGAGGAGGGAGAGGGGAACAGAACAAAGAGATCAAGGGAAGAAGTTGCAAAATTCTCTATGTGCAGAGAAACACAGTTCATTCTGATAAGGCAAGTTATGGCCTCTTATCCATTATCGTGGTTTAGTCATCCTAGTTTAACATCATCCTGGCATCATGGTTGAAGGTCAACAAATCTTCTGGAGCAGGGATGCTTGAAGTTCTGTGTCTGTAGCTTTTGAAGTTAGTTCCTAGGATTTTTATACAAACATGCTGTTCATCTATATGTTACATAATAGTCAGAGTGAGCACTTACAGAAACAATGTCAAAAGAATTGTAGGGTGGGTTACAATTCCCACCATTACAATTTTCTGCTGTTACAAATAGACATATGAAAAATGCACAATATCTCTAGCCATCAGAGATGCAAATTAAAATTGCAATGAGATATCACCTCATGCCTGCCAAAATGGCTATCATTAATAAATCAATAAACAAGAAGAGCTGGCGATGATGTGGAGAAAAGGCAACCCTAATGCACTGTTGGTAGGAATGCAGACTGGTGTAGCCACTGTGGAAAACAGTATGGAGTTTCCTTGAAAAACTAAAAAATGAATTGCCTTTTGACGCAACAATTCCACTGCACATAATATACTCTAAGAATCTTGAAATGACAATTCAAAAGAACCTATGCACCCCAATATTTATAGCAGTACAATTTACAATAGCCAAGTGCTGGAAGCAGCCTAAGTGCCCATCAGTAAATGAGTGGATCAAAAAACTGTGGTACATTTATACAATGGAATACTACACAGCAGGAAGAAAGAAGGAATTCCTACCTTTTATGACTGTATGGATGGAACTGGAAACTATTATGCTAAGTGAAATAAGTCAGTCAGTAAAAGACAAATACCATAGGATCTCACTTATAAGAGGAATGTAATGAACAAAATAAACTAATGAGAAAAATAGAACTAGAGGTATAGAATCAGGATGATAGCTGTAAAAGGGGGTGGGGGAGGCGAGGACTGTTTGAAAGAGGGTGAAGGGATTAGTCAAAGAACATATATGACGGGACATGGACAATGGTGAGTGGACTGATTATGGGAGTGTGGGGCAGGCTGGGTGGAAGAAAGCAAAAGGGGAGAAAAGTGGGACAACTGTAATAGCATAAACAATAAAACATTTAAGAAATAAAAATGACTTCAAAGTTTTAAAAATAAAAAAGGATTACTTATGTACTTTCTAAGAAGATTGGGGCTTTCACTATAGCTCTCCTCCTCTCTTAACCAGAATCGCCCTTAATGTTCTTTTCATAGCAATGTAGCTTTCTTCTAACATGTACCTCGAAACTCTTCCAGCCTCTACTCATTACCCAGTTCCAAAACTACTTCCACATTTTTAGATATTTGTTATAACAGCACCTGATCCAGTACCAATTTCTTAGTCCATATAGACTAAACAAAATACCATACACAGGGTGCCCTGTAAGCAACATAAATAAGAAATTTATTTCTTACAGTGCTGGAGGCTGGAAAGTCCAAGTTCAAGGCACCGGCACACTTCCTGTCTAGTGAGGGCCCACTTCCTGGTTAATATAGATAACCATCCTCTTGCTCTATCTTCTCATGGTATAAGGATGAGGGAGCTCCCTGAGGTCTCTTTGGTAAGGACACTAATCCTATGTATGGCATAATCATGTCCCCAAGATCCCACTGCCTAATATCATCACATTGGCGGGGTTAGGATTTCAACTTGAATTTTTTAGGGAAACAATATTCAGTCTTACATAGCAAGGTCATTGGTCATTTTGGCAAGAGAGGTTTAAGTGAATTGATAGCATTAAAAAGCCTGACTTGATTGTAATGGAACCTGAGAATTTAGAGAGCAAATACAGAATCTTAAAATTTTTCACTGTAAATGGGAATAGGTAGATAAGGCCCATTGCTTTGTAGTTATCTTTTTTACTGTAATTGTACCATATTACATAATTTCCAGTAGTACTTCAAAAGTTCCAGTTGTTCCATATCCTTACTGACGCTGGATATGGTCAGTTTTGTGAATTTTAGCTATTCTGTATCCATTTGTCTATTGATGGATACTTAGGTTGCTTCCATATCTTGGCTATTGTAAATAATGCTGCAGTGAACACAGGGATACAAATATCTTTTTGAATTAGTGTTTTGGATTTCTTCAGATAAATTACTGGATATGAGATTGCTAGGTCATAAAACAGTTCCATTTTTAATTTTTTGAGGAATGTCTATACTGTTTTCCATAGTGGCTGCACCAATTTATAATTTCACCAACACTATCTGAGGATTCTCATTTCTCCACATCCTCTCCAGCATCTTTTGTTTGCTGATTTATTTATAATATTTATTCTGACAGGTTTATTCTGACAGGTGTGAGGTGATTTCTCATTGTGGTTTTAATTTGCATTTCCCTGATGATTAGTGATGTGGTGCATTTTTCCATATGCCTATAGGCCAACTATATGTCCTCTTGGAAGAAATATCTGTTCAGGTCCTCTGCCCATGTTTTAATCACATTTTTTTGGTGGTATAATATGAGTTCCTTATATATTTTGCATGTTAATCCATTATTGGATGTATCACTGGCTGATACCTTCTCCCATTCAGTAGGTTGTCATTTTGTTGATGGTTTCCTTGACTGTGCAAAAATTTTTAGTTTGATGTAGTTCCCTTGTTTATTTTTTCTTTTCTTTCCCCTACCCTAGGAGACATATCTAAATAAATGTTACTAAAAGCAATGTCAAAGAATTTATAGTGTAAGTTTTGTTCTGGGAGTTTTGTGGTTTCAGATCTTATAATTAAATTTTTTAATCCATTTTGAGTTTATTCTTATATATGGTATAAGAAAGTGATCCAATTTCATTCTTTTGTGTGAATCTGTCCATTTATTGAAGAGACTGTCTTTGCCCCATTGTGTGTTCTTGTCTCCTTTGTCATAGATTAATTGACCATACAGACATGGGTTTATTTCTGGGCTCTATAGTCAGGTACATTGATCTGTGTCTGTTTTCATGTCAGTACTGTGCTGTTTTGATAAGTATAGTCTTATAGTCTAGTTTGACAACAGGTAGCATGATACTTGTAACTTTATTTTCTTTCTCAAAATTGCTTTGGCTATATGGGGTCTTTTGTGGTTCCATGTGAATTTTAGAATTATTTTAGTTCTGTGAAAAATGCCATTGTATTTTGATAAAGAATATGTGGTACATATATGCAATGGAATATTGCTAAGTCATGAAAAAGAACAAAATCTTGCCATTTGCAACAACGTAAATAGACCTATTATGCTTAGTGGAATAAGTCAGGCAGAGAAAGGCAAGTACTATATGATTTCACTTATATCTGGAATCTAGAAAACAAAACAGAAACAAACATATAGATACAGAGAACAAATTGATGGTTGCCAGGTGGGAGGAGGTTAGGAGAATGGGTACAAAAAAGGTGAAAAGATTAAGAAATATAAATTTCCAATTACGGGGATATAAAGTACAACTACTTTATATGTAGAGAATATAGTCCATGATACTGAAGTGACGATGTGTAGTTGGAGTGGGCACCAGACTTCATCAGGGTGAGCGCTTTGTAAGTTATATAATGTCTAAGCCCATGTTGTACATCTGAAATTAATATAATAAAGTATGTTGTCTATAATTGAAAAGCAAAACAATTTTTTACATGTTAGCTAGTCTAATGAATAGGTAGTATCTCATTATGATTTTAATTTATATTTCCCTAATGACTAATGGTATTATCATTTCGTGTGTCTAGTAGCCATTTGTATAGCTTTTTGTAAAATGTCTCTTCAAATTTTCTATTTTTACTGTGTTTTTACTCTTTATAGTTGAGTTATAAGAGTGTGTTATATATTCTAAATACTAGTCCTTCATCTAATGTCTGCTTTGCCAATACTTTCTCATCATCCATGGCTTGTGTTTTTGTTTCCTTAGTGGTTTCTTTCAATAAGGAAAAGTTTTCAGTTTTGAAGAGATCCAACTTAATTTTTATATGCTTCATGCTTTCAGTATTTTATTTAACAAATCTCCCTATTCCAAGGTTGTAAAGTTTTTCTCTTATGCTTTCTTCTAGAAGTTTTCTCATATTATGTATTATATTTATGTCTATGATACTTTTTGAATTAAATGTTGGGTATCATGTGATGTGAGAGTTGATGCTCATTTTTTACCCTAAGAATATCTATTTGATTCAGAGGTATTTGTTTAAAAAATTCCTTTTCCCATGACTTTCATTGGCAACTTTGCCTAAGATCATTTGACCATACCTACTAGCTTTACCACATAGTTGGACAGTAAAAACAATAATCCCTCTTTACACACATACACACACACATACATATACTATTTCTTCCTCCAATAGAATTCACCAGTGAAACCATGTGGGCCTGGGCTTTTTCTTCTTGGGAAGGTTTTGATAACAAAGTAAATTGCTTTAATAGGTACATATATAGAGTTATTCATATATTTTTTATGTCAGTTTTGGTATGTTGCATTTTTTAATATATTTATTTATCTCTATGTACTGTATTTTCACATAAAGTTATTCATAGCATTGCCTTATTATTCTTTAATACCTATAGTGTAGACAACCACTTTTTAATTATTAATATTGGTAATTTACATTATCTCTCATTTTTTCTTAATCAATCTAACTAGATTTTGTTAATTTGGTTGATCTTTTCAGGGAGCCAATTTTTGGCTTTGCTAAGTTTCTCTGTGTCCATTTTCCATTTCATTAATTTCTGTTCTCATCTTTATTGTTTCTTCTGTTTAATTTGGATTTGCATTGTTATTTTTTTCTGGTTTCTTGAGTGAAGCTCAAGTCATTTTTTTTATCTTTCTTCTTTCCAACATAACTGCTTAAAGCAGCTTTCCCTCCAACCACTACTTTAGCACATCTCACAAATTTTAATGTGTTGTGTATTTATTGCTATTCAATTCCAAATATTTTTTGCCCTGGCTGGTGTATCTCAGTGGATTGAGCACTGATCTTCAAATCAAAAGGTTGCAGGTTCGATTCCCAGTCAGGGCACATGCCTGAGTTGCGTTCTAGGTCCCCAGTAGGGGGCTCATGAGAGACAACTACACATTGATGTTTCTCTCCCTCTCTTTTTCCCTCCCTTCCCCTCTAAAAATAAATAAAATCTTTTTAAAAAGTTTTCTAATTATCCCTATGATGCCATCTTTAGCCCATGACTATAATTTAATTTCCAGATATTTAGAATTTTCCTAAGATATTGTTATGGATTTCTAATTTAATTCCTTTTATCATCAGAGAATTCACTTTGTATGATTTTGATCCTTCTAATTTTATAAAAATGTGTTATATGGACCCACATATGGTTTACCTTTGCCAGTGTTCCATGAGCATGTGGGAAAGAAAATGTGTGTTCTCTAGTTTTTGAACGTAGTGTTCTGTAAGTTAGGTCTAGATAGTTAAGGATAGTATTGTTCAGATCTTCTACATCTTTACAGGTATATTATTTTATTGTTCTATTATTTGCAAGAGATAAGTGTTAAAATCTCCCACAGTTCAGAGAGGAACCTGAGACTTGTATAGATTCATACTGAGAATCCCAGCATGCACCTGTCCAGCTCTCCCCTCTGGGTTCTCCCATCCCTCTCCATCCCTGGCAACCTTATTTTCCTCCTTCCTCTAACCAGAAACATGGGATATTTATTGGAGTTATAGGCACTTACAGTTTGGCTGCTGCTATAGCACTCTGAGATCAGGGTTTTCTGTTGGGGAATAACCATAAGGAAAAAAGAAAAAACAAAGAACTCATCCCTGTGCAATCACTGCTGAAAGTTTGACTTCTTTCCACAATTGGCCTACTAGTGTTCACTTTCCAGATTCCTCAAATAGTTGTTCTTTGTATTTTGTTCAGTTTTCAGTTGTAATCAGTGAGAGGAATGGGGCATATGTGGATGGAGTTTGATGCCATGCTAATACTGAAACACCCAAAATGTTTTATAAGTTTTATGTAGAAAAACTTTACCCTTTTCACCAGGCATTCTCAATTTTGTGTGTTTTCCTAAGAATATTAAAATATATATATGTGTGTATATATATATATATACACACATATATACATATACTATCTTGTTTCTTATATCACTTTCAAAGTTATTTTGCTTGTTTTGCCTTGAGCTTACTTATTGATTCAACTAAAATTTTTTTAAAATGTTTGACATGGTATGAAGTAGAGATTGAACAAATATTGAATTATTATGCTGCACACTTGAAACTAATGTAGATAAAAATGGTAATATTTTATTTAGGGTTTTTGTATCTAGCTTTATAAAAAAATCTATTGTGTTCTCTTTTAAAAAATATTCTAATCTGATTTTGTAATGTTTTATCAAAAACATTTTCATAAAATGTTCTGATCCTGGCTTTTGATTGCATTTTCCACTTTGTCTATGTTGTTGGTCAATTATTCTGTTTTTTTATTTTACTTTATTTTTAATTTTCTTTATTGATTTTACAGAGAGAGAGAGATAAAGAAAGAAATGTCAATTTGTTGTTCCACTTATTTATACATTCATCTGTTTGTTCTTGTATGTGCCCTGACTAGGGATTGAACCTGCAGTCTTGGTGTATCAGGACAATGCTTTAACGAAGTGAGCTACCTGGCCAGGGCTTGTTTTTAATTTCCTGATGCACTCTTATTAATTTATATTTCTAGTGAAGTCAGTTATATTAAAAAATTACTTTGTGTAAAACATTCTCCTTAAGAAATTCCTGTATTTATAGTTTTGATTTTTTTAATGTTTTTTTACTATTGATCATGTTAGCAAAGGTTTATTAGATTTTTGGACATTTTCAAAGAGGCAACATTTGACTTTACATATATATTCTATTATGTGCTTATATTCTAATTGATTAATTTCCATTTTTATCTTTTGAGTCTTTTACTTTCTTTGGGTATATTTTTTATTATTCTCTACTTTATTTAACTCTTCAATTCAGTTATATTTAATTTTTATTTATTAAATACTTTTAAGCTTAGCTTTTATTATGATTATGTATTTTTAAATTTTGAAATGAATAGATTTTTCTCTTTTGGTTTCTTTTTTTCTTATTCTTTAGGAGGTTTTTTTTTTTTTTTTGTCTGTCTTGACTTACTGCAGTTTTTTGTCTACTTTGTACATATTTTTTGCCTCCTTGCATTGTCTACTGAGAAAGGTTTGTTAGTGTCCCCCAAATTAGGATGCACTCATGTTGCTGGGCAATCCCAGCACATACATCCCAAAATACCTATGGATTACACTCAGAGCTCAGGGAGAGAGAGCTGGGAAAACAATGCCTTTTGGTAGCAATTTCCAACCTGTGTGCTGCAAAAATTTTAAACCATGAAATACCTGGCTATTTAGTCAGAGGCTCTGACCTCTTTTTTCTTATATTGTCAAATGAAAATGACAACAGCCAGCACAACAATAGCTGCCTGGTGTGAATGCATCAGAATCATACCTGTTTTTTTGGTCAAGTCAGCAAAAAATGTCATATACTTTTTGGTGTGCTGCAGAATTTTAGTAATGAGTTTATGTGTACCTTGAGATAAAAAAGGTTGAAAATCGCTGCCTTAATTCAACGTTTATTGCAACATCTGTTTACTTCCCTAGCTCGAGCCAAATCAGCAGTACTGTTGAAGCCAGGCCCTCTCTGGATTAACTGTATGTAGTTAATGAACAAAGCAGTCTCTCTCTCTATAACATTCTTTATACGATTTCCTTGATGTGATGAAGGAAATTGAAAATTACCTGGTGAAAGTCTCTGTATACATACACTCTGAGCACTTGTTTCCTTCCTTAAGACACAAACGTCTAAACTGTTAAACAACCAAACAACTTTTGACAATAGTAGATCTCCTTTATAGAGAAAGGAAATCTGACTTGTAAAGAGGTTGAAAATGTCATGGCTTCAGAGAAAGTTTTCTAAAATAAATTATAATTAAAGTTTATTTTAGTTCATAATTTTCATATACACTAGATAATTTCATACTAGCAACAATTCTGTGACTAAAGTAAAAAGACTTGACTAACATCAGCATTCTGATAGGTGCCATCAAGTACTAGGGATCAGAAGTGACTCATTCAAATGCATGCAACTAGCATGTAATGAAATCATTATGGGAATGCTCATCGTAGGACAGCAAGGCCAGCATACTTTCCCTTTATTATAGTACTTTTCTGCTATCTTGGGACTCGATTCTCATGGGAAAATGGCCCTTGGATTTCAATTCATGTAGATGACAAAATTTTAGAAATTAGGAATTCTTCAGATGGTGTTGTTCAATAGATATTGTTTGATTTTAATAGAAATGAGCTAGACCTCTTCTAGTCACCCCATCTCCCTTTCTACCATGATCTGCACACCCTGGGCTCCTTACCCTACGGGATTTGGTCAGCCTGACCAATGGGAGTGCAGTAGGAGCCTCCAGCAAAGAGGAGAGTGAGATTTGGGCATATGTTCCCATCTCTTCCTCACAGGTTGATTTGGGATGACCATGTGGTTTAACTGAAGATCCCAGCTCTTGTCCAGAGCCTCTTTCACCCAGTTCTTTTTTTCCCTATTCCAGTGGCAACTTCCTCCCCTTGCCCTCTCAGGTCTAGGGTGGGAACAGTTCCCGAATAGTACTTTCCCCAAGTACTACTCCATCCCTTGAGGTTTCTCTACACCCTGCTCACCCGTTTGTAAGAGTTTCTTTTTTAAAAAGTCCTCAAATTATCCTGTTTGAATATTTCAGCTTTTTTTTTTTTTTTTTTGCAAGGACTGTGACTGGTAAAGGAAACAAATTACTCTTAAAGTTTATAGCTTAAGTAGAAAGAGATGGGGTGCAGGGACTAGTTCCCCAGCCAAGTGAAAAGCTTTCATATGCTAACATCTGATTACTACAGTTTTGGAAAGGAGCTGGTTCTTTTAATATATTCTACATTGGGGATTACATATTTTCTGAACCAAAATCATAATCAGATCCAAAAGATTTCTAATACTTTATATATTGTTAATAAAATTTATTAGTAACAGGGAAAAAAGAGAAACACCCCTTTCAGTTTCCAAAGCAGAAGGAGAAAAAAGTGCAGTGCTCCTAAATCATTCGGTTTCTATGCAAGCTTCTTTGCCATCCCACCCCAAAGAATCCCTTGGTAGAGAGTTAGATGCTCCTGACTCTGATTCTTTGGCTAATGAAAGCAGGCATGGGGCACTGCAAGGACTCATTTTTCAAAATCCAGTGTGAGAAGAGAGTGGGAATGTTAATTACATGTCAACAGAGGAGTTGAAACAATACTTTTCTAGCAGGCAGCTATGTATGCATGCAGATTCTCTCTCTCTCTCTCACACACACATAGAGCCAGAAAGGCAAACCAGCAGAGAAAATGGTATAATTCTCAGAATTCATTCTGGTGCTTGGGGGATAGACGGGAATGCAGGCTATTACTTTCCTTCTGAGCCAGGGCAGGATGACATGCTGACATGTCTGGTATTTTCTGCCAGTTGGCCATCATTTGGATGGGTGGGAAAATACACTTTGCTCCCATTCTCTTTCCTTATTCCCCTGCCCTGGATTAATTTTTAATATAATGCCACAAGGAATATATGATTCAAAAAATAAGAAAGGAATCAAGCTGCCTAACTGATTAATCAATCAAGAATAGGTCTCCACTGTCACAGTGGAGGGGAATGTTACCCTGCAGTGGATTTATTTTCCTGTTGTTTGGACACGGGTAAGACTGACTACATTTTCCACTTTCGCATTTTAATGAGAAGGGGAACTGAAAACTAAAACGCCATGACTGTGGTCACCGAAGGTTGTAACATAGAAGCAAAACAAGACTGGGTCATTTGTACTAACAATTTTCAGTCTTGAAAGTCTCTGTGTTGCCATTCAAGGTAATGAGAAAAAGTGTTCTACTGAAATGTAAGTTTTGAAATTTGTGTTCTTGAACAACAATTATGGATTGCTATTTCCTTGGTTCCATTTTTAGCAGTGTAATAGATATTTCCTCAGACCACCAACTTAGAGGTACAAGGATGGCACAAATTAATAATAAAACGTCAGCCCTCATAGGTTTAGAATAAGGGAGGTGAGAGTAAGCATGTAGAAACTAAAATTATGATTGCTAAAGTTAACATTTATTTCCTAATTTCTCAAAGGGAGTAGAAATAGCTATACTTTAAATGAAAATTGGTATATTGAGACCCATGTGTTTAAACATGTCATTTAATACTATAAATGCAATTGCTATTTGAACTTAAAATAATGTATTTCTTTCAAATGTTGAAGGAGACAAGGACAAAGAAAAGAGATACAAGATATTAAAAGCAGAAACTAACATTGGTATGACAAAAAATATCTAATATAGTGGCTTAATGATAAAAGCAAATGTTAGAATGATCTACTAAATAAATAAAATGATAGAAGAAACTTTATCCTAGCATCAGGCAGAGATAACTTCAAGCTGAAAATCCTACATCACTTAATAATACAGGTTAAAATATATATAGAAGTTATAATTAATTCTGTATTTCTTATTGGTAAAAATATGAATGAAATATAACTTTACAGAAGATCAAAGATATGTTTATAAGATTACCATAATAGTAGAAGGTGACACCTCACTTTCAATTCTTTGTGGATAAAAAAGGCAAAACTTGCATAGAGTATATTTTAATAGTAATATGTATAACAGTAATTAATAGATATGGATATGTCAAATATTGAACCCTAGACACAAAGAAATGCATCTTTTTCCCAAGGACCCATAGATACTCAGAGAATTTATCTCGTTTTTGAAACAATAAAATTACTAAGTTCCCCCAAATAGAAATACTATAGGCAATGTTCTCTGACCCTAATGCATTCAATGCTAGAAACAGATAAGAAAATTAGAAACAAAATGAAGCTTCTTTATTAAGCAATCTCAGGTTAAAGAAACAATGAAAATCACAATTATAGAATGTCTAAAAATGAGAAAAAATTTAAACTATAAAATTTATATTACTAAAGATGAAACAATGAAAATAAGTGAATAAGGTGCTACTTGTAAAACTAGAAAAACAAATATTAAAATAAACTTAAAAACAGAATAAATTTTTTTTAAAAAATAAGAAGCAAATATCCATGAAGAGACATATGATTGAATTGATTTAAAAAATTCAAGATTTGGTTCTGTGGAAGAACAAAAACAAACAAATAAATAAGTTATTTACTAAATATGACAGTGAACAAAAGAGATAAGTAACACAAATTCATAAAATAAGCAATGAAAAGGGTAAATTACTACAGATAATAAGAAAGTCATGATGAGAAAATCCTATGTAAACTTTATACTAAAAGCTTTTAAACCTTGGATTTCTTTTTTCCAGGAAGAAACAGCTTGCAAATTGTGAAAGAAATTGTGAATATTGTCAAAATTTTTCAAAAAGCTTCTGACACAGAAGGTGTCTTTGGTAATTTTTTTATTCTTCCAAGAAACTGATTATTCCAATATGATTTAAATTTGTTCCAGAGTAACATAAAATAAGAAATTCTCTTCAAATTCCTTTATGACACCAGCATATGTGTGATAGTAACATAGAACAGATTCTCTCTCCCTCTCTCTGTGTCCCTCTCTCCTTCTCTCTCTCTTCTCACAGATATTCTGATTGATATATTAGCAGAGGGAACTTAGCAGTACATTAAAAGAGTACTACAACATAATCAAATAGAATGAATTCCAAGTATGTATCCAGTTCAATATTGAGAATACATTTAACTCTTTCAATCAGACAGATAAAGTTGATACTAAAAGGTATTTGGTTAAATTTAGAATCTATTCCTGACTTTAAAAAATTTTAAATCTCCCAAAAATATTAAGTAAGAAGTTATTCTTATTTAATGGGGACAACTGGAACTGAACAACAATAAAAATAAATAAATTTTTAAAAGTGAAAAAAAGATATTCTTATCATAATGATAATCTAAATTTGGGAAAAAAGATGATATAAGAAAAGTTATATTCAAAATAGTAATAAAATATAAAAATAAAATGTATGTGAATAAACTGATTAAGAAATATTAAATTTTTAAAATTTGAAAAATTTTAAGTTAAAATTTAAATGATTAAAATTCTCTTCTAAATGTACAAAAATGATCTTCTAATTAATATTTTTATCAATATTACATTTATTAAAGAGGCAGTACAGCCAACTTATTAAAAACTTCTAAAAGACATTAATTATAATTTAATAAAATACATGTTATGTTTTAGGTTACAAAAACTCAGTATTTTAAGATTATTCATCTATTCACTTTCTTTAAAGTAATCTATAATATCTATTCATTTTATTTAATATTGAAGCAATGTTTTCTTCAGAACTTAGAAATTATTCTAAAATTAATTTTTAAGTAGATAAATAGAAAAACAAGAAAATTTGGAAGGACTAAAAAATAATTAGAAGAATACTTATCCTACTAGATAATAAAATGCATCAATTATAATACCTAAAACAGAAGTGCTGTAGGAGGCACAGGCACAGTCTGAACTGATACATACTGAAGTCATCAGAGAGAGACCCAGGGATATGTGGTAGTTAAATGTATGATAAGATGGCATTTCAAATTGGTGAAGAGATTAATAGAATTTCCAATAAGTCATGTTGTGATTACTGGCTAGACATTTGGGAAAAAGAAAGCTGAATCCCTTATGGGAAAATAATTTTTAGATGGATCAAAGACCCAAATGCGTATTTTTGAGAAGACAAGGGAAGGAAAGAAAGAAACCAGAAAATACTTCAAGAAAATGTGGGTGAATAATTTCATAATCTTAGAATGGGAAAATCTTTCTAAACACTATAAATAGTACAAGATCCATAATTAAATTTTGGTAAGTTTGGTTACATAATAATGTAAACTTTCTTTACCATGAAATAAACTTTTAAAGTAAATCCAAAAACAAAATACAAGCCAGCAAACATAGGAGAAAAAGTTAGTATACTGAATAAATGAAAAACTCTAGCATATCAAGGAAACAGTGAACCATTCCTACAGTTATATGGGTAAAAAAAAAAAAACAGGCAGTTCAAAAAAGGAGAAATACATGACTGATAAATATGTGGAAAATAATCACTTTCACTAAAAAGGAAACAGAAAAGAAATTATGCATATTATTTTCCACTCAAGAAGTGAGTAGATGTTCACGTGCCTGTAGGGAGCGCTGGAGTGCCCCAGTGTCACAGGTGTGAACCTGACTCTGCGTTTTGGGAAGGCAGTGTGGGGGTGTGTATTGTATCTTAAATTAGATACCTTTGGCCTGACAACTTCACTTTTAAAATTTTATCCCGAGTAGATTATTTTTGTCCATTCAAAAGAATCCTCATACATATATATTTATTTAATCTATACAGTTATCTATTAAAGTCCTTCAGTATAAAACTGGTTCAATCAATAAATTATGATAAAAATTGTAGAACCATCAGATATCCAGTGAAATAACAATGTAGACCTGACTATAATTACCCAGAAGGATGCTCATGACATTTTATTTTGGTTGAGAAGGTTAAAAATGGTAGGTAAAGAATAAACTGAAATGAAATTATGTGTAATAACATCCAACTATATAGATGTACACACAGAAATATACAAAAATTTTACCACCATGTGTCAGATATTTCCCTTCAATACAAATAACAGAAACTCAGTCCAAACTGATTTAAGCCAAAGGTGAACTTCCGAGCTAAGATGGCTGAAAAGTGTCGAGTTTGGGTTTGCTTCCAGGCACACCTTTTCCCCAGGCTTCAACCAGGGTCATCGGGAAGAGCCAGTTTTTCTATGTTCCCAAGTTTCTGCTCTGCTTTTTCTGTGGTGGTTCTATTCTCAGAATGTTATCCTCCAAGGTGGCAAGATGACTGCCACAGGTTTTGCCTCTCCTCCCCTCCATTTCAGCACTAACATGAAAGAGAGAAAGTCTTTTTTCTGATTACTCAATTGAAAGCTCCGGGTTCATTGGGTCTGGTGGACATAACTTGGGACCTGTGCCCATATAGAAATCAACCCTGTGATGTAGAGAAATGTAAGATTCATATCGGCTTAGGCCTCCGTGTCCCATGTTGAAATATATATCCACCGTACCCACAGGTAATACATGGTAATACCTATAGCTTGGAGTCTGAGAGGTGGGTCGGGTAGGGGAGAGTGGACTGGTCTCCCTGAAGGAAAATTGTGGCATTATTATTTCCCAGAGAAGGGTAAGTGGATGCTTGGCTGCTAAAGGGACTAAAGAAGCTTGTCCTTTCATGATGATGATTCTGGACATATTTATTTTTTGCTTCCTATTTTTATGTATTATATGAGAATTTACCATTTTTAATTAGCAAAAACTATGGAAATTATTAGCATGCATCATTTTTATATTTAAATAACACATCTGTTTTCAATATAAATAATAGATATTTATTTCACTACTTCATGTTGTGTTTGCTGCTTTATATTTTTCCCTTGTCTATCACTTATTTTGCTTTCCTGTAAACCTCTCAGTATTGCTTCTTTCTGTTATCTGTCCATAGCTGTTATTCAAACTTCCAGAGTCACAGGCACAAGAATCTGTGCAAAAACTTGAAGCTTTTACTCTAGGAAGTGTTTCAGAGAAAGAAGCGCAGAAGTAAAGAAATAGGTGGTGACTCCAAAACGTTAGATGGGTGCATTAGGGGACTCATTTTGAATTACGTTTGCATAACAAATACAATTTTTACTTTGCTTGCAAGTTCATATGCAGTTGCAGGAGAGGAGGGTGTCTTTCCAAAGCCTACTTGATACTGCCTTTGGTAAGTGGTTTTTTTAGATCAGTACCTCAGAAAATTCTCAAGTACACGTGACTCACCTAGGGACCTGTTAAAGCGCAGGTTCTGATCCATATGTCCATGTTGGGGCCCAAGATTCTTCATTTCTCACAAGCTCCCAGGTGATGCTAATGCTATAAGCATACAGGCCCTACTTTGAAAAGGGAGGATTTGAATAACATTTTCCTATCTATTAATTAAAAAATTAAGCCAGCCATAATCTGCATACTTTTCATTAAAATAAGAAAAATATGAAAATATACTTTAAATGATTCCAGGTTTATTTGTATATGCCACTATTTTTCTATTTAGTGCTAACTTTTTAGAAAATTAACAAAAAATGTGACTCTGTGTTACCTCATCTTAAAAGAAGGCAAATATTTCAATTCTCTCCCTCACTGTCTAATATAAAATCCCAAATCTGTTTTTATATTAATTTCATAAGGAAAAAATGCTTTCTTCCCATCTTAAATTCTGTTTTTCTTGTTCTGAAACCAAAGATTATGCAATTCAACTTTGAATTACATGGAAATTATGGAAAATCCCTTCTTGTTTGAGGTTTTGACGATGTACTATGTCAAGGACAAATTCAAGAGCCATGGGCTTTTACTTTATTGCTGCTGACCTGGGTGATCAGTAAGGCAGGAGGAGCAAGGTACAAAGGACTTCTCTGGAAGAGATGTTCTAAAACTCAGATTCCCAGTTATGTAAAATGGTGGCTCTTCTTCCTCACTCTGGATCCACTTGACCTTGGGTAGCTGAAAGAGCCTAGCCCTAGTTTTCAACACCAGTAACAACTGAAGGTCCAAGCCATTTAACCTGTCAGAATGCAATTTTTGTGGCTGCATATGAATTCACTTTGTGTTACAAACATTTTTAATGATTTTTAATAATGTTTATGGTTTTAAACTTCACATACCCTCTCCAACTCCAGGACTAAGATGAATATTATCTGAGAATTAAGATCAAGGACAGGAGTTTGCCTTATTCAAGAGGAGAGGGAGGGAATTAGGGAGGGAGGGAGGGGCAGAGGGAGAGAGAGAGATGTCATTCTTCAATTCTCTGGAGAATAGTTCTCCAAACTAATTCCCCATTAGTTTGTGTGCTTTTCTGTCATCTTGCCCCAAGAGCCAAACTTGCTTCTGGGGACTCTAGAAGACAGTTCCAAAATGGTAGCTCTGCTATAATGTTTTAAATATAGAAGCATCACACTTGCCATTGAGTTCCTATTTCTGTCTTTGAACATGGCCCCCCCGCTGTGTAAACCATGATGCTATCTCCATTAGAGTCCTGACTGCATATACAGGCTTCCTCACCTGTGTTCTTCTCTGACTCCTACCAACACCCACTGGCTGGGTAGTCTTTATCTCCTGACTTCTTTGGCTATGCCTCTGTGAAAGTTATTACATTTGCTAAGAAGACAGAGTGATATTTATTAACAACAAGAAAGCTTGTTGATGAGGAAAAGTATCACCAAAACCTACATGTATTTTTGCCAGAGACATAGAACTTTGGTAACCAAAAACATCTCATAGTAACAACTTCTTTCTCCTGTAAAATAATGACACTTGTTTGATCGTGGATTTTGGTCATTGGTTCAGGCGGCCAAAATCCTAATGTGCAGGTCTAACCTTTAGCACTGCTCCCAGAGCACAGAGACTCCCACAAATGCTCTCCTGTGGGCAGCACTTTCTCTCCCTCTTCCGTCTCTGGGCCTCAGACACCTTGGTGACTGGGGACCTTACAGGAGTTGTGGAGTTAACGTCTCTAGAATGGTGTAGATACAGTCTTGCATATGTATGTGGCTAATTTTTAAATGTATAAGGAGAAAAACTTTTTAAGTTCATCGGTTTTGGGGTAAAAAAACTTAAGCTATTGCAAAAAAAACCATAAAGGATTTAAATATGTTTTGAATAATCCATTTATTCTAGAGCATCTGGCAAACATAAGCTTGGAAGTATGGAAGACCCTCCATGTTAAAATGGCTACTTTCCAAAGAACAATAAGGGACACATATTTAAAAAAACAACAACAACAAAGCACAAACCACAGTCATATGCCACAGAAGTAGCGACTGCAGGAATTATAAAGGCTGGTGATAATAAGGGGAAGGTTATGCCTTTAAGTCCTGCCAGTGAAATCCAATGTAACGAAATGAGGGTTTAATTAGCAAAACAGAGATGACTTTCACTTCTATTTTTAATTTCATGGATGAAAAGTAAGCCTCAGAAATATGAAAGAACCAAATAAAGGCATCAAGTAAGAATAACTTGAACTTCTTTTCCTATCCTGGTTGGCAGGGGACTAGACAGTTTTAGAGCAGGGGATCATTTGGCAAGCAAGAAATAAATATAAGCAAACTGAAGTCCTTGACTTTGCCTTAAGTGGCAAAATGCATGATGAAGACAAGACTGAAGGAGTCTGAGTTGTATATAAACATGGAGGCAATTATTGTTCTTATTTATTGGCTCATAAAGCACATCTTGCTTAATAGAAGGTGCTGTGGTGGAAAGCAGAAAGTCCACTAAAACCCAAAGTGAGGGCATTCTGAGGTTTGAAACCCTACGGAGAGTATTTTCAGTTACTCAGAAAAGAAAATCTGATATGGAGATCTATGGATATGGACAAGTTTCACTAGATAAGGGTTATAATTTCAAAATGAATGCTATACTATGCACCAGGATGGCAATAATATGTTGAACCTCAATAAAAATTTAGGCAAAGCATTAAAATAAATTAAGATATTTAAGATTTAATTCATTATTTTTATATTATTTTAAAACCTTTTTCTGGGTGAGGGGTGGTGGGGCATTGGGGTGGATGATGAAAGAGCTACAGAAGGAGAAGTGCCACAGTGGTTAAGTAAAAATCAGTTAATCCAGACAAACTCAGTGGGAGGTCTCTATCATATTTTTTACATTTTGTAATAAACCCCAAATTGTATTGGTCTTCTTTTTTCCTTTAAACTGGCAAGTTTATGTGTCTGTGTTCATCTGTACCCAGTCTGAGTGGGCATTCACACAAACCAAAAAGTTAAATTTTTTTTTCCCTGTCTCCAAGACATTTTAAAACTAATTTATTTTACTTTACATCATCATTAAGGAAGATTATTTAAACAGAGGCACAGTCTACTCTTTGAATATCCTACCCTGGGACTAAAATTAGCAACTAAACCCTTGCATTTAAACCATTCCAAGTTTTGGATCCAATCGTATTAACCTTTCTACCAGTTTTCCTGCTCCGTTTAATCTGATAGCCCCAAGAGATGGGTTCTCAAGGAAAGCCTGAGCTGTTGGGGAAGGAAGTGGTTAAGAAGGAAGAAGTACATTTCTTGGCAGTGTTTCTGAGCATGCAGTGATTTTGCTCAGGCTGGAGTAGATAGAGCCTAAATATCCCTATATCTGAAAGTGTAATTTAGGGGAGTCAACAGGCTTACCAGCTGTAAAGTACCTGATAGCCTCACTGTAAGTTTACTCATCAAGGATACATTTGTTAATTAAACATTTTGGTGAGAGGGGACACCTATCTTCTGCAGTTTTGTTTGGCATTCATGTAAAGTTGGGAGGAGGGGGAGTCTAATTTCAAGAACAGACTGACCTCACATTTTCCAGATCTTGTCAAGAATGCAAATGGAAGTCCCTGTACCACATGTCTAAATATTTCAAAGCCATAAATTAAATGTTTAAATAACTCTATTGAGATATCTTACATACACAAACATTGTGTATATTTAAGGGGATATATTGTGAAAAGATCACAACAGTCAAGTTAGATGGGTTATCTGCCACCTTACATATTTACCGTTGTGTGTGAGTGGGAGAGAGAGAGAGATGGTAAACAAAGAAGCTAAGTCTACAGTGTATATGGGAATGCTGAAGATCAAAAATAGCCATGACAATCTTATAGATAATAAATTTGATAAATTTACATTAGTGGATATCAATACATGTCATAAACATACTAATAAAACAATATGGTATTTAGAAAAGGAGAAACAAGTCAAGGGAACATTGTGAAGAATTCAGAAACAGGCCTATACCCAAAAGGACATTTGATTTGTGACAATAATGGTCCTGCCCAGAGTGGTGGAAGGGCAGTCTTTCCAATAAGTGACAATGCATCAATTGTCTAACTAGATATGGAAATAATGAAATTTGATACCCTAACATTAATTCCAGGTGAATTATAGATCTAAATGTGAGAGGCATCAATGGCTTCTAAAACATAGCATGGGAACACCTTTCTGAAATCGAAGGGTGAAAAAATATTTACAACACAACATAAAAGCACTAAACATAAAAATATTTACAAATGGACTTCATAAAAATTAAGTTCTGTTTATGAAAAACATCATTTACAGAGTATTAAGCCAGAACATATTTTCTATACATTTATCTTGCACGATTCAGATCCATACTATATAAAAGGAAGTCCTACAAATAAGTAAGAAAAATATAGATTACAAAATAGAAAAATGGGCAAGAAATTTGAGTAGGTACTTCACAAAATGGGATATCCAAATGGCCAACAAAAGCGAACATGTGCTAAACCTGTTAGTCATTAGGGAAATGCAAGTCAAAACCCCAATGAAGTATAAAAACACATTTACTAAACTGGCTAAAATTTTCTAAATGATTATCAGTATCAAGTTTTGGTATAAATGTAGACCTCTTATACTTTGGGGATGCCAATGTAAATTGGTGCAACCACTTTAGAAAGTTTAGTGCAGTGTATATTAAACGTAAAAAATCATATTCAGTAACTCCTAGATACATACCCAGCAGAAATACTTACATATAAAGTTCATCCAGAAGGGATCCAGCCATGTAATATGAAAAAGAGACATTTATTAAAGAAGATACAAGATACAAGAAACATTGTACACCTCAGTCCAATGACACCTCAGTCCCCTTCAAAGTAGGCACCTTGGGACTTCATGAAATTCTCCCAGTTGCCATCAGCTGCCCCATCATATTCTCCTGAATCTCATCAATGGTCTGAAATCTCTTCCCTTTCAAAGGTGATTTCAGTTTTGGGAAAAGTCAGAAGTCACAGAGTGCCAAATCTTGGTTGTAGGGGGGCTCAGTCACCTGGGTGATCTGATGTTTTACCAAAAAACTCCGCATGAGATGTGATGCATGAGCAGGCATGTTGTGGTGATGAAGCTGTCAATCACCAGTTTCCACTCCTGAAAATCATCTGAATCATCTGAATAGATTCTGAGGAGGAATGTTCACACTTAAAGCAAAATTTGATGCAGATGTGTTGTTGTACTCTCTCATTTTGAATGCAACAACCACACAGTACGCATGCTCACTCAACAGCATCTACCACCCCCACTGACTAGTACAGTGAAGTCGTCATTGTTCACGCATCTGCATTCTGGTTACTCCCCTTGGCTGCCAGGTTACATCAATGTCATGCACACAATTCTCATTATATTAACAATAGCTGGACTTTTTCCAGACAGACCTTTGTATATGTGTCAAAACAATGGACAAAAATGTTCATAGCAGTATTATTTGCAATAGCCCCAAATTGTTCATCATTAGTAATAAAGTTATACCATGAAATGATGTTCAGCAATGAGAATGAACTACAACTACATGCAACAGTATGGATGAATCTCATTGATTATATTGCATGAAAGCAAAACTGTTACTGTAGAATGAGTGGCCAGAAGGGAAATAAAGGCAGGACCCTAACCATTACAATCTAACAAAGAACGTAATACGGGAGGCTGGAAACAAAGGCTCACACATTGACCCAGTAATCCTGAGCCTGGTCCATGAGGCTGCCAGGCATTCTAAGTAAACTATGATAGTGTAGGAGAGGAGAAGCCCTTGAAAATCTGTGTGTGTCATCTCCACTAGCTGGGCAAAGGAAAACCTTGAGACTGTGTATTCATCCCAAGGCCGGGAAGGGGAAGGGGAGGGGGTCCACAGTGCCCCAAGAAAGGGCCCATAAACGACTTTGGTTAACTGCCTGTCTCCCTTCACGTATGCAAAATGAACAAATAGAGTCTAGAGCAAGGTAAAAATTTGGGCTAACAGACCCCCACCCATACCTACATTTGGGTAGTCACATCTCCCTGGAAGGAAGCAGGCACCATCTTTATCCATCAATCAATATGTAACTCCCTCACCCCATCCCACCAACTGTGTACGGTAAGTCCTCAGAGCAAAGTCTTGACTCTTTTTGCCGCACAAGGGGACTCTGATGGCTCAGCCTTTGGCCACCAGGCCCCTGGCCACCCCACTATTGGTCACCCACCTTCTAGCCACCTGGCCTCTGGCCACCCTTGCCTTTGCCTTCCCATGAAAACTTAGCACTAATAAACCTTGCTTACATGCTAATTGGTTACCTGATCTGTAATTCTTTACTACAACAGTAAGAAGAACTGAGTGTCTCCCATAACAAAACAAAGTAGCATGTTCTATTTCATGAAGTTAAAAAACACACAAACTAACCTACAGTGCAGATGTTTGATGGGGCTACCTTTGGAGTAGAAGAAAAAGAATGACCCAGACAGGGCATGAGCTGGGTGTCTGGGATGCTGACAGTGTTCTTCCGGATCAAAGAAGGTCACTGTGTAGAAATGTATCGGGTTATATAGTTACGATTGATGTAGTTTTGACAAACATTAAATATGTTGGTTAGAAGTGTTTAAATGCTGTAAAGAAAATAAACAGCGATAGAGCAAAGAACAGCTAGAGGAGGGGGATTCAGGGAACCCCCTGTGAGGAGGTAACACAGGAGCACAGTCCTAGAGAGTAAGGAAGAGGCACATGGCTGGGGGAAACTGCGTGGCCCCTGCAAAGGTGAGTGTATTTCCTCACTGTTACACAGGTACAGGGTCCTTTTCTGCCTAGTTCTTTACTGCTCTTATCATCTGTCAAAGAGCAAGTCTCCATGACACAAAACTGATGCATTTCAAGGGACTACAGGACTAAAGAAGACTCAGAAATAGGAGCTGCTGCCCACGCGATGCACATGTGTAAGGAGGAGATATCTGAGAAGAGAGAGCCCTGAGGGATAGCATGAAAGCCCTGACCGAGCAGGAGAAAATGGGAGAGATGACAAAGAAAGAAAGGAGAATTACCAACCTGATCTTGCCTTCCTTCATAACTTCACCTATCTCGATCTCAGAGATCAAGTGCTAGAATCAGGGCCAGAAATATCAAGAAAAAAAATTACCAGGAAAGAAGAGAGCATTGAAAATTAGCTGCAAAATATTTAATTACATGTGTGTGGACAATATACATGTGTGTAGACCTGTTTATGAGTTCACTTGAGCAAACCCACATGAGGGAGCTGAGGGGACAGAACATCTAAGCAGGGAGTGTAGAAAGGAAAGACAGAGAGGAGGGCTCCATTAATAAAGATGATGTGGAAATCAGCCCTGGCTGCTGTAGCTCAGTGGATTGAGCATGGGCAAGTGAACCAAAGGGTGGCTGGTTTGCTTCCCAGTCAGGGCACATGCCTGGGTTGCGGGCCAGATCCCCAGTGTAGGGAGCATGAGAGGCAACCACACAATGATATTTCTCTCTTTCTCTTTCTCCTTCCTTACTTTTCTCTCTAAAAATAAATAAATAAAGTCTTTAAGAAAAATAAAGATAATATGGAAATCAGATACATAACTTTTAATTTTTTTATTGAATTGCTGTTCAAGTACAGTTGTCTCCATTCATTTGACATCTTCTGAGAAAAAAATTAACTATCTTATAGACATTCTTCACCTTTTATCAAAATTATTTCATGCACAAAAATTAAGAGCTGATGGACCAAGAAGGGAAGGCAGTGAAGATGAAGTCTCCAGTATGCCTCCCTAGGTACCATAATTGATATTATAAAGGAGTAAATGAGTCACATTCAGAAACCATGACAATGACAAAAAAAGAGAAAGAAGAAAAAAATTCATACTATACTGACCTTCAGTAACATTTTTGCATTATTTAGAAAGCATGGGATATATAACTCCCCTGCATAAATATGTTTACATACAAATCTTGAGTATAGGTGTGTTCATACTCAAAGGTTAAAAATGTCATAGACAGAGAAAGTGAAGATACCAAACTTCTGAGCAACACAAAGACAAGTTCACACACAGCTAACTCTGCCGGGTATTCTAGAGGGAGCCACAGTGTAATGAGTCAATTCTCCCCCACAACCATTACTGCAGGAGTGTGTTGTGCACAAAAAAGCTCAAAACACATTGGTTTGGCAGTAGAAAGAGTGTGAAATAAAAATATATAAAATCCAAAGACAGTTCATAGAGTTCTAAAATTATCACAGTGTTAAACTCTCTAAAATTCACTTTTGCAGGTGTGAGCCAGATGCTGTAAGATTATTTTAAGGTACTTCTGTAAGGACTTTCCTTTCAACATATTCTCAAGAATTATATATTGATGATTCACACTTGTGTTGAACACATTCCATATTGCCAATGTAGGAGTTACTCCTAAGAAAAATTAAACAAAGGCTTTTGAAGGTTTATTTGAAAGGGGTTTTTTTTCAGGGGAGAGGAGGGAGTCATTTATTTTGTAGCATTTCAAGGGAAAAATTTGAAAACATTAAAATATAGAGGAATATCACAATTATTAAAAAGTAATCAGTGATATTAACCTAGAGCTTATAAAGCAGCAAGAAAGTCACAAGGCATATTTTTATTTACAGAATCCTTATTACATGAGGTAATATTCAGCTCGTTACAATAAAAGACTTTCTCTTGGGGCAAACAGGTAGGAAAGAGCTGAGAAAAGAAATTTGATATCATAAAATATACAAATGACAAACCCCATTGTCTTTAGTAAACTTCCATATGTGTAGCCCAAACATAACAAAAAAGATTAATAAAGATATAACATGCATTTTATTGTAAGGTTGAACAGAAATAAATTTTATTACACCATAGATGAAACTAGAGAAATATTTGGACTTCTTTCCCAAAATTTCCCACTAGGCCCATGTCCTAAAAATAAACATTAGAAAAGTGCAGTATATTTTTATCTTATTGAAAACGTAAAGCTGTGAGGGTGGCTGTGACAGGTATCTTCACGCCAAACCAGGGGGTGAGGGGGTGGGGGAGAGAGGGGGTGGGGGGGCGAGGGGGTGGGGCGTCTGGCCCAAAGCCTAACCTAGGGAATGCCGTGGATGTGCACTCGCATGTCCGTTAGGGGGCGAGTAACCGGGAAAACAATGGTATAGTGTGGCCGCATTTTTCTAGGCTGATTGGGATATAGCAGAATCCTCCCTCTGACTGTTCTTAGTAGTTTCCGATGACTGCAGCAGAGAAATTTCACCTTGTGGCTTTTCATACTCTAGGAAACGATGCATCTCAGGGGACTAATCATGGCTCTCAGCTAATTTCATCCATGCCAATGATGCGTTTGCCAGAAGTGTGCTGGGAGAAGCTCCTGTAGGCTGTCTACCACGCAGTTATCGTGACTTCATTAGACAGAATCTCCAGGACCACCCCCATGAAGACCCTCCCAAGATAACCCCCCCCCACTCCTCTCCCTTTAAACATTTCCCCATCTTTGCTTCCTCTCCATGTGGGGCTCTTTCCCAGATTCCCATTCCTGACCTCTCACTCTGCTACACTTTTCTCATTTCTTGGTCTCTCCACCATCTTGTCTTCCTCTTTGTCTCTGTTTCTTCCTCCAACTCCTTCATTTCCTCCCCCTCTGACCCTTCTTTTATCCCACCTTCCTTTCTATTTCCTGTCTCTCTCTCATCAACTTGGGGTATTTTGGCGGATGGAGGCCTCTCAGCACATTCTCAGCACAGCCTATTTCAGCAGCTCTCCATAGTGCCAGGTCCTTGCCCCACTCACTACATATGTCGCCCTTGGCCTGAGCTGAACCTTTGTATCCCAAACACACTATTCCCTTTAAGAAGGTAGAGTGGGTTAGACAGGTAGACAGCTTATAGGAATTCAAATTCCTATTGATTTATTTCCATCAGCAATACATTCAGGCCAGATTTTTCAAGGACCCTGCTTTTTCAGAGTCTCCTATTTTTAAGGCTTCTGTTTGATTTATGCGTAAAGCCAGTAAATTGTTTTCTGCAAAATAAGAGGGCAAAAGCTAATTTTATCTCATTAAAATGGAGACTGTTCCTTTGAAAATCTGGCCAGAAATATTGATGAAATTGTTCTATTCATCAAAGCCCAAAAGACCAAGAAAATGTACATTTTTAGGAGAAAAAAATGACAGTGTTATGACTACAATCCAACAATTCAGACAGATGACAGAGCCAGCAACTGATCTCACTGTGATGAGTTACCAAGGTTTGCATATCAGAAATGAAATGGCTAAGATAAAGTAACACTAAAGTACATGAATGCATCATCTCCCCACTACTGTTCTATTATCTATAGAAATAGTTCAGAGTCAGACTCCAGGAAAGAGGGCCCCTTGGGTTTCTGTTGGTGAGTGCTCTGCTCATGGAGTGAATGCAAAATGGCCCCATGCACCCACAGCCTTGGAACGTGCATTCCCCCATCCAAAATTAATATTAACAACTGTAGGATAATGCAGACTGAGCTACTGGATTGTGTGCCCACTTCCCCCCCCGTTCCCCCCTCATAGTGCTTATCTGTGTTGTTCTTGACAGAATTTCAAACGAAGCCAAATTCTCTCATCCTGCTCAAATCAGACAAGAAGTTATCGCCTTCATGTTTCCTTACTGAATCCTATTAAATGTTTCATGATTCCCAATTCAGCATGTGAACATGGCATTCTTTTCTGTGATTAACCCAAATTAAAGTTTACATTATCTGCTTTTTCCCAGCTTTTCTTACTGGATGAAAGAAGCGTGCTTAGCATTCAGTGGAAATTATGATAATGAAAATGACCCTAGCCAGCCATGCTGGCAATAAAAATATGTGGTTTGCTAATTACAAGAGGGGGAAAAAAAGCCATTATGACAGATTAAAATCTTTATCCTTTAAAGATTTTAAAAGCAAGCTCAGTGTTTCTTTGTCTGAAGGGTATCTTTAAATCAGTGGTTCCCTTTGCATAAGAGTCCAAGGAATCTGCTTTTGTTGCTTGACAAATTCAATAGAAATGTGTAGTAATATAAAAATTCTTAAAATAGGTAAGGGCACTATCTGATAATGAAAAGAATGCCAGTTAATTCTTTAAAATGTATAAGGATTTATTTTCAAGTTCACACATGCACACATACGTCATAGCATTTACATTTTCCCAAATGATCACAGAATGTTCACATTGAAGAGAACTTTAGAGATCAGCCAGTGGTTTTCAAGTTTAGCTCCATCAGAAACAATGGGAGGCCTTGTTAAAACACAGTTGATGGGTTCACCCCCAGAGACTCTGATTCAGCTGACTTTGCATTGCAAGTATGGGTGATGCCGTTGCTGTTGCTGCTTCAGTGACTGCACTGTGAGAACCTCTGAGCCATGCCAAGCCACTTGATTTACAAAAGAGAAGCCTGCATTTTCAATACATGGACCAATGCTAAACAACTTGTGAATGCCTGAGTTAAGAAAAGCACCTGGTTCTTCTTGGCTCCTAGTTTCAGTCTTGGTCTCCCCCCAGCACTGCTTCTCAAACTCTAATGTTCATGTGAATGACCAGGGGAAATTAGTGATTTGGTAGGTCTGGGCTGAGACCCAGGGTTCCACATTTCTATCAAGCTCTCAGGTGCTGTCTTTGAAGCTGGAACACAGATATACTTTGAGTACTGAGGTCCTATACCGTGTTTTCCAATAGTATTGTCTTCTTTATGTTAATTATTTATATGCAAAAAATGTAGACCAGATTTTTTTCTAATAAGTGTTATTTTAGAGCAGTTTTAGATTTACAGAAAACTTGAGCAGAAAGTACAAAGATTGCCCATATACTTCCGCTCCCCATCCATGCACAACCTTGTCCCCTACCAACATCTTCACCAGAGAGGTGCACTTCTTACAATTGCGGAACCTACACTGATGCATTATCACCCAAAGTCTGTAGTTCCCATGAGGGTTCACAATTATTGTTGTAAGCTCTATGGGTTTTGACTAACATATAATGACATGTGTCTGCCATTATTGCATCATACAAAGTAGTTTCACTGCCCTAAAATCTTTAGTGCTCTGCCTGTTCATCCTTCCCTCCTGCTAACCACTGATTTTTTTTTTTTACTGTATCCATTGTCTTGCCTTTTCTAGAATGTCATATATTTGAAATCATACAGTATGCAGTCTTTTCAGTTTAACTTCTTTCATTCGGGTTCCTCCATGTCTTTTCATGGCTTGATAGCGCGTTTCTTTTTAGTGCTGAATAACATTCCATCGTCTGGTTGTACCCCAGTTTATTTAAACATTCAGATGCTGACAAACATCTTGGTTGCTTCCATGTTTTGACAATTATGAATTAGCATCCCTGTGCAAGTTTTTGTGTGGACATAAGTTTTCAACTCCTTTGGGTATATACCAAGGACTGCAATTACTGGATCAGATGGTGACAGCATGTTTAGTTTTGTAAGAAATGACCAAATGGTCTTTCCAAGTGGCTGGAGTACCTTGCATTCCCACCAGCAATTGCTCCATGGTCTCACCAGCATTGGGTGTTGCTCAGTCTTCCAGATTTTGACCATTTTAATGGTGTTTAGTGATATATCACTATTATTTTATTAAGATATTTTGCCCATTATTAAATCAGTTGTAGGGTTTTTATTTTGAGTTTCACGAGTTCTTTTTATATTTTGGATTTTAGTCCTGTATAATATATGCCTTTTGAAAATGTTTTCTCCCAGTCCTGGCTGGTCTTCTCATGCTCTTGATAGATATTCTTTTTCTTTTTCTTTCTTTCTTTCTTTTTTTTTTTAAGGCAAAAGGCCTCATTTCTTGCTTAGGTTTTTATTCTTTCATAAAGTTAAGCTTTACTGATTGGCACTAATTCTCTATTAAGGAGAAGGGATGTGAATTATTAAAAATATCTTTTAAACTACCATTTTATTATTTCAGAAGGAGATTGTATTCTGAGTATACTGAGTATTTTTTGTGGATGTGTTAAAACCATTTTAGTGAATAGTTATTAAATAGCCTTTTCTAGCTTTTATATGTATCCATTCATTCAGGAGTATTTATTACAAGTACTTTCCCTGTGCCTGAAACTTGGAACATGAGAGTTGTAAGACCCAGTCTCTGCCATCAAGTCTAGTCAGGAAGGCAAGTGTAAAATGAAGTGCAGAGTGCACTGTAGTAGGTGTTAACAAAGCAATATATGCAGGAATGGAAAAAATACTAGAGGGAAAGGGTATTTAGGGATGACTTTCCAGAGGGGGTGACTTCTAAGCTGGATGTAAAAAGCTGGATACCCTTGGGAGTTTGACAGATTTTGAGGTGGGGAAGGAAGGAGAGACAGATGTTCCAGGCTGAGAAGTCGTAGAACTTAAGACTGAAAGAGGAAAGGCCTGAGGCCAAAGCATTGAGAAAGGTCCATGTTTAGGAAGATGATGGAGAAAGAGAAAACAAAATAGAGGGAGGGCATCTGAAGAGCTAATTTCTAAAATTAAATATAATCGATTGTCCTGTGCTCAAGCAGATAGAAACAATGAGCACCTAGTTTTCCTATCAGTTTCATAGTCTATAGAAAACTCAACCCATTGTAGCTCAATAGGAAGAATTGTTAAGGCAGACGCACTAGCTAAAACTTCAGGGATTTATATAAATTTAAAAGTTGTAGTTTTAAAAACCCATCTCTCTTAAGCAATTAAAATGTAAACCAATATATCTCATATAATCATCTATTTTAAGTAAGATACTTTTAAGCAATCTGATAGGACAGAATCAATTGTTTAGCCAGTGAGCTTTAGGAGGGCAGGAACTGCGAGTTAAATTCACAATCTCTTAAAGTTTAACTAGTATTTTTACTTTGTTCTTGCCCTTTATTTTTTAAAACTTCTATGTGTTTTTTAAAGAAAGGTCTTCTTTCCTTTCTACATTTATTCTCAACTTAGCTGAGTTGCAAAGCCCTGCTCTTTTGGCAGCTCAGCGCTCTTTAGGGAGCCGTCCTTCTCCGGCTCAGACATGTCTGCCTTTTCCCCTTTCTCGTGTAAGACCTCTACGTAAATTCTCCAGCTATATTTAAGCTAAAATATACCTTATTTCCTGTGTGGGTAATTCATTCTCTCCAGATTATTTTCTACTCTTCAGTTTCCCTGTCCTTCCTTGAGAGAGAGAGACACCTTTTATAGAACTTTCTTAGCTCTCAACATAATTATGCACAGTGATTTAGAGTTATGTTGCAAATTTTCCTCAAAGATGACTTTTTAGATTAGGAGAGAATACTTGTAAATACCCAGACTCTCTTCAAATGGAAACTTAAGTAGGACTCAAACCTATTACCTGCCAGTAACTGATTTTCCTGTTTTCTGTCTAAACTTTTGTCACCATGAACAGTTAAATACTAAACATTGTTACTAAATTGAAAATTATTGAGTATTTAACATAGTTCATTCATATTTATGGACTATCAAGTCAATTCAGAAATTGTTAGCTTTTAAAATGAAAAACATAAATATAGAAAACTAAACTTCTGACACCATTAATCAGAAGGAAGAAAATTAAATAAAGATAAGAGCATTAATCAATAAAATTGAAAATGGAAAAAACAATAGAGAAAATCAATAAAACAGAAAGTTGATTCTTTGAAAAGAAATCAATAAAATTGATAAATCTCTAGCAATACTGACAGAGATAAAAAGAGAAGATACAAATCTCCAATATCAGGAATAAAACAGGGGCTATCAATACAGACCCTGCAGATATCGATGATAAAGGAATACTGCAAACAACTTAATGCTCATAAATTTGATAACTTAGAAGAAATAGACTTAAAAATCACATTCTACTAAAACTCAGCCAAGATGAAATAGACAACCTGAATAATCCCACAAACACTAAATTGAGTTAGTAATTCAAAGCTCCTGAAAAATAAATCACTAAGTGCAGGTGGTTTCACTGGAGAAATCTACCAAACATTTAAGTAATTAACACCAATTTAACTTAACCTCTTCCAGAAAAATAGAAGAGGAGGAAATATTTCCCAAGTCATTTTATAGGGCTTTTATTACCCTGATACCAAAATCAGATAAAGACAATACAGAAAAAGAAAACTACAGGTATTTCTCATAAACTTAGATTAAAAAATCCTCAACGAAATATGAGCAAATCAAATCTACAAATGTGTAAAAATAATTACACACCATAATCAAGTGGGATTTATTCCAGGTATGCAAGGTTGGTCGAACATTTGAGAATCAATCACTCTACCATATCAATAGGCTAAAGAAGATCATGTGATCATATCAATGCAGAAAAAGCATTTGACAAATTCCTACACCTAATCATAATAAAAACCCTCAGCAAACTAGGAATAGAGGGAAAACTTCTTCAACTTGATAAATGCACCTATAAAACACCTATTGCTAATATCATACTTAAATAGTGAAAGACTAAAGACAAAGATGTCCACTCTCACCGTTTTTATTCAACATAGTACTGAAAGTTCTAGCCACTGCAATGAGAAAAAATGGAAGGAAAGAAGGTAGGAAGGAAGGAAGGAGAAGGAAGGGTAGCAGTCAGATAAGAAACCATTTACAGGCACAAGTTCTGGTGGGGGTTAGGGTTTAAGGATGGCATTACTGAAGTACTAGGGCTATTTGGAGTTTCCTGGTGGTGTCTAAATAAAAAGAGAAATTAATACTTATCATCAGAGAGCAGTGTTATTAGGAGTAGATCTTTACCAAAGTCAGTGTGAAGATATATCAAGCGTACATTTCTTTCATTTTGGGGCTGTTTGTACCTGCTATCTACTGTTAATCCTGTAAAGCAGGGGAGTCCAACCTTTTGGTGTCTCTGGGCCACCCTGGAAGAAGAAGAGCTGTTTTGGGCTACACATTAAATACACAAACACTAATGAAAACTGATGAGCCAAAAAACATCTGTGCATAATTTTCATGATATCTGCCACCACAGAGAAGCAAAAATGTCGTCACATAGTAACCCTAATTATGCAGCAGCCCTTTCGATAATCTTTTAACATTGTTGAGCAGATCCCAAGTTTGTGGTCACCAATATAGAAAATGTACATATCTGAGTAATAAAATTAGTATAAAATTTAGCGATAAAACTAAGTAATGTTTTAAGTAAATTTATGATTTTGTGTTGGGTCACATTCTGGGCCATCCTGGGCCTCATATGGGCCACAGGTTGGACACCCCTGCAGGGTTTAAGAGACATGTTAGGATTTTTTCACTTGCATATTAGTTCATATGAGACAGCTTTTAGAAGCTCATTTTTGCACTTTCATATTAGATACTTAGTAAAGTCTTCATGTGAGTCAAAGTGTCTAGTCACAAATTTGAACTTTTTTCCCGCTTTCCCCCAAATCTGGACACATGGGTATGTGTGTGGGGGTTGGGGGTTGGACTCAGGAGTTGTAAATAAAGGAAAGTGATCATATCGCACATATGAACTATTGAAAAACTGATATTAACTTTTCTTGAAACTCTATGAATCACTTCCAATAACTAGGAAGTGACTTCCATCTTACTAGGAAGTAGCCAAACCAAATTTAATGAGCCCTGCAGTTGTAAAGCAGCATTCAGTTTGACTGTGAGTGTTGAGCAAGTCCCAAACCTGAGTTTTCAATATCTCCAGATAATATTTAAAAGCTCAGGTTTTCAATTTGAAAAAAATTTAAACATTAAAATAGTTGGCTATCATTATGCCCCACCTCTACTTTAACTAATGAGTGACTTCATAAAAACAACATAAACGTAAGGTCTTAAAATATGGACAGGAAGGCCCTTCTCACCACTTCCTGCTCCTCCTCCTTTCTAATTCCTTAGAGATATTGTAGATTCATGAAACAGACCCGGTTTTCATCAGCACATTTTAAAAAAAGAAACATATTTAGATTAACATAGAGTGTTTTTAATTTAACCTGATGAGCTGTATTGCAAACAGTCATGTAGATAGGAAGCTTGAGAGTCATTTTCTTACACATACACACCCCCCTACCCGTTTGATAATCACAAAGCAAACTCTTGTAATCACAAGATTGCAGGACTGAACTCCTTGGGAGACATGCCATCTAAGAACCCACAACTTCAGAGAAATTTAATTCCCACATTGCCCCATGGAGCTTACCCTCAACTCTGATGAATAGATTTCACATTAACCTTATAAACAAAATGTCTAACCTCTTATTGCTTGGAACAAAAAGAATGACTGTACATTTTCTCAAGTAATCAGCTCCAAGATGAAGACTCCCCAAAGAAAACAATGGCTTATAAGCTGATATGGTAATGTCAAATACCAGATACCATGCAAAAATGTTCAGCTTGAGTTTTCCTCTTCATGTAAGGTCCAGTTCACTCACCTGAATAGACTGGCTTCTGATATACATCATGGTTAGGAGATCAGAAATTTCTTCCTTAGGTAATACTTACTGTAGACACATGTGAAAACTGTGTTCCTTGGAATAGCTGTAGTTACACTGATTTTAAAGCATGTGTAGCTATTTAAGTATTATTGAATACAAAGTTTTAAAGCAGTGGTTCCAAATTATAAATTGGTCCACATTAGACAAATCATGCCACACCAACGTGCCTGACAATTGCTCTCAGGGACCAGATTGGACCTCTTTATCCTGACACTCTTAAAGTCTATGATTACTTTGGTATCCAAGTACAAACTGAAAGGTAGTTAAAAACAATAATAAAGGTAACACAGGAGACCAAAGAATCCAAGGAAACCAATTGTGCTGAATCTTTATCTTTTACAAGTGTTAACAGATTGGAATTGTGGGTTTGTAATTTTTGGCAAGCATGTTTATTTTGTACTGATGGAAATATTTGGCTTTGCAAAATGTGTTTTAGTCAGGTAGACTCATAACCCAGGCCATCCATCATTGGAGTAATGTCAGGGCTGGAATAGTTTGGCAGGTCGAGGAGAGCATGAATTTCCTAGGATGTGTAGCAAAGAGCTGTCCCTGAATGAGCAGGTATCTGGGGTGGTACCACATGGCCCAAGTGCTGATAGCAGCTGCAGGCCATTATCTCCTTCCTCACCCTGAGGCCCATATCTGCAAACTGCAAAGTGACTCAGACCTTCCTGACTGTGTATTGGACCACAAACACCTTGAAAATTTGGAAGAAATCCACTGAGGATCTGGGCTGGCCTGGAACAGTCCGAACAGGTGGACAATTTGAACCATTGCTGTGCTGGGTAGTCCCAGAGGTTTCACAAGATTGATGGGACATGGCCCAAGCCTGGAGAGTGTTCCATGGTGGTCAGATCAGACCTCTTGCTCCCCAGCAGACGTGGCCCTTTGTTTCTGATACATAGGATAGTGCAGTGCAATTGGTCTGGCCATGTGATGGCTGTGAGTAGGAGGGGGGCTAAGGGTAGATGACCAGAGAGCACAAAATTTCCCCTGTGGGTTGAACTCAGTGTAAATGGCAAAGTCCCTGAGATGTTCCCGGCATCTGCCTGCCATCACTCATATAGATTAAGACTTTGTCTATATGCATATGCAAAAATCCTCCCTTGCAGGGGGTAGCCAGGCCAGATGCAGCATTTTAGGAAGCCTGAGACAATTTGCTGTCACATGATGCTGCAATGTTGTTGTTACTGAGCAACAGGAAACAGAATAAAAATGCACTCTTTGTGAACTGTACCTTGAGCACCTAACACCAAGTTCTTTGTTCCTGCACTCACTTCCATTCAAACTATACAGTATGGAAGTCTGGCAACCAGCTGATTCATCTGTGCTGTGACGGACAGTATTAATGGTTAGTTAGGGTCAAATGTGACAATATCTAAAATATCTTCCCATCTCTTGAATCTATGAGTTTTCCTTTTCTAAAGAGTTTTTAAAGATTATTTATTTATTTATTTATTTATTTTTAGAGAGAGGGAAGGGAAGGAGAAATAGGTGGAGAGGAACAGCAATATGTGTTTGCCTCTTGTGCACCCCCTAGTGGGGACATGGCCTGCAACTCAGGCATGTGCCCTGACTGGGAATCAAAACAGTGACCCCTTGGGTCGCAGGCTGGCGCTAAATCCACTGAGCCACACCAGCCAGGGCAACTTTCATTACACTTAAAGTATCCTTGGCCTTTCATTTATATCCTGGTAGTATTGAGGAGGAGCTCCTAATGTACAATTTCAAATATTTAGGTTAATGGTAAAATCCTTGCACCAGGTGCTTTACCTGTTTCCAGGCTATCTGTTTTGTTTTTGTTTTTTAAAAACAAAATATATTGTTATTCTATTACAGTCATCCCAATTTTTCCCACTTTGTTCTCTGCCCAGCCCACATCCTGCTCCCACAGTCAATCCCCACACCATTGTCCCTGTCCGTAGGTCATTCATACTGCTCTTTAACTAGTCCTTTCCCTTTCTTTCCACCATTATCTCCCCCACGCCTCCCATCCCCTCTGGACACTGTCAGTCTGTTACATGTTTCCTTGTCTCTGGTTCTATTTTGCTCATTAATTTATTTTGTTCATTAGATTCTTCTTGTAAGTGAGACCATATGGTATTTGTCTTTTACTGTCTGGCTTATTTCACTTAGCATAATACTATCCAGTTCCATCAATGCTGTCACAAAAAGTAGGAATTCATTCTTTCTTTCTGCTGCATAGTATTGCATTATGTAAATGTACCAAAGTTTTTGATCCACTCGTCTACTGATGGGCACTTAGCCTTTTCCAGCACTTCACTATAATAGCGCTGCTATGTACATAAGGATGCATAAGTTCTTTTGAATTGGTGTTGTGGAATTTTTAGGGTATATTTCCTGCAGTGGAATCACTGGGTCAAAAGGCAGTTCCATTTTTAGTTTTTTGAGGAAATTCCATATTGTTTTCCATAGTGACTGCCCCAGTTGGCTTTCCCAACTGTAGAGCACTAGGATTTCCTTTTCTCCCAGTCATCACCAGCACACGTTGTTTGTTGATTTATTAGTGATGGCCATTCTGACAGGTCTCTGAGGTGATATCTCATTGTGGTTTTATTTTGCATCTCTCTGATGGATAGTGTTTTTGAGCATCTTTCCATCTGTCTATGGGCCCGCTATATGTCCTCTTTGGAGAAGTGTCTGTTCAGGTCCTTTGCCCATTTTTTAATTGGGTGGTTTGTCTTCCCAGTGTTGAGTCATATGAGTTTTTTATATATTGGAGATTAAACCCTTGTCTGATGTATCATTGGCAAATGTGTTCTTGCATATTTTGGTTCCCTTTTCATTTTGATGATGGTTTCTTTAGCTGTGCAGAAGCTTTTTTATTTGATGTAGTCCTATTTGTTTATTTTTTCCTTTATTTCCCTTGCCCTAGGAGATATATCAGCAAAGATATTGCTACATGGGGTATCTGAAATTTTACTGCCTATGGTTTTTGCTATGACTTTTATGGTATCATGACTTATATTTAAGTCTTTTTTCCATTTTGTGTTTATTCTAGTGTATGGTATAAGCTGGTGGTCTAGTTTCATTTTTTTGCATGTGCCAGTCCAGTTCTCCCAACATCATTTAGTGATAGTCTATTTTTACTCCATTGTATGCTTATGCCCCCTTTGTCAAATACTAATTGACCATACAATCATGGGTTTATTTCTGAGCTGTCTATTCTGTTGCATTGATCTATGTGTCTGTTCTTGTGTCAGTACCAGACTATTTTGATTACAGTGGGCTTGTAGTATAGTTTAATATCAGATATTGTGATCCCTCCCATTTTGTTCTTCTTTCTCAACATTAATGAGGCTATTCAGGGTCTTTTTTGGTTCCATATAAATTTTTGGAGTATTTGTTCTAGATCTGTGAATTATGCCATTGGTATTTTAATAGGGATTGCATTAAATCTATAGATTGCTTTGGGTACCATGGACATTTTAATGATGTTAACTCTTCCATCATGAACGTGGTATATGCTTCCATTTATTTGTATCTTCCTTGATTTCTTTCTTCAGTGTTCTATAGTTTTCCAAGTATTGGTCTTTTACCTCCTTGGTTATATTTATTCTTAGGTACTTTATTTTCCTTGTTGCTATAGTAAATGGAATTTTTGCCCCTAGTTTCTTTTTCTGATAGTTCATTGTTGGTGTACAAAAATGCCATCAATTTCTGAATATTGACTTCGTATTCCACTATTTTGCCAAGTTTATTTTAGGTTGAGTGATTTTTTGGTGGATACTATAGCGTGTTTTACATGCACTATCATGTCATCTGTAAACAGGGAGAGTTTCACTTCCTTCTTTCCAGTTTGGATGCCTTTTACTTCGATTTCTTATCTGGTTACTGTGGCTAGAACTTCCAGTACTATGTTGAATAAGAGTGGTGAAAGCAGGCACCCTAGTCTTGTTCCTGATCTTAAGATCAGGAGCAGCTTTTAGTTTTTGTTCGTTAAGTATGATGTTGGCAGTAGGTTTGTCAGATATGGCCTTTATTATGTTGTGGTATGCTCCTTCCATACCCACTTTGCTGAGTGACTTATCATAAATGGTGCTGGATTTTATCAAATGCTTTTTCAGCATCTATTGATATGATCATGAAGTCCATGTGTTTTTGAACTGCCTAGTCTCTTTTCCAATATGGCAGGTTTGTGTTTTCAGTTTATGGACTGATAGTTCTTCATGGAGATCTATATCCATCCTGTCACCTAGTCATTGAAGCACAAGAGAATAGGATTCTCTACCATTACTCCGAGACTGAGACCCCTACTGTGTGTTTTAGGGCTAGGAGTGGAGGGGGATGTTCTTATTAATAGATGAAAGATGAATTTAATGGAGAGACTATTTAAAGATAAGCTCTTACAGCACACGCATAAAGCTGGTACTTCAGTTCCCAGTTCTGGAGTGTCTGGGGTGAGGAGGAATGCCAGAGCCCCAGCTGCTTCTTATTTGGTTCACCACGATAAACCTCTCCTCTGAAATGCTTGCTTTTTAGGTGTCACATGGTTCTGGTGGCTGACTGATTCTTTCTTTAACTTGGCTGTTTTATATGCAAAATATTTTAAGTCACATACACATTAGCTTAGAGTATCTTAATTTCAATCTTTTAAACTAAAGTAAAAAAAAAAAAAAAAAGACTTGTTGCCCTGACCAGGTAGTTCAGTTGCTCAGAGCATCCTCCTGGTACACCAAGGTTGCAGGTTTGACTCTAGTTGGGGCTTATACAAGAAGCAACCAATGAGTGCATAAGTAAGTGGAACAACAAATTGATGTTTCCTCTCTCTCTCTTTCTCTCTCTCCCCCTCTCCCTTCCCCCCTCTAAAATCAATAAATAAATTTTTAAGAAAGAGACATCTTTTGCTGAAATAGGGAGGGGGTCCCTGTAAGGCAAAGGGAGTCAAAATGTTTCAGCTTGATGCCAAGTCCATTGCCGTTTACTGTTCAATGATTTTTCTTTCTGATTTTCTTATATCTTTGAGGTCTAGGCAGTTTTATATGTGAGAAACAAAAAACTGTATTTTTTTGAAAAATTATACTTCAAAGAAAAAAAATCATGTGTCTTTATAAAACTAAAACCCAAATATCTTAAACTGATTTTCCCACCTAAGTTCTCAACCGCATTTCTATGAAGATACATATCAAAACTTCATTAATACATATTAGAATTAACTCTATACAGTGTTTGATTCTCAGGCTTGTGTTCTTGGGTAGGAGACCCAACTCCCCAGCTTTTGCAACATGCTGAAGTTAATGAGAGAAGAACTTAGGGAAAGTAGGTTCATTACTATGACCCTTCTCGGAGAGCCTAACTTCCCTCACTACACTCACAGAGGCTGAATCCTTCATTCTGCATGGCTCTTCTAGGAGGGTCACAGAGCTGGGATCCATTCTGATAGGAAATTCAAGAGGACATGTATTGGTGGAGACACATGAAGTCCAGCAGAAGTAATGCCTACCTGAGTATCGTTGGTAGGGTAATAATATGGGTATAATAATTTATAGTTTTAATTTGAACGTTTCATGTAAAATGCCATATGGTGTGCTTGAGTGTGATATTGTTTTGTTAGAGAATTGCATGCTTATGATTTTGTAATAAAACAGGGGCATTATTTATGCTGGACCCTGTAGGTGAAATGTCTGCCCTGGTGTTAGCCCCAAGTTTCCAGCCTTCTGGAGCCACCCTTTTTTTTAATATCCAAATAAACTGAATCAATACCCTCATCCTAGTGCCCCTCCCCCTATTTCATGAACCTCCCAGAGGGATTTGTTTTCCTGGTTTATCTGTTTCTCTGAATTCCTGTGCCTATATGGTGGCCTACCTGCTTCCATGTTCCCTGTTCCTGCTCTGGACAGCACTGAGGGCTACCTCGCTGTACAAAGCTAGGGGGCGCCACTCACGTTGGAGTCTATGTGAACGGCATCCTCTGGAGTACAGCTGAAAGTAAAATGGTGTCCCTGGCACTGGGCAACATAGCAGCTGAAAAAAAAAATCCTTTTTTAAAAAAAGTTTCCTTGTGAGAGTACTATTAATTCAGGATAGAAGTCTCTTGAACTCATGTTGTAATTAATAGAGAGTAATTACATCACAGGGTGGGAACCATTTAAGGCTAAGTTGGGGGGATGGGGAAAGGCTCAACTTTCATAGCCAAACAAACCGAAGCCATTTTCTTTTAAAAATTTATTGAAAAGAATTCTGCCTTCTTTCTAAGACTTTGCCTCAAAATGCTCCAACGACAGGTATTTTTATTGCGTCTATAGATAGTTTGAGGAGAAAGGAGGGAAGATTAGCTGAGACCATAGGGATGATTTAGGACTCTGACAAAGTCCCAAACTGAAAGCTTGAAATCCCTGGATTTATCCCCTACTTGCCACTTCACATTATGTGTTCAGCTTCTCCCACACTGAGAGCCAGTGGAAAATACAGCTTTCAGATGCTCGTATAGAAACAAGTGCCTCTTATCTATCCAATGGCAGCCAGTTGTCTACTCTATTGATTTGAAAACCTCCCTCCTGCCCTAGGTCTTTCTTACATTGCCAATTAGCCTGTTCCTAATGTTCTGTCACCAACATTAAGATTCCCCTAATTAAGGATTTATAACTGCAATCTTATTTTCACTGTATTTTTTGAGATGTGAAGTTTTCCCCTGCTGCGTAATTCTTCTCTCTTGAATGTCAACATATTAAATTGAGAGAAAACTTAATAAATTTTTTCTTTTATAATGATTTATAGGAGCTTAATTTAATCTGAATAAAAGTTTACAATTATTCTTTATCCTTCAAATAGCTACTCCTTTGAATATAAAGTGAACTAACATTATGTAAATTTTCTTTACATCATGCTGAAGCTAAGTAAATTGAGCAAAAGTCTTCACCTATAGAAAAATTAGAAAGTACTGTGTTTATATATAACTGTGTCCAAAATAGTTAAGTAATCAGGAAAATACATTCCTGGTAATAGAATATTAGTTGGGGGTCCCAAACTCCCTTATAGAAGAACACAATGGAAACAGAAAGATTAATGAGAGGATAATCTATTGAATTTAGGAAAATATATTTAGAGAAAACATGCAGTCTGTGAAATGATTTTTTTTTTATTCTCACCCGAGGACATTTTTTTCTCCGTTGCTTTCAAGGAGAGTGGGAGTGAGAGAAACATAAATGTGAGAGAGAAACATCAATTGTTTGCCTCCTTTAACCCCCAGACAGGGGATGGAACCCACAACCCATACATGTGCTCTGACCAGGAATCGAACCCTCAAAGTTTTGGTTATGGAATGACTCCCCAACCAACTGAGCCATGCCAGCCAGGGCTGAATTTTTATTTATATTTAAGAACTGCAAAAAAAAAAAAAAAATAGATCACCTTCATAAGAACTTTAGAAAAACTTCTCTTCCCTATGATCCTAATCAAAATTTACTTAGGTCATGTACCATATTTTCAGTTGGTACTTGGAAAATAAGATTGAAATACTACAGAAAATCTGGATTATTTAAAAAATCATGATATGAAACAGTGAATTTGAAGGTATCAAAAAAAAAAAAAAGGGACTGAGTTGAAAGGACTAGAGAACAAAGAAATAATTGAATGTGTTATTCAGTCAGAACAATGCTCACTTCTTCATCCCAATTTGACCTGACATGTGTTTCTTTGTTGAACATAACATGGTGGGCATTTACATGAGATTATGAAGAAGCAGTTAGCATACCTGGTCACTCCTGTGCCTTCTAAAAGACAGGTTAGCCATGGAGGAGTTGAAACCTAAGTGTAAGAAAAAGTATTCCGTGAAATCCATACATTTCAAACAACATCTTTCACTACCTGTGTTGCGGAATGTCAAGGGCCTGCCTTACATAGGAGAACGCTCCTTGGCAGAGCCCCTTCCCCTGCAGCAGGGAGGAGACCTAAGGACTACGGAGTTACAGAGTGGCTGTGTTAGGACATTCCTTGAATTTCCCTGTCAAAGTGGCAGAAGGCAGGCTAAGCTGTTGTGGTAGGGAGCTGCCTTACAATGTGCTTTGAGGTTTTAAAAGCAGCTCTGTCCCCGAATACTTCCCATAAGAAAGTGCCTGAAAGCCTCACAGTAACATTCATTCCATTTGCACAAAAAGCATCCTAACCAGATTCGGGAGGAATCTCTTAACTGCACATACGACCCAAGAGATGTACCCACTTGTATAATTTTATCAGCTTCACTCCAGATCCCGTTAGGATCCGGAGGGAGTGGGATACAAGGCAAATATGGTGGCCAGTGCCGGGTGGAGACAGAACAGTCTGAGAGGGGGAACAGCCCAGATCTGAGAACAAAGCATGGTCCTAGGAAGCCCTGGCTGGGATGAGGGTAGTGAATTTCTAGAAGCAAGGGAAGTTAGGACTTATTTTAAGAGATAGAGAGAGGGCAGTTGAAAAGGGAAATGAGTTGGTTGGTACAGAACATGAACTTGGCCTACCCCACAATTTTGCAGTCAAGGACTAGCCGTGAGTAAGGAAGGAGCCCTGCTTTGATGGCACCATTTATGACTCATCGATGGTTGCCAGACAAAGTGAAACCAAAGAAGTCCCAGAAGTCTTGTTACCCTGGGCTTCAGACGCTCTCCTGCATTTCAACGCAGAGCTAGAATCTGCCGTCAGGGGTTGATCTTCCTTGTTAGCAAAGAAGCAGGGCTTGCTGTTTTAATTGGCCGGTGTTTTTTGGCCAAATATCTGCTCTAGTTGGAGATTTTATTACAAAATCATCTCATGTTATTTTGTTACTTTTTAAATAGAACTGAAGAAAACAGTAAAACAGCAGTGAAAGTCGACCCTGCTGCCTCTCCGGGGTCGCAGGCAAGGCACCTGCACATCCTGTGCGGCTCAGGTTATCCGAGAGCAGGGCTGTGCATAGGTCAGCATGTTTTTATCTCCCTGCTTTCAGACATAAAAATGCCAGTGGGAGGAAAACTAAGCCAGGTGATAAACTACCACAAGAAGGGATTGTTTTTTCAAGCTTTCTTGCCTGGAGAAGGTCGAGGGAAATATTACAGGTCATTGGGTCGGGCTCAGGAGCCTGAAGCATGGTAAACCACCCCAAAATGGGCCGATGGTATCATCTGCAGGTTTAATAATGATACCAAAGCAAAAAGAAAGAGCTAAATGGTTTTTAAAACTCTACAAGTTTCCTTGGAAAGGAATTCAAAGTGGAAAGTAAAATAAATGAATCCTGTCCGCTGGGCTGATTAAAGAGGAGCAATTCATTGTCAATCCTTCCAGGACTCTCATGCCCCCACTGAGTTAGAATTAGAGGTGCTTGTAAGCCTCTTGATCTAGACAAATGGACAGCAGACATCTGCCTGAAGGTGAAGAACTGTTTTGCTAACTGTCTTGTGCAGTAATTGACAGAAGCTGACAATAAAAATGGCAAGAGATGTAGGTTAAGAGGTCAGTCATCTGCCAAGACCTGTAAGCCTGGAGCATGATTCAAATGTCAGGCACCAACACAGGCGATTGTGGGTATAGACCTCACCCACCCTGGGTCAGATGATTCATGTCGATGTTTCTTCTCATGTCGCCCTGCAAGTCATGCCTCGCTCTGGCCTGTATCATCACACCCAGCGTGTGTATGTGTAAGGATGTATGCAAGATGAAGATTTTAATTGGCTATAGTCCTGTTCACTAGTTCATAGTTTATGATTGGAAAACTGCTGCAACAATAACAAAAGTCACCATCATTTTAAGAAGGCTAAAAATATATTGAAGGATGTTTGTTATATCATTGGATCAAAGAGCAAAAGCAAAAGAAAACAAAAAACTGAAACAGATAAAATATCCTTTACTACATTGAAATATTAGTCTGCCACTAAATAAAGAGGTGGACCTATATGTTTTTGCATAAAAAATGGTCATATTATGTGTCCATGAATGATTTGTCATAAATGATTTTAATTGTTAAAAAGAGTTATAGTGGTCCCATATTTTTTTCAAACAAAAGGAGAAAATTTTGATATATGCAAGGGAAAGAGTACCCTCAAAGATACACTTGAAAAAGAGGTTTGAAAAGTAAGATTTGAATTTATATTTTTTTATGAATTGACTTCTTTACTACTTATATTTGTAAAAGTGAGTATATATTAGTTTATTAATTTTATAAAGTAGTCAATAAATGTTTTTATTTAAAAAAGAGGGAAATAAAAAATGCAATATGGAAAAAGCTGAGAGGTAGGGTTCAAAAATTTGCACTTTTGCATACAGACTACCTCCTATGCCAGGAAAAAGTAATTTTATCACAATTTTTTAGTTGGCGTCCAATTCTAGTGGGTAAGATTGATATTCTCTTTAGAATTTCCATATAAGCTTTTATGTTCAGAGTAATTTCTGCTAACACATTTGAGAAAAAGAAAAGAATTATCTAATCATTTCCAGTTTTCTTCTTCTCTTCCCCTATTTTGGGAGGCCTTTATTATTTTTTCTTTTTCTCTCATTGCTCTTTTTTTACAGTGTTCATTTGCACTTCGACATTATTCAGTATGAATCTTTTGATTACAACAGACAGAAACCCAGCTCGAACTAGCTTATGCTGAAAAGGGAAGCTGACTGGAAATTTTATGATCATCCAGGGGCTTAAGAAATCCAGGGGCTTAAAGTTTTTCATCAAGATTTTCTTTGTGTCATTCTTCTCAGTATTGCTTTTCTCTATAGTAGCTTCCTTCTTGATCAGGCTGTCCCCTCAGGCTAGAAAAGATGGCAGCCACAGCTGCCCTAGCCTTATATTACTCTCAGAAAGAACAGTAACCCAATAGCCCTAAGAGAACAAGAAAGAATACCTCTATTTCAATAGCTCCAACCAATCACCCCATCCCTGTGCAACCACTATGGCAAGAGGAGAGACTGATTAGCTAATCTTGGTCATGTGTCTAATCCATTGGCAAGGAAGGCATGTCACATGAGAAAACAATGTGTCGACTGAGGAAGGGGGAGTTTCCACAAGATAAAAATAATCACTGTTACAAGAAGAGAGAAGGTCTGCTAAGTTGGTGGAGACAGATATGGCCTAAACATGGGATTTAAAATGTGTTACTATTTATATAAAGAAGTAACAGAGCCTCCCTCATCTTCTTGGTCTTCCTAAATTCTTAAGAGTTGTCCCTCCTCAGTTTTCTGTAAAGTTCTCTTAACAATCTCTCACTGGATTGGAAGACATGGCTGCCTGCGTTTTCCTCCCCTTGCCTATCCTGTTATGAGCAGAATGCTCTTTCTCTGGTTTGCCCAACCATCCTGCCACTTGCTTTCCAATGATTTATCTCAAAAGGAAATTGGTAAAATAAAAAAATTCTGATTTTTAAAATAACTTATTTGATTAAGGGGAAAGAAAATGTACCGTTTCAGACAGGGTTTTTAAAAGTCTCGAGCTGGCAAGTTATTGCATAAAAATAAGTTATGTTCTTTTCCCTGAGCCAGCAGTCCTTTTAAAAAAGCAGGTGTTCCGGATACTGGAGATGACAAACAGCTTTAGAACTAACACAAGGAAGAACAGAGGACAGGGAACTCTTCTGCCAAGTGTTAAAGCCAAGGGCAAACTATTCCAAAATGGACTTTTCTGTAACCATTTAAAACAGGGGAAGCCAGAGGATTAGTAAAACAGTAAGTGTGCAGTATGGTCACTTTGAAGCCTGACATATTATTAGCTAGTTTGCTCAGGGCATATAAGTTTACACAGAACTTTGCAAGGGAAAAGAGTTTTGCTCCAGTTAAGTATGAAGATACAATAGTGTTTTGTCTATCCTCAGCTCACGCTAAGCATCATCAACATCTGTTGCATAGTCTACGTGAAGTGGGGCTATTGTCATACAGTTTGCGGAATACACACTGGATTGCACAGGCTTTGTTTTCTACTTGTCTCGTTTTGGAGGAAGGGAGAGGGAGGTGGGGTATAGGTTTGGAGAATCATGAGCGCTCTCTAGTTTACAAAAAGCACAAACAATTTGAAGGACAAAATATTTTGCAGCCCCTCCATCACTGGGCATGGGATAAAGTAATCATTTCTTCCTTCTTCCTTCCTTCATTCATCCATCCAGTTTCCCTCTTTTGGGAACATCTACAGAGCATATCAGTAATTTCCTTCTGACACATGTTGATGAGTCTTCTACCAATCATCAATTTTTCCAGTACTATGTAGCTGTCACATCCATCTGTTATCTCCCTCCTAAACCTGGCTGGTTAGCCACCTGTTTTCCCTGACATCAGTGCCATTCATTTTGACAGAATGGTTTAGAATAGATGCTTAGAGGGCACGTAAGATGGAGGTGATTTTTCACATGTCCTAGAACAGAGCTGTCCAATAGAAATCGAATGCCAGTGAAATGTGAGATTTTAAGTTTTGAGGTAGCTGGATGGAAAAAAATACAGGTGAAATTAATTTTCAATATTTTATTTAGTCTATCCAAAAGTTATGCAGATATTAATTGTATTTTTACACTCTTTTTTCTGCACTCAGACTTTGAAATCAGGTATGTTTGTTGCGCTTAAAGCATGTCTCAATTCATACCAGCCACAGTTCAGCTGCTCAGTAACTGCCTCTGCTAGTGGCTGCTGTGCTGAACCAGTGAAGCCCTAGAGGGACCCTGTAGGCTACACTTAAAGTATTGGTTGTGGCCTTGTTCTACTTTTATATAATACATGTAGTTCTGAGTAGCTTAGGATGCTATGAACAATAGAATTTTTTTCAAAAATTCCTGTTCCCTCACATCTGTATGAAGATTCCACATCCTTTTCCCCTAGTCAATCTAGCTGCTAAAAAGCCATTGCCAAGGTCATTGCAGATTTTAGAAGAACATGGAAACTTAGAACTGAAGAGAAGTTCTGCAAATTTCTAGGTCACAATTCTTAAGTTACATTTCATGTTAAATAGCAAAATTTTTAGAATGTGTCTGCCTGATTGTTTATGACTCTCATAGACTTTTTTCATCACCTTCATGATTTTCTGCTACCTTACTTTCTCTTAAATGTATTTTGTGTTCTGATCTCAATTCTCCAAGGTTTTGGAAGAATTAATCTCCTTCCCACCTTGGCTACATATTTCTAACAGCATTGCTTGATCCTCACACCAGGGAGGATCTGTAGATGCTTTAAGTTTCTCTGAAGACTTGCTTCTTAGGGGTAAGCAATATGTGTGCTATTGTTCTTACAGATGCTTTGGAAACACTTAATATGTCAACATTCCCCTCCCGCCGTGTTTCCCTAATGTATGGCTAATGGTGTTGTTGATGACTGTTTTTGTATGTATGTGGTACCAGTCCAAGAGGTAGATTGCACGTGACTCTCCTTAAGTCATTTAGTTATTTGAGAACTACTCTGAACACTTTTGGTTTCTGAGTGGTAGGTGAATGGATACTCAGCAGTTCAAGCTGGGTCTTCTGCCTGTAATTCTTCTCCTTCTCTGTTCACAAGGGTGATTTCTCATTCTGCAAACCTCAAAGGTATTCCAAAGGTATTCCATTCCAGTGTTCCATTAGATCCCCTGTAATTTTTCCACAGCAATCTGTTTATCAACTTCGAAGCTCTTTGCAACACTAAAATATACTTGTTTATTGACTATCTACAAGGACAGTCTGGTGTGTCTATTCTGTCTACCCCAAATATCCTAAACTAGTACTAGCACAGCATTCAGTGTGCAGCAGGTGCTCAAAATATTGCTCAATAAAAGCACAGCAAAGTACTTTGTATTTTCCAAGAACTGTGTTTTTTATTTATATCAGATTAATGGTATAAGCACATCAAAATCATATTGACAGCCCTAGAGTTAAAATGCTGATGATACTCCTCTCACTAAAGATGTTTCATTTTCAAAAATATTTTTATCTATTCCTGAATTCTTAATCAAATCGCCACTGGAGGTCTTGGAAGAAAGTAAAATGCTGTTTACAAACCAGAGTTAAATATCAAATTAGAGGACTGAAATCTTTAAAAATCTTAAACTGCCAGAGAACCAATCACAATCCTTAAACACAAACAGGAAGGTTTTCCAAATAAAACTGTGAACAATCTAAGTGATTATAACAAAAGTAGGGTGGTGGGCAACTATACACATACCACGTAGGAATCCAAGATGTACTATTATTGTGGTTTAAGGAGCAAAGAATCTTAGGGCTGTTCAGTGCCAGGATACAAGTAGAGAAATAGAGATATTCACAGCCAGCACAGCAGCACTCAAAACTCAGCCCCAGGGTCCACCTTGCCAGTAAACTTCCCAGGTGCCATCAGCTTTCTGGAGTTCATTTATAGAGCAAATATTTATTAACACTCAGTGCATTCTATTTTAAACTCTCTTAGAACATTAGCTTGTTTAATTGCCAGAACAGTTCTTCGAAGTAAGTGCTACTAGTATATCATTTTGTAATTATGGATACTAAGGCCAGGGCACATTACATGACTTTGGAGATGGTAAGACATGAACCCGGGGGGTGAGCCCAGGGAGTCTGACTCCCAGTGTAGTGACCTCAACCTCTATCCTGCAGGGCTGCCTTGGACTTTGAATTTAAAAGCATTTAGTCTGTCAACAATTAATATTTTTCTGTTCTTCCCACAATCCAACTTTAAAACATTGCCCATGACCTGTAAGTAATATTTTTTCAGCGGCCATCAGGTTTTCTCATCCAGTTCAGTATCTATTTAGATTTTCTTCCCTTTTTGTTTTCTAAAAAGGAGCATATGACCTCAGGTTGAGGAACTGAAAACTGGGAGCTATAGATTTGGGAAAGTAAGTAAAATTCACAAGACAGTCATATCTAAAGAAGACTGAAAATTTTTCAGATCTTGTCTTTCTTTCCCGAAGATGTTTTGAAATAGGGTTTATTCTGATTTGGAATAGTGGTAATTATAATTACTTATGCATTCCATTCACTGACAGCTTTCTTCAGCTACTTAGAGGTAACCAATTCTAATGTCTTTGCATGGCTTATCCAAGGGGAAAAAGTTAACCCACTAGAAGTTGCTTAAAGATAAAGCCACATGGACAAAAACTGGGGGGGGGGGGTAGAAATGGGAGGCAGGTGGGGAGGGCTGGGGCGGTGGGCTGGGATGGGAGTAAAAGATGGAAAACTGTACAAGAACAACAATTAAAATTAAAAAATGTGAAAAAAAGATAAAGCCAGATACTAGTCCATTATAGCTTTACTCCCCACGGGTTCTAAATCCCTTTATTGCATTTCATAGCCACAGGCATTGGATCATCTCAAAATGTGTGCGTTTGGTCTCAAGGTAGAATAAGTGAGTTAAAGGTGAGTTACTTGTAAAGGCAAGAGGCCTCTGAATCCAAGTGGACATATATCACAGTAATATTCAAAGCACAGATATATGCTACAATAAAATCATTATCCAGATGGAGGGAGATTTGGTAGTTGCCTATAGATGCAATTAAATATACAGTACAATAGTCAATGATAAGTAATGAATGCAATTTGTTTTTCATAGGCCTCAGGTTCTACAGCTATGGCAGAACCATGTGAACGTACCATGGTGTTCTGAAGTTGACCTGCATTCCTCTTCAAATCACTTAATCACACTCAGCTGATATGCATTCCTTTTTAAAACAGTCTAATCAAATTCATTTCAGATACCAAAACCTCCAGTTACAGATTTAATCTGTGTTTATGCACCCGTGTGAAATGTCTAGCGTCTAAATGTGTCCCTGCCCCTACAAACACTCCATGCTTACAGATTAGGAATTTCATGAGACCTTCCAACCACAGTTTTCCAGTCTGAAATTCATTCTCTCCCTCCCCTTGCAAATGGAAAGCAACAAGACAATTTCCAGTCAGACTGCCCCAGATAATGTTTAATATTATGCACATTAGCCTGTATCAGGGAATCGCTCTGGGAGGGAAAGTAAAGGGCTCTTTCTTAGGAGGGTCTCACACTCTCTCCCCCTTTCCCTCTCCTAAGAGTCTTTAAGCTGTAGGATATACCGATTGTTGAAAGCACCTATCTGGGCCTCCCTCTTAGAAATTATTTATCTGTCCTATTCGCTGAAGTTAGAACATAGTTTAACCCAGCAGGCAAATTACTAACTTGAAAGCTTTGGAAATATATTAATCCCATGGTATATGACAGAGATTTGGTTGAGTATTTAATAACTAAGCTACTATATACCATCACGTAATAAAAGCATGTATGCTGACCATTTGGCAACTCTATAGCATTTTCATTTATCCCTAAGCAGAATAGGAGGGCTATTCATTTCACTAATAGAACAACAACAACAACAAAAAAAAACTAAGAAAAAGTTGAATAATAAAGCTGTACAATTTGAAGGATTTTAAACGCTACTCAGTTATTGTTGTATGGTGTTAGGTATGTCCCTTACAGCAAAAATGTTAGATGTAAAATTTTGCTTAGAAATAACCATTTTATGGTTGAATAACAGAGAGATCCATGACATCAATTCAGATAAGTGACTAGAGTAGCTATTAAGATTTAAAGAAAAAACAGAGAGAGAGAGACTGGAATCCAAAGGGGAAAAGGATGTAACAAAGACAAGAACCAGACAGGTAAGACTGATTCAATTCAGGCTCTTTCAATAAGAAGAGCACCTTCAACACAGTGTTTCCACAGGGTGATTTTGCACTAGACTTTTATGGGGAGGAATAGACAAGTTACAGGTGGGGTGACTTACAGTTGAAATTGTTTTGCAATCAGCGGAAGTCTAGGTCAGTTAGCTGAACAGGAAATGTTTTTCTCTGTGTCTCAAAAGTTTCAGAGGGACAAACAGTACTAATCTCAGCTATTCATTCATGAGACAAAGAATGGAAAGTTGGAGGGTCTGTGGTTGCTCTTGTCAGCACATTCAGGCAAAAAGGGAAAAAAAATCTGTTTGGCCTTGGCAGAGATAAACAAGGGAGCCATGTGTGAATCTTACAAAGTCATGAGAAAGAGTGGACCATGAGTTTTAGCAAAGCACTACGGGGAGGTGGGTCTTTGCAGTAAGCCATTTCCTGAGACATTTCTCAACCATCACTGATTCCTGGGAGGATAGGGCTCAGACAGATTTCATCATGGCCAATGGCAACCTGGTTCAGATTGGAGGCATCAGTGGACAGATAGGGAGATGTGATATGACCCAAGGGGAGTCAATTCAAATTTCCATAGATTGGAAGTCAACTAGCTACCCTGGGAAGGAAAATTTTTTCCTGGATATTTTTTATGGAAAGTAATTGACATATTTAAAGATAATGTGGGTGGAATCGTAGGAAGAACAGACTGATCGATTGGGCTCAGTTTACTGCAGAAATATGACTTAAAAATCAAAACTGAAGAGTTGTGGATGATGCTTAAGACAGTCTCTCAGGGACAAGGTGAAGAGTGAGCCCCAGTCAACTTCAGGCAGAAGTAAGTGCTAATACTGGCTACTGGGTTTAAGTGCAGTTAAATCAGTTAAGATACTTATATATTGCCGACCTGAATAGAGTTTGATCCAGAGTTTATCCTCAATTCCGGTAGCTTCCCAAATGCACTGTGCTGTCTGCTGGAAATTCACTGTGGAACAGGAGCACAGGGGAAAAGATTACAGCCCCAAATCTGCGATTTTCCAAAAAAACCTCAGCCCCTTTTGGATAGTTTCTTTGTATTTTTGCTCCAGGATGCTTCAGAACACAAGGCAAGACATTTAGCCATCCGCCTGTATGTTTGCACATGGCCTAATTGTTTTCATTTAAAACAACAACAACAACAAAACTTCCAATAATCTGGAAGAATAGGTAAAGCATGGGATAGGGTTAATTGGAATCCTAGGATAATCTCAGTGAATCTGATTAATAATCCATAACATTTCTTCTATACCAAGTCTATTATTAAAGCTGCTATATCATAAGCAGCTAAATAGCTGGACTTGAATTCCATCTCCCTCTCCAATTCTAATTTTACTAGAAGTGCTAAGAGGAAGCAAAAGGCTAAAACATGCCCCAACAGCAGAGAAAAGAACAAATATTGAAGGGGAAAAATCACTGGGAAGTGAAGAGATGATCATAGAAAATAGTGCAGGTGAGGAGGAATGCTAAATTCCTAGTCACATGCAGCTCAGGCACACAAAGACACACGGATGCACCAATAAGCAGAGCTGAAAAAGGAAATTGAAGAGAAGTGTGTACGTGGAGAAGGAGGTGGAAAGAACATGTGAGCATGCCCTCTAGCCATGTGGAAAACGGGGTAAAACCACATATTTCTATATCACTCCTTTCTTTGTGAAACTCAAAAATGTTCAAAAACTGGGTTCCTAATCAAACTTTGTCAGTCACATTTTGTAACTCTTGTTTTTGTGCTTATTTCAGAATGTAAAGCTGCAACAGAATTTATGCTTCTATTCAGCATCTATTTCCATACTTAAGCTCATGGCTTTTATGTAAAATACTCAAAATTTTCTCTGTTTTATAAGATCTACAATAACATTGAATATGTTCCTACTTCCACAGCCTATTATTTATCAAATATTCTGGCTATATTGTAGCGTGCACTTCCTTGTCCTCTTGTGATTGGTGGAGCCACATGACTAGTTCTGGCTAATGAGTTGAGAACAGAAGTGACATGCATAACTACTGAGCTGGAGCATTTAATTCCTTGTTTAGACCCTCCAGAGTTCGCTATCCCTCACTAGAGTGACTAGAGTGACCAACAATATTGCTGTTAGTGGCTGCCCCATTAGACTGGGGTGTTAAAGTGAGAAACAGATGAAGCAGAGTTGCAGGTGACCTGGAATTGTTATACGGTGAGAGCAAGATATTTTTATTTCTCCGTGGAAGTTTTGCGTTGTTGTTGTTCTTTGTTACCACAACATAACCTAACCTATCCTGACTGCTACAATCACATTTACATAAGTGTAATCTGATTCTTGATTTTAAAAAATCTTATAATTACTTACATACATTAGCACAAGCAAACAAACAACTGCAGAAGAAAAGAAGAGTCTGGCCCAACTGGACTATATAGTTCCTAACTGGAAATCAAAAGAACCTCAATGAGAATAAATAACCCAAGCCTTTAATATTGAGCGGGATATTCATTAAGCAAAAGCTACACTCAAGGAACAGGAAAAAAAGATCTGTTTGATCACTGGCAGTGTTATAGCAGGTTTATCCCGTTTTTATAGCACAATAAAGACATATTATGGAAACTGGGAGAAGGATAGAGGCAGATGTTTAATAGTAACAATGGAACGGACAATTACATGGCAACTCTGGCAGGTGATGTACAGTGAAATGCCCTGCTGTTCTAAGTATTTTCAGTAGCTAAGTCTTGAGTTTGAAAATGTGCTCAGTGTTGAAAATCTAAATATAAGTACTATGAACTCCCTTGGCATCTTGATGGGAACTGACACTTGAATAGTAGGAGTCAAGGAAGAGATGTGAAGCAGAAATATGCTAAGTATTCTAACAGGTGCACACTTCCTGTTGTGGCAGGCATGGGTGAGGGATTTTCTAAAAAGGGGTAAATGGTCCAGCAGCTTTGGCTGCTAAACTATCCCATCGTTACTGACTAGGCTATAAAGGCAGTTGCCTGATTAGAAAATATTATCAGAGACTGATTGGTAGTAAGAAGTCCTGGTACAAGGCAGAGCAGTGTCCCCCTCACCCCAGGAAGCTGGCTTTCTTGCCATCCGATTTAAAATCTAGAAGCTCTGCTTCAACCCAAGTACTTCACTACTTTCACACTTTGGTATATCTATTGTGACTTATGATTTGGCAAGAGTTTGCACAGTTGAAGCAAACCAACAGACTGTCCAAGCAAAAGCAAACTCCCAGCCTCTGTAGGAGAGTGGATGTAAGCATTTAAATCAGTGTAAAAATAATTACAGAAACAATGATAAATATGTAACCAAAAACATGTTAGAGACAGAAAAAAATATAACAAAAAGAACTATAAAAATGGAAATATCTGAAACACGTCAGAGATTGCTCTTTAACTCTATGGCATGCTATTCATTTGGCAATGCAGAAACAGAGAACCTTTCTTTCCAGAAACTACCCATTTTCTGTATGTGCAACATAATTGCGTCCCTTCTTGTCGAACCATTTAAATTGAGTTAACACCTGGTTCTTTGTTAGAGCTCACAGAAGTTTAGAGCATTTGGAAGGAGATATCCATTTATAATTTTTCAATAAATTACTTCTTCAATAAATTAAAATTTTATTTTTAAAAATCAGGATGTCACAATATTAAAGAGGGTGACAAGGAAAGTATGTTGCCTATATAACATGCCAAGGGAACACCAATTCTATCCATATCTATTGGATGGAAGCAAGATGTGCTTTTCTCAGAGTTTATACTAGGCAAAAAAAAAAAAAAGCATTTTTATTTTAACCAGATGTGAACAAATTAAACCCAATATTTTCAAGTATTTTTAGTGCCATATGATGTCATCTGATTTTATATTTTCTACTGAGGAAAATGTGTATTTTTAAAATTGTGAAGCCACTTTCCATGTATGTACTTAAAATCTTATATATAATAAATTACAATAAACAAATTACAACACTGCAGAACATGCTCTTGGCTGTTTATGTTAAAAAGCAGAGAGAGAAAATCAGTTTCTCAATAGGAAGTGGAATTAAAAGCATGTGCATTCTTCTGCTGGCCTTTAAGGTAATCCTAATTTCAGTGACTATAGGTAACATTGGCTCACGATTATCTTGTCCAAATAGGTCCAGGGCAAGGATGCCCGCCCCCTCCCCATGCCCTCCTTAGCACAACTGCCTCTTTCCTGAAATACCGGCGGAGCAGCCATTGGACTCCACAGCACTGCGTGCGATATGACTCTACTCATCCGGGTAGACTTTACATAACCAGGTCGTACCTTTTTTGTTGGTAACATATTTTCAATGACAGGCTCATACATGATAGACATCCCATTTTTACCAACCCAGATAGTGTTGAGTTTCCCAGAGTCGCTGCGCCACTTTTGTCCTCTGGAACTGGCAAGGGAAGGAGGATGCCACTGAACAGAAGGACCAGAACTTGCTTCCTCACACTTTTCTCTGGGGCAACGTGAGACAAGCATCCACATCCTGGAGCAACGATGTCGCCCTCAATGGCTTTTCTGAGTGTACTTCCCCGAGTCATCTCTCCTGGGAAAGAGATTTCTTAAAAATCATTTAAAGCTTTCCAAAGGGCAAAAGCGAGATGGTCGTGAGCCAATATTACCATAAATGCTTCCACTCTCCCTAAACTCATTTCAGAAATAAGTAAGGAAAGAGACAGTCATCAATGCTGGCTTGGCTTCGCCTCATCCAGCGCCCCGCCCCTCACCCCACCCCCCGCCTCTCCCCGCCCTAATTAAGAGAGACGCCAAAAGTAAAGTTAATAAAGTAGTGTTTTAAGCGTTGTTGAATTAAAAAGCCATTATTTCAGACCAAAGTCTTCTCCATCCACCACCCACACTTGAGCACAAAACTATCCAAGCAGAAGCCCCTTGCCATTCACTTCCTAGAGAAGTCCTCGAGGGTGGGAGACCCGCTGGTGGCGGGGGGCAGGACTGGGGACTGAAGACTCTGTGCCAACGCAAAACACTCTGCCAGAAGCTTTGAAGTACAGCACTTTCCCAGGACCATGCCCACGCTCAATTTCCCCTTTCCCAGTCTCTTTGCCCGGTTTCGGCTGGAACCTGGAATGGTCTGGGGACGGATGAGGTGGCAGCTGTTGGCGCACGGATCGCTGTGAGGGGCGATTTCATTTCCAGGCGGGGGAGAGGCTGCGAAGTGGGTAGGGAGGGAGAGCAAGGGGAGCGTGTGGGGGGGGGGAGTAGGAGGGGAGGGAAGACCCAGATGAGAAGCAAAGGTGGCAGCAATAAACGCACGGAGGTGAAGAAGAAAGAGCAGATTCGCGGACAGTCGCGGGCGGGCTGGCTGGGGGTCGCGGTCAGGCAGGGGCGAAGGAGGGGCGTGGGCCGGGCCGGGGGCGCCACGCTGAGGGCGGGAGGGGCGCTGTCAGTCAGGCGGAGCGGGGCTCGCCGGCCGGGGGGCGGGCGCCGGGCGCTCGGCAGCCGGAGGGCGCGGCGGTTCCAGCAGCCTATGTAGTGGCGGCCGCGCCCCCGTCCCGGGCGGTGCGCTCAGCGTTACTCCACGCCGGCTCCGGCCCGGCAGCCCCGGGGCTGTCCCCTCCCGCACTCGCCTTTCGGGGGGCCAGGGAAGCGGCGCCGGCGGCCGGCCGCATTGTGACGTAGCGGGGCCGCGGCAGCGCCCCCAACGCCCGCCTGCTCCTGCTGCGGCTGTTCCTGCTCCCGCCGCCGCGGTCCGTCAGTCTGTCCGCGCTTGGGATCCGCCGGCGTGCCGGGCGCCCCCGGTGAGTCCAGGTCCAGGGCGGGCGCCGCAGGGAGGCTGGGGCGGCGGCGCGGGCGGCCAAGCCTTTCCAAGTTTGCAGCGGGCGACTCCGGCGGGTGTCGCCCTTGTTCCCCCAACCCACAGGCCCCCTTTGTGCCGCGATTCCGGGCTGCTTGGGTAGCGGCGGCGACTCCGCAGAAAGGGTTTAGGGGAAGGTCTCTATAGGCACGGCGGCTGCCGGCTGCTTTACTCAGGGGAAGGGGGAAATAACCCCACCTCGGTTTCCAAAGGATTGTTCGTTTCATTTGCCGGTTTCCTGTGCTCATTATTTTTGCTGCCACCTCGGACCGTGTAGGAGGCAGGGATGGGCAGTGCCGTGGCTCCGGAGAGCGAGGATAACGAAGGGTGAAGTAATGGTAATAACAACGGAACCCTCAGTAGTATTAGACACCGAAGAGGAACACCTGGGGTTGCTGCCGCCCACCGGTAGCCCCTCGCTCTTCAGCACCGCGGGTCCCGTCTGCCCCGTCCAGCCAGGGCTCCGACCGCCTTTCTCCGCCGCTGTCCTGCGTCCAGGGCAGGTCCGTGTCAATTTCAGCGGGGCGCGTTTCTCTCTTGGCTCTTCCTTGTGGTGACTTTCATCTGCAGGTGGTAAGTGAGGTGAACCGCTACTTTGGCTATTGTCAAATGACATGTTTTGTTTATTTCATTTTTATGAAAAGAAAAGAGGGAAAATTATGAGCCATTACTGGCAGCCATACAGTTTCCACAGGAAATACTAGCATTCTTTGAGGAACACGCTACTGCTTGCAGAGAAGAAAGTCTTTAGGAAACAAAAAGGCAACAGCATTGTTGCTCATTTCAATGGGCCGCTAGGAGAGGGGGAAACGTTTTTTCCTGTGGGACAGTGCTTTCCTTGGGAAAGTTAATTGAAGGACCTAACTGTCGTGTCCGTTTTCCAGTTGCTGGTTAGCTGGGCCCCACTTCTCTTGGCTGTTACTGACAAGTGTCCATCAAAGAGCCAGGAGGAAGGGAGAACCACTGCAGGACAGTCTCACCACACACCACGTGCTGTGGAGCCTGGCCAGGGTGCAGTTTGCAAAATGAAATAAGGGCTGTCTGGGGAGGTTTATGAGGATTACATGTGTGCAGAGTCTGTCAATTCTCCAAGGTGTCACTCTAAACAGTAATTTCCAAGCACCACTTTCCTTTCCGAATATGCAAGAAGGCAGAAACCTATTTCTCTCATTGTGGAGCAGACATCCCAGTTGGGAATGGGTTGAAATCTGTGTTTCATTTGTAAATACTGAAATTTTAAAAGGCAAACAGAACAAGGTGTAGGAAAATGCTAATGTGTTCACATCTGGGAGAGAAGGTCTATTGGGTATTCCTGATGGATCTCAGTGTTAAATTACATGCAGCATGGCTAGAGTGCAGGGAAACACTCTTAAAGGTGTCCTTAAAACTATTTGAAAAAGAGGTGACATTTTGGTACCATTCACAGAAGTCTTTCCGGAATGCCATATTAACTGAAGATTACTCTAAACCAAACATGTTAGAGTTCTCAGGTCTAGAATTGGAAAGAAAAAAAGTGCTTCTCTTAAGAATATTTGTATATCTCAGAAATAAAATATAAAAAAGGGAAACAATTTTGAATATAAACTTTATTTTCTCTGTAGCAAGCATTTCATGACAAGAGGTTACAAGACACTAGGTTTGAAATGATGATGCATTTGTTTTGACATTTACCATGTGTTAACACCCAAAAGGTGGTGAGTAATGCAAATGAGTTTCGCTGTCTACCATGTCACCGCTTAGCTAATTCCAGGCAGTTGTTCTGGTGCAGGTGTACAGTGGAAATGCAGAACAGAGGCCAAGAAACTTTGTGCGTGCTGTCGTTTTGGAAGGAATCATAGTAGTACTTTACTGCTCTTAAGAGGAGAGAAACCCACACAAACATCTAATACACACAAATATCTTTGATGTTATTGGAGAAGGCCTGGAGCTGTTTTTTTTTCTTGCTAGATTTAAGGCATTTCTTGTCAAAAGAGGAAATCTCCCAAGGAGCAGGTGCACCATTATAAAAAAACACAAGGGAATTTCTCTATTAAATGCAAAATCTAATTGAACAGCAAGGGGAGAGTCAGTGACATTCTAGGAATAGAAGCCTTGTTTTTGGCAGTCTGTCAGATTAGGGTTGCAAACCACATAGGAGAAATATGTGTCTTGGGGGAAAAATAATACCCTGGTGAAAATCAAACAGTTGCTTCTATGAAACTTTTACTCTTATACACTTGTTTCTTTGAGCCCCCTTTTTATTGGTATGCAGGTTCCCTTGCAAAAAGTAATTGTCTGAAAATGAATCAACAAAATGATTCCTAATATTATATATGCTGTGCATGACTTTGCAGTTTGTAGGTTAGATAACTAGATTTATGTTTTATGGTTTGCATCTTATCAGATCTCTTTTTAAGCTTTTTAAAATTAAAGATCAAAATATGCATTGAAATGATGAATGTTAACTGATGTGATTGATGACTGGGCCCTGGCAAAATATGAATTGATCCTTACGTAGTCATTGTGAACGCACTTTGTGCATAGGTGAGATATAAAACCAGAAAGTGCATAGTCTTCTCCCAAGAAACTTATGAGGGGAAAATAGCATGCATTAAAGATTAAATAATGGTACAAAACATGAAAGAAGCTATGTTGCGATTGTGTGCCCAAGACACTAAATAGTAACTGAAAGGAATTCCTAGGAAAAAGTGCCCAAATCAGCTTAAATGTTTTATCAGTTATCCTTTGCTGCATAACAAATCACCCCAAAATTGTTGCTTAAAAAAACTACTACGGTCCGCATTTCTAGGGGCAGCAATGCGGGCTGGCTTCAGCTGGGTGGTTCTTCTGCTGGTCTTGGTTGGATTTCCTCAGGCATCTTCAGTCAGTCAACTGGTGGGGTCACTGGCGACAGGATGATCTAGGGTGGCCTTGCTTGTGCCTGGTGGTTTCTGGGTGTTGGTCAGGTTAACAGGTGACTGGGACACATTCCTCCCATTCCCTAGCCTCCTAGCCTTGGCTTCTTTACATGACAGTCAAGCAGTGTTCCAAGAGCAGCAACAGAGCCAACCCCAATTCAAAAGTGATTTTTAAGCCTCTTTGTATTGCATTTGCAACTCTCCCATTGACCAAATCAAGTTATAAGCTTATCTCAGATTCAAGGGGCATTCAAAGACTCCACTTATGATGAGAGGGAGCTGCAAAAAAATTGTGGCCTTTTTTTTTTTTTCAACTTACTACATGTTTGAGGACACTTGTTCTAGCAAATGTTTTCTGCTGAGGAACAGTGTGCTGTGAGATAGGAGAGAGAGATGGAGCCTGCTTGTGGATAGCCCAGAATTGAGGTTAGGGAATTGCCCTATACATCATTGTCCTGCAATCTTTAATCTGTGAACAATGGGTAAAAGAGAAGTGGCACACTGATAATAACGTTTTTTCCACATCCTTCTGCTAATGGTGCCATTGTACCATGGGTCCAGAGACAGTAGACTGGCGGCAGAGTCAGCAGACCATTGCTGAAGTGAGGAAGGCTCCGACAAAGTTGGAGGCAGAGAGAGTGGGAAGGATAGGATCGATCTGGAAGATCCCATATTTAGGATTAGGTGACTGATTATAGGGGGTTAGTGAAAGCCTAGAGTCAAAATTATTCAGAGATTTAAAAAAGCTTACAGGACTGAAAGAATGATTGTGCTGTTGTAAGAAATGGATAAATCAGTAAGTGATTTATTTGGGGGGAGGAGAAAAAATCAGTTCCAGAAAGGTTGATTAAAAGAGACAAATTGAATGTGAAAGTACTTTGTAGGCTGCAGGTATATTATGAACGTTAGCTATTGCTTAGTGTTTAAATCACAGTGGATTGTATAGTTAAATTCCTGTAATCATAAAGCAACAGAAATAAAATGGTACGTGGAGGATATCCTAAGAGTCAAAGGAAGTCAGGAGAACCATTCTCAGGATGGAAACGGAACTACTCTAGGCGTCTGGGGATTTGGAACTGATGTTCTTTTTCCTGAGGCACAGCTGGAGGTCTGCCCTTAGAGTGCTCTGCCCTTGGCTTTAGAATACCAGGAAATAGAACACTTTTGGCTAGTTTGAACACTTTTGGCGTAATTTGAGTGGCATGCACACTGCTGAGCCAGAAGCATTGATTGACAGCCCCACCAAGATAGCACACCACGGAGAGTAGGTAGGTGCTTCCTCAAAGGACATGGGAGCACTGTGTTTGGACACACAGTGGCAAAGTCAACAAATGCCCACCAGAGATGGACACCTGAAGATATGTTTGGGCCTAGCCACTGGGAATTAGGGCAGGAGGCAACAATTTAAGCATATTTATATAGAGGTATAGTTGCATTAACAAAGGTTAAACTCATGCTAGTGTTGGGTTTTTCTCATGGAGGGAGAGTGAAGAAAGAAAAGAGGGCCCAGTACAATGTGTCCTCCAGGCTCCTCCAGAAAAGTCAGTAGATATTTTATCAAAGGGGAGAGAAATTCAAAACATGTTCTGCTTTTTCACCTAAGGACTCAGTTGAGGTGCTGCCTCACCAGCCTTGTTTTATAGATGGCCAGTCTGAAATTCAGGTGGTCCTTAACATCAAGTACAGCTGTTGGGCCAGACAGACACACCTGGCCTCGCTAATATGTACAATTAGGCTGAACAGCACCCACAGCTGCTCTTTATGGAAGGTCCTTGGATGGACCAGCTCAAACCCAAGCATGGAGTTTTATAATTTCTGTTGTACAAGTCTAAGAACCCTGAAGATAGTCAATAAATGTTAACTTAATGAGTGAATGTGCCATTCCTGGTGCAGTGATATTTTCTAAGGCAGTCTGTCTTGGCTTGTCATTATTCATGGTAGAATTTGCTACAAAGTCCCTAAATGCCTTGGGTAGACTTAAATGTTTTAAAGAACTATTATCACAGTAATGTAGATTTTTATAATCCACCACTCACAAAAGTAGACTTTTTTTTTTCTCTTTTTTGAAACATAATTTTCTCTACTTGTTGTATATGTCAGAGTTCTTAGCAGCAAGTCACAGAAACCCAGGCCGTACTTGCTCAGGTAGGAAGGGCCACGTCCTGGCTCTTATATCGGAAAAGTTCAGGAAGGATCCACTCTGGTTTTCCTCTTATTTTCATGGTGGTAAAATGGTCGTCAGCAGCTTCAGACTTAAAACCCTGCAGAAAAAGGGAATAATTCAGGATTAACTTTAATCAGACCACTTTGATCCTGTGCCCATGCCTGAGCCCGTTCTCGTGGCCAGAAGTTTGGAGCCTTTGGGAATGGGAGGGCGGGCTGTGTGAGGAGAGGGTGGGAGGTGGAGCGTACACGGAAGTGCAGTCAACAACTCTTTTAAACCAAATGACCTGCGTGCAGGGAAGGGGCGGTTTTTAAAAAGGGAATATTGAAAAGAGAGAGTGGATGCTGTGCAAGCAGAAACAGCAGATATCCACTATTCCATCTGTTTTCCCTGAAGGATATAGCATCCTCTCACTAAGCCACCAGGCCATAAACCTGGGAGTGATCCTCATGTTACCTCCTCCCTTTTCTCCTCCACTAATCAATCTGCAGATTGATTGGGGCCTTCTGCTGCACCTCTCAGTCTTACTTTTTTTCTCCTTTAATTCAGACCGTCCCTATCTCCCTCTTTACAAGTCATCCGTAAATGCTGCCTCCAGTCATTCCACTTCCAAGCCATCCTCCTCACCACTGCCTGAGTGCTCTTTTCAAAGAACAGGTAGGCGAACTTGAATCTGCATCCGTGGTCAAAAGGCACACACTTCCAGATAGGAATAAATAAGTCACAGGGATGTGATGTACAGTGTGGGGGCTGTAGCCAATAATACTGTGCTGCGTATTTGAAAGTTGCTAAGAAAGTAGATCTTAAAAGTTCTCACCACAAGAAAAATATTATAGCTATGTGTGGTAATAGATGTTCCATTCAAAACCTCATAGGTAGAACTAAAGGAACCTCATAAATAGAGAGAATCATTCAAAACCTCAAAGCCCTGGGCTGGTGGAGGGGAGGGCGGTAGGAAGGGATGTCCAGGTTCCTGACCATGATTCCAAGGATCCCATGGTGTGTACCCTTCCTCCTTCAGGTGCACCTGAGCAAGCACCTGCACACATGTGCACACACTTGCATACATGCACATACACATGCACATGCAGATACACACCATGTTGTATGAGTTCAGGGCATTTCCAGGATCTGTAGAAGCCCGTCTGTGGATTTCCTGGGGCTCCATAGACTCCAGGTTAGAAACCTTGTTTAAAAACTGTTAAGGGTACAAAGATGTTCAGCAAGGACTTCTTCTAGCTGCCCATATTATCTCCGTGCTGTGCCGACCTCTATCATTGCATTAGGATGCCCGAATGCTCTACTCACTCTTTCATTTTCATGCTTTTGCACGTGTTATTGTCTCTGTGAAATGTTGTTTCTCATTTTTTTACATTTATTTATTTATTCATTTATTTACACATTTACACATTTATTTATTTATAAATCCTCACCCAAGGATATATATATCATCAGTGCGGGAGAAACATTGATTGGTTGCCTCCTGTATGTTCCCTGACCCACCAAATGCACAACCTAGGTAAGTGCCCTGACTGGAAATCAAACCTACAACCTTTTGGTGTACAGTATGTCATTCCAACCCAGAGCCACCCAGCCAGGACTGTTTCTCATTTTTTGGCCTAGTGAACATCTCTATTCCTCCTTCTAAACTCAGCCCATGTTATTTTTCAAGAAGCCTATGCAGAACACCCGGTCCTACCCAGCCCCTGCATCAGGCGCTGCCCTTGGGTGCAGTGGTGGCTCTACCTGTCTGGCTCTCCCGCTGCTCTGTGCTCTCTTTTTTGTATGTGCCTTTCCCTCTCACGTAGTATATGCTCAATAATTATTAAGTGAATGAATGAAAATGTGTACTGAATCATTAATCTTTATGTTTTTAAGGGTTTCTTTTTAGGTTTATTCTGTTTCTTTTAACTTGATTCTCAGACTTGCATCTCGTTGTTGGACATGATGATCCATTCTCTTTGAAGCTGCTTCTCGGGCACTTTCGACAGCTTTCGCAACTGCTGTGTACTCTTTTCCTTCTTAATCTCTAAGAGATACCTTAGGGAAGAAACTGAAAAGTACTAGTGGCCCAAAGTCAATCTCGAGGCTAGACTATATGGCTCAGAAATCAGATGAGAAATAATTTTTCTTGCTACCATAAAGAAGGTATTTAATAATTAATATTTATGAGGTGCTTATTCTGTGTTTGGTGCTCACCAGATGTCTTACAGTTATTTTCTTATTTAATTCTCACAAGAAAGAGGAATTATCACTATCATTGTTTTTCTCCATATGAGAAGACTATGGATTTAAAGAGTTGAAGTAGCTTGCTTGCCACCAAGCTTCCCCTTGCCAGACATTGTCCAGCCCCTGGACACTCATCTGGGTTGTTGAGGAGTAGAATCAGTCATTGACAGGGCTCTTCCAATTCATTCATTATGATTTCTTTTTCATTGTTCTAAAATGAAGTGACCACCTCCTAAGAATAAAACATTCCAGCTACCTCCACTGGCCATTGATTATGTGAAAAGACTATGAAGAAGATGCATTTTAAGAAGTAAGAACTGCAGCACTAACATTGAAATTAAGATGAATGTCTACTTTAGAAATTCAAGTCATATTCCTTTGTTCCTTTGATTTTGCTGTTGCCAGATAATACAGGCCTTTTACAGAGGTTGTGCTGCAGTGTATAAAATGTGGGCCTCTTGAAATAGGTGCAGAAAAGGTATAGTTCTGAGGATGACTCAGAAAGTTACTCTGTAGATACATAAAGTGAACTAAATACTTTGGAAGGCACGGGAGCTCAGTGCTGTTTAACTGGTTTCAGTCTGAGAGCCTTTTGAGGTTCTGATAAAGGCTCTGGATTCTTTCCTTAGAGGAAAAAAAGGTTGTATGCACCTGAGCAAGCACCTGTACACATGTGCACACACTCGCGTACATGCACATACACATGCACATGCAGATACACACCATGTTGTATGAGTTCAGGGCATTTCCAGGATCTGTAGAAGCCCGTCTGTGGATTTCCTGGGGCTCCATAGACTCCAGGTTAGAAACCTTGTTTAAAAACTGTTAATACAATACAGCAGCCCTGGCCGGTATGGTTCAGTAAGTTGGAGCATTGTCCCATAGACTAACAGGGGGCAGGTTAGATTCCCCATCAGGGCACACGCCTGGTTGTGGGTTTGATTCCCCAGTCAGGGCGCATACTGAGAAGGCAGCTGATCAATCTTTCTCTCTCTCTGTCTGTCTCTCTGTCTCTATTTACTTCCATCTGTACGTCTATCTCTGTCTCTCCCTCCCTCCTTTCCCCTCTCTCTAAAAGCAATGAAAAAAAAAATGTCCTCAGTGAGGATTCAAAAAAAAAAAAAAACGAAACTACAATCCAGAAAAAATACAGCCATTTCAGTGTTCACCACATATCACATGTAACCATTTGAGTGTTTACCATGTGCCAGTCCTTTATGAAAAGTGCTTTATAGCTAACCAACCCTCTAAGACATGCATGATGAGCCCTGTTTTAAGCTGTGGAGAATGCATTTCAGAGAAGGAACTCAGTCTCCCAGCTGCCCAGCGGTGAGGGTGGAATTAAACGCAGAACCCAGATCTGCATCACTGCTGCTTCACGCAGCCCTGTGCTCGTTCGTCTTGCCGTGGGTAGGAGACTTGTGCCAGTGAAATTCCGAGCCTGCGTTAGTCCAGACTTTCCTCAGCCGTCAGCGTCCTTGTTTAAAGTCAGCACAGGCCTGCTTCTGCCAAAAGAGCCCCCTGGAAGGTTTCCAGCTCACTGTCCTCCCTCACCTGTCACAACCCTTCACACGCAGATAACGTCATCAGAGCAGTTCAGCACTAGAGCTTGGCCGTTCCTCAGTGAGTCCCTAGCTCATTCCTGAATGCAGTCTACACATCTGGAAGCTTAACTCAACAAATAGATCCTAAGGAACAAAACTGACTGCAAAGTCTCCATTGGAACCTGTCCAGAGACATCTATTTGGGACCTGCTGTGTCTGGGCTCCATACTCGGATCTGTGGTCACAGCGGTGAGCATGCAGCTGTGGTTCCTGAGCTCGTGGCACTTCTGTCTAGCTTATATCTAGCACAGGAGCTAAAAAAGAATTCAAATAAAGTGTGATAAGTTTTATGAAAAAGGAAATATAAAGGATTTTTTCTGTGCGGGCTTCTGTTCCTGTACAGCTTCAATGTTCTAGTGACAAAGTGTCTACTTCTCTATCCCTTTCCTCCCTTCCTCAGGGTGTTCAGAGCACTTCAGGGTTCCAGAAACTTAGCTGACAGAGTAAGGGGGACACACCATCAGAGCAGTTCATCTTAGTCCCCTCTTTGCAGATGAGAAGGCAGAGTGACCAAATGACGGGCTGCAGGTGGGGTGAAGACAGGGCACACTACGGAGGTAGGCTGGCCTCAGGCAGAGCGTGGCTCGCTGTAACCCTCAGGCTGCTTCCAAGTTATTTGTGATGTGATTGTTGTTGTATGGTCAGTGTTGTTTTGGGCCTTTCTGTGGGGTGTTTCTGCTGCAAATGAATCCAGCAGGCAAGCACTCTTCCAGGGAGCAAACACATGCCAGCCTCTGTTCCCTCTTTGCAGCTCAACGCCCTTGGGTGTTGTCTCTTTTCCCATTCTGATCAGTTCTCCCGACTCACCCACCAGTTCCAAGGAAGCCTCCCAGGTGTCCTCCCGAAGTGTGGTCATGTGACTGCTTAGACTAGAACTGGCCAATAGAAATAATAGTGTCCATGCAAGCAAGCCACTTTCATGGCCATTATAGGTTATTTCAAATTTCCTAGTAGGCATATAAAGAAAAGTAAAAGAAAATGGGTGAAATTTTAATAATGTATTTTACCTAACCCAATAGCCAAAAATAGCATTTTCCCATTTAATCTATATAAACAATCATTAACCATATTCTTTGCATTCTTTTTTTTTTCAAACTCTTGAAATTTGGGCTGGACTTTATTCTTAACTCAGACTAGCCACATTTGTGATGTTCAGTAACCACTTTAGGCTGGTGGTTCCCATAGTGGTGGGCAGCAGGCTTGGGCTCCAAGGAGGACCTGGGAGTCCTGGGGGTGAACTTGGGGACCTTGGTATTTGTCTCCTAAGTTCTTAGCTTACACCTCCACTCTTGCCTGTGCAGGAGGTGTGGTGCATGTGGCTGTCTGTGCTCTTGAACCTGGCTCTTGAGGGAAGGGAATGCAAATGTCATCTTTCTGTCGTCATTGTAGAGTTCAGTGTTCAGTTAGACCCTGTTTTGGAATTTAGAACATTGGAGAAATGTGTTGATAAATGAGGGAGGATTCACTACTAACCCCAGCTTCTAAAGAGATTGGTTTGTGGAGGCTCACCTCGCCAGCCTTGGCACCCACCTTCCAATCCCTGATGCTATCCCTGTGCCACAGAACTGCATTTGAGTCAGACTGAATGGAGAGGGGGGGGGGCCTCTGCCGTCAAAAGGAATATCCTGGCCTAGAATTGTTCTGAGCCTCTATGGGTCTTGTTTAGCATTAGGTTTCACCTCTTCTAATATTGAATCCTAGAGAAATTTATCTTCAGTCTAGTAGGTTAAATCATAATGGTCTTATTTAACAGGATGACAATTAAAGAAGATAGACCAAACACCAGAACAAAACCGTAGATGTTCCATCTACGGAACAAGCCTTCTACTGAGATTACTTAAAAGGCCAGCTGACACCTAGAACGTTAAACATAGAAGGAAGGAGTAGCCTGCACCAGGGAGCTGTTGGAGTCGTTGTGATGGATTTTCTCTCTGTTTCCGGTGGTGTTAGATCATCACTGCCCAACCCCTCCCTGGGAATGGAGATTTACATCCTGAGTCAATTTGCCTTTGCACATACAGTGTTTAAATTTTGCAAGTGCTTCCAACCAACTAATATGCATGTGCTTGCTTGTCTGTTTTACCCCTAACAATAAGTGTCATTTGAAATACTTCATACAACCAAGTCTCAAAGATTGGTACTCCCATAAAACCATGCTAACCACATATTCAAATAGATTCAAAGTTTGAAAATGGAAGAAAATATGAGTGTCTGATCCATTCAGTCATATAAACATTTTTAGAAGGGATTCTTGTCTCAGGCCCACTTAAAGAGCACATTGAAATAGAAAATGGAATTAAGCCTAATCTCCATTTTACCATTGATGGCCAGTTTCAACCTGAAAAGCTCATTGACCTGCTCAGGTTTGTGTTTCTCAGACTGCATGAAGGGAGAAGAAAATTCTGCAGTCACACACTATGCAGGAGGATGATGAATGAAGTCTAGGAAATGTTTTGAACAATTCCTCCAAAAACTATTTGGAATAGGTTCAAGCAAAGGTAGCTTGCCAATATCTTTGCAAAGTCTAAAAAGCTAGAAAATCATAGCATACATCATAGAGGAGGTAACTAAACGCTAGCTATGTAGAAGTAGTTTGTAGATCTGTTCTTTAGTAAGTCAAGGATGGTACAAGACAGACAAAGCTTTGCATCTCCTGGCTCCAGTTTTGTGAGTGCCGCTTTTATTTTTGAGTCTCTTAAAAAAGAACTTGTGCCTCTCTGTAACTGTAATATACTTCTTCCAACATGACGGCTCTGGTGTGCTGTGTTGGTGTAATTGAAAACCTATAAAAAGGCTGAGAGCTACTTTTGAATTGGCTCAGTGAACTTGGACTGGATTTGTCAAAGTGGTGAAAGGTTTAAAGGAATTTTCATAAATGAGGTCTCCAAGCTGAGTTTTAACCATAGAATTCCAATGAACTCCAAGGCCTGTGAACTTGGAGAATAGTGCCTCAGAGAAGAGCAATCATATCAAGATGGAAATAAATGATTCATTTTCATTCCTCGAGTTCTGCAGACATAGGCACACTTAGCCACTGATCATCATAATTTAGCAGTACTGTTGCGCACTAAAAATACAATTTAAAAGTCTAATCTTTAATTAAGTTGAGTACTCGCACATTAACATGGTTACAAATCTTGGGCACTGGATATAGCACAATGTTTACTCGTTGCTAGGAAATAGCAGAGCTCTTAGCTAGTTACAGATTGATTTGGTGAGAAGAGGGATGTGAGTTTCTCCCAGTAATGTCCTTGATCGTTTCTTTTCTCTTTTGTTACATGATGTATGTAAATGCATTTCATGCAGCAAGACTTTTGCACATGCAGAGCTTTTGTTGGCAACAGAAAGCACAAGTGTGGGTACCTAAGTAAACATTTGGGAGATAATTAAAATAGTGATTTTTACCTGGAGCTCTTGGATGAAATAAGCATTATGAAGTATTTGAGTTTTCAGTGAAATGAATTTTCCCGTATGTTAGAATTATTAAGAAAATAGATTATTATTTAGAATATAATTATAATGAGGCTAACTGATGGTTTTACTGTACATTCTTGCCATTAGTAGGAAACTGTCAAATTAGTTTAGAAATTTGATCCAGGTTGACGGTTTTCCAAAGTCATTTAAACTTACTGCATGTAGGAAATCTGCTCTGCTATTCTTTTTTTCCTTTCCCTCCCTTTGGCAAACCTCGCCGCATGACACATTGTACAATAGTTTTTAAAAATGCAAAGCTAATGCTTGCACAGCGTGAAAGGGAGTAGCTGTGCCAGCTCGCTTGCCTTGTCCCTGAAAAAGATGAAAGATTTCTATGTGCTATTTCAGTCAGGATCAGGCATGAAAGAGTGGCCTCTCCGAGCTCAAAAACAGAACTGAGAAAAAACCTGCAGGGACAAATTCCTATTTGATCTATTTGAGGCTGGCCCTTGTACATGGGGCTGGCATTTCAAAGCAGAGGCCCTTCCTGAGGGATGGAAAATAGCAGCGTACTTGATCATCTTGAGGAACAACATCGTGGCTGGAATAGCTTGTGCTTATTACAGGATTTTACCCTGTGCTCACTCGGAGAACAACCTGGGGAGAGTAGGGGAGGGTGCTACTGAGGGGCAGGATCATGACTGCCCTCCAGGATACATGTCCATGACCTCTCTTGGTAATTAGCACACTTTCAACTTTCCTCTAGATAATTATTGACTCCTTCCTGTAGAAAGCCAGGTGTTGATTTTGGTAAGAATCATTTTCTCAATCTTACCTAGTGCAGCTCCAGGTGTATTTTGTATGATCCATATTGGTTGGTTGAATAAATGAATCCTCCAACAGGTCTTGCAAGGAAATCTATTAATAATGTAAGACCCAAGGCTTATTCCATTGAATTAAATAGAGGTTAAGGGCTTGTCTTGTCTTCTCAAAAGATATCATCATGTTACCTGTGTTATTTATATTTAGAACATCCCTCTGAGGTAAGATACTGCCAACAGGTGGGCAAAATGCCCTATGATGGAGGGTTTCACTGCTCAGCTGCTAGACAGAATTGTAAGAGGCCTAAGGCCTGCTTTTATAGAACTTTGATGCTGGAAGGGAATTGGGGATCTGGCAGTAATGACATGGAAATATAAGATAACAAACTGGCACAAAGATTATAAGCTGCCTGGGGGAGGTTAATTATTTCCTATCATTCTTACTGTCTCCCAGGACACCCAACAGCATGTTTATAAATGAGGTAGTGTAAAGATAATGAGGAATGGGCAGAATACCATACTACTTATGAGTATGGACTTGAACCTCAGAGCAAGGCCTGGCTCAGCCTCTTTCTATATTTGTGACCCAGTGAAGCTTACCCAAACCTTTTGATATTTTGATTTGCCTCTTTTTTCACAAACAAATATTTAGTGCTTACCTCATTTATATAAGTTTTGGATGTTTGGGATAAAATGAGAACAGTGGATGTAAGATCCACTCTCTTCCTTTCTCCTCCTGCTCTGTGTGTTGAGATGTTTGGACTGAACCAGTAGGATCCTTTGTTCTTTGGCTTCTGGTTGGGTTTGGCCAATGGGAGGCATTAGCAGGAGGTGCAGGGAGAGGCTCTGAGCTGTTTATGCCCAGGATTCCCTACTTCCCAGGCCACCTCCTGCTACTGTAGGCCATGGCTCCTGGCACGCAGCCAAGCGCCCTAAGACTGCTTTATGAATTCTGTTAACTGCGCCCTCCACAACACACTTCACACTGATTAACTCTTCCCTTTAGTCTTACTAGCGCACTATATCATCTCTTATTGTTTCTCCAAACCTTGTCCATATCTTTGCAAATGTATCTTTATTAAACTACCCACAAATTGCATTTGAATGCCTCTCCTGTAGGGAACCTGGCATAAGTGGTTACCTGTTGGAGTTCATGGTAAGAATGACATGATTTAGATAGAATTTATTACAATGATTGGCTTATAATAAGTATTCAACAAAGTTAAGTGTTATTATTATCAGTTTTTTTTTACAAAGTATTGAGTTTGCCATATTAATTCATTACATTCTTGGAAGTTTCAAAGCAGATGATTTTTAAGACTGAAGTTCTTGTAGGCTCTTGAAGGTAGACCTGTTTATTTATAATCAAAGCAGAATAGAATGTTAGCACTGTGATGCTTGTATGGTAGGTTTTTTGCATTTTTCTAATTCCTGTCTTAAAGTTCTCATTCTTTATTCGCACAAAATAGATCACTCTGTAACACTTAGAGTCATCTCCTCTGTCATTTATAGCACACTCATGAAACTGTCAAGAATGAAGACTAACAAATTCCTGAAGAAGTAGTGGTCAATTTGAAAAAAAAATAGAACAACTTCTTTTCATTTTATAATAAATTTGTCATACTTATTGAAATCTCAGACCATATCAATGTATCTTTCAATGTCTTGGAAAAATTGTATAAGTATTTTTAACTTCAGATGTGTCTTCTTTTTACAATTGTAGAGTCAAAGGAGGAATAGCAATTTGAAAGGCCTTTTGATGTCAGCCCAAAATAAGGATTTATAGATTGTCTCTTCCATTCAAGGAGCTAAGTAGGCAAAAACAAATATCCTGTTGCCAGAAAAGCTGATGCTTCTAGAACGAATGACTGTCATTTGAACATTTGGATCTCTCTTTATTCTTTAGCATTTTCTTTTTAAAAAATTATTTATTTTTAGAGAGAGGGAGGGAGAAAGAGAGGGAGAGAAACATCAATGTGTGGTTGCCTCTCACCCGCCCCCTACTGGGAACCTGGCCTGCAACTCAGATATGTGCCCTGACTGGAAATAGAACTGGTGACCCTATGATTTGCAGGCAGGCTGGTGCTCAGTCCTCTGAGCCACACCACCCAGGGCTTTAGTATTTTCTTTAAAGTCAACCCAGGTGTGGGTCCTGACATTTTTTTATTGTGAAGACTATGCCTTTCATATGTTCATATGTTGGGCACTTAAATATAAAATTGCTCAATTATCTATCTGTTTATCTGTCTATCGTTGAATTGTCCTTTCTGGAGGAGATATTACACCAAAGTGCCATAATGATCTCCCCATTAATCCTGGTGAAGTCCCCTATTGCTTCGTTCCAACCCTCTACTTCTGTTTAGATTTCATTTCTTCCCATTTTTTGCCTTGAGGCATTTTCACTGAGGGGAATGAGTATATTCATAGTAATTATTATTCTAAATGATTGTACTGTTTTTACCACATCACCTGTGTCGACACTGAGTTCCAATGACATAGAAATAGAAAAAATTCTTAGTAGATCATACTGAAAATACCATATTATATACCTAAGAACCCTCTGTGGCTGCTTGCCAAACAGAAGTCATCACAGGTTCTTCAGAGTAATTGATGGTGTTTTCAGATAGAGGACACATTACTTTACACAGTCATTTTGTAAACATGCCTTGATACCTTTCCCTGTGTAGATGCAGTCTTTTCCTTCTAGGAGGGAAACTGTTTCTATCCAGTGGAGGGGGAAAATCGTATGTGACTAGTGTAGGCACAAATCAAATGCGATGGCAGGGAGGAGGAGGGAGCCATGAACTTCACCTGGAATTGAGAGGAAGGTGGTCAGATTATCAAGGACTTTGCAGGAAAAGTGATATCTGGTTTAGAGTTAAAGGCCAAGTGGGTTTTTACCAGGCAGGAAATTTAGGGGAAGGACTGGGTTCTGACAGACTTGGAAAATTGTATTTTGATGTGACTTAACAGTAAGATGTATGGTGTGGTGTCACGGGGGATAATGTTAAAAGGATGCCTGGAGTCAAATCTTGATCCATTACCCACTACAGAAAAAGGGAGCTTATAAATCTTTTTCAATGAATGATATTAATACATAACACTGCATAGATTCTTGTATCATCCATTCCCAAGGCTTAGGCTGTCACCCGTCTTGGTGACTTCCAATGTTTAATCTCTAGCTCTGGGCTAGAGAGTGTCTTTGTCCGCATTTTGATGTTTCATCAGCTCTCACAAAATCTACACCACAGAAAATAAATTTATCATCTCTGCCTCAAAATCTTGGTTCTGTCCCAATTTCTTAATTTAGTGAATGGCCCTGATTTTTAAGGATATTATCTCAAACCATCCCTTCTCCGAAGTCCCTCCTCCCTGTTATCTCCCAACATTCAAACACTCAACAAGTTGCCTTGTTTACTGAGTTACTCTAAACAATATTGTTTCCCGTCTAGTCCCATATTTAGTATCTTTATTCAGGTTATCATACTTTTTTCCCTTGATTGGTACAGCAACCTCTTAACCTAACTCCACCCATTTTTAATCAATTCTCCCCACTGTTACCAAGTTTATCCTTCTAAAATTGATTGCATCAATGACTGTGCTAGTAAATTTTCAGTGGATTTTCATTGCCTATATATAACATCCAAAATCCTTAGTGTGACATACAACCCCTTATGATTTTGGTCCTGCCTACTCTGGGTCCCATGACCCTAGCCTTCTCTAGACTTAGTACATGACTGGAAGCTCCCTGTGATTTCCACTGGATCAGTGTCCTGGGAATTATCCTGTTCCCAGCCTTCTTGCCCTGACACCTCATTCCTGTTGATCTCTGTCTCCACTCAAGTCAGGGTGAGGTGTTCACACAACTACGTGGTGACAGATTGTTTACTTTTCTCTGTCTCCAGTAGACTTCAGGCTCCTCAGTGCCAGGGACCGTGTCTTATCCATAACTGCACTATTCCCAGTGCTTAGCTTCATGTCTGGCACACAGTTATAGCAAAAATAATAGTTTTTAAAAAGCACTTATTATAGAACAGGCAAGGTGCTAACTTATTTGCATGTATTATCTCCTTTATAGGTGAAAAAATCAAGCTGTGTTTTGGAAAGGGAATGCAGTATCAGGAAAACAAAGATAGGGCAAGAGAATTGTTACATGGAGTTCAGTCAGGATAGCAGTTTAGCAAAACAAGTGAGAATTTAAGAGCTCAATACTAAGGTGGAGGCAGTAGAAATCAAGGGAGAATTTATAGTGATTTCTAGAGGTATTGGATGGATGGATGGATGGATGGACAGAAGGAAGCGGGGAAGGAAGACTAGAAAGCCCAGCATGTGTTTTTTAGAATTTTCTGTAGGACTTGCTTTATTTAACTTACAAATCTTAATAACTTAAGTGCAACAAGTTTGTTAGAACTAGAGGAGCAACTTTCCACGTGAGATGAGGCTTCGACTAGAAGCTTAGTCGGTAGAGAGTAATGGTGAAAACTGGACTCTGGAATCACAGTGCCTAGTTTGAATTCTTGCTCAGCCATTTACCAGCTATGGAACCTGGGACAAATTACTTAACCTTTAAAAGGAAAGTACCTTCACTGTTGGAGTGTGGTAATGATTAGATTAAAAAAGCAAAGCATGCACTGCTATAGTATAGTGGGATGTAGCAACATTCGGGGAAGTAAGGGCTTCCCTCCGTGTACAGCTTCATTCCTTAGCAATAGTGGGAAAGGGAGCAGTTATTGTGTGTGCTGTAGCTCTTGTTTTCGATTGTCTTTCATTGTAGTTTGTAGATGTGTTATAACAGGATAACTGTTGCTTTGTTTTATATTAAAAATGACAGTTGTGTATACTAAAATTTACTTTATGGAACTTTGTTAGGGTGCAGCCTAAGGAGATTTAGTTTTCCCACACAATTCCTGAAAAGCGAAGAGAATAAATGTTACTGGTGAATATTCACTTAATGCACGCAGTGTATTAAAATATGGTATTTAGTTAATTCCCATTTGATGGGAATTCCTCAAGTTTATTGGTTTTGAATGTTCACTAAGTAGCCCCTTTTACTATTCATTTTTTAGCTGTTTAGTCAAACATCTTAACAGAAAGAACCCTTAAAATACACTATTTTCCAAATGCTCAGAAGATGTGATTAGTCCCTATATATTTCAAGGTGAAAGTATTGTGTTCTTAAGGAGAATTGCCCAGAAATAAAAATCTGTGTGAGTACATATATTTGTTTTCATGACTGCCCAGTCAATAATGAACGATGAGTGAATAAGCACTGTATGTAGTATTGACCTAGTCAGGCTCTTCTGCTTTTGTAGCTTCTTTGGCTTCCATGCTTTTTTGAATGGATACAGACTCAAAACATTTGGTGTCTCCTCTCAGTCCCCTATCATTCTCCGTACCTCTACCTCGTGTTATTTTTTCTGTCTTAGCTCTTACCCACGCTTAGCATATCCCATGTTTATTTGCTTATTTTTTTTGTCTATCTCCCCCACCTGCATGTAAGCTGATATGTGGATGACTTTTCTTTGTTCACTGCTATATTCTTCACACTAAGTATAGTGCCCGGCTCATAGCAGAAATTGAGTAAATATTTATTGAATGAATAAGTGTACATATATAAGCATGTGCACAGTGGAGAGTCCTAAACAGGTTGTGCTGCTGGATGAGTGTGGTTTTGTAAGCAGTGCTTGCTGCCTGTAATGTAGCACTCGTTCCCCCAAAACAAAACAATACCTGGAAACTACAAAGTATCAATAGAAACATTTGAAATCATTCAATTCTGAGACAACAATTTAACATTTTGGTATATTATTCCCTTCAGGTATGTGATATCATAATTATGTGTCACCATGGATATATTGTTTTATAGCCTGCATTATTTTCATTTAGTATTGTATCATCAGCCTCTTTCTGTGTTTTTATGGAAGTTTTTATATTGACTTATATTATAAAATGTTGGAGTAAAAATACATTTCTCCCACCTTCCAACAACTACAGAATAATGAAAAGCAGGGAAGAAAATCCATCTGTAATGAAAACAAGTCACTAGAACAACCCCAAAGCAAAAACCTTGAAGCACACCTGCCAATTCTGTAATATTCAAATATAGGCAGGGAGACATAAGGAACTATATTTGTCTCATCATCTTGGACCTTGAGCAAGACACAAATTTCCTTCTGTCAACCAATGGTCGTTGGCACCAATTCAGCACCAACAGGAATCCCCCATTTGGGGTGCGAAGAAGGAAACTTTATTCAATGCAAAGCTGCTCAGTTGTGAAACAGCACAGCGATGGAATAGCTTAGTTGTGATACAGCATGGCTGTGAAAATACTCCAGCTGTCAGGTGGCCCTGGAGCCAGGCAACCGTGGGGCCAGGCCTCTCTCTGCTCCTTTCCAGTCTGCTTTGTGCTGCGCTGGTCTGCTCCATTATGCTGTTATCTTCTCTATTCTGTGCTAGTCTGCTCTGCTTTGCTCCTGCAAGATGTCTTCCATGTTTCTGCTCCAGCCAGGGAAACACAGTCTTCAGTGGAAAGGGAAAGTGTGTTCTCACAGCCAGAGGGGAACTGGCTTAACTGGACAGAAGTTCCCATCCTTGGTCCCTGATTAGTTTGCCTTCATGCCAATGAGGACTCCAAAGCCTCACATTTTGATTGGTCCAAAAGCCACAGCCCTGATGGGTCAGAATAGAGCTGTTCCAATTTGGGTGCAACTGTGTAGGATTCCAGGAATTCCTTTATAAGGGTTGGTTCAGATGGCGGAAACACAGTGCAGGTAGGCAGTTTAGTGCAGATACAGGCAACTCAGTGCAGGCTTCTCTCTAGTGCAGCTTGTGTGAGAGGCCCTTTCACAGAAATGGCTTCTAGGCTCCATTTTTTGTTTGTTTGTTTGTTTGTTTTTAAAGTTGAACACAGTTGGCCACCCGAAACCCTTCTTAGTAGGTTTCTTCTTTCTCAGAGTTCACACTTAACATTAAGCACATTGCCATAAAAGACATCTCCAGTGTTCCCTGAAGTATGTGACAAGACCTAGAGCTATAGACTGTGGGAGAAGTGGGGAGTGACTCTCTAAACATCCATGTGTTACCCTTGAAAGGTAGACAAAATGGAACTGGAGGAGAAACTATTCTGCTGTGCCATTTTAAGTTTCTTCTTCCTAGCCTACTGGCTCAGGGAGCCCGTTAAAAGTGAAGTCTGAAAAGTAGGAAGAGCAGGCAGCCATTGCCTGTGAAGGCTTTGCTCTCTGAGGCCCACCAGCGCAAGCAATGGGAAGAGCGGGGGACAGAGAGAAAGGTTTTCTGGAAGACCTAGCCAGGCTTTTAGGGAAGTGCATTAGTGATTTCAAACTCTGAGAAAACACTAAGATACTGACTGCCATTTGGTGAACTGAAAGAGTGAATAATTTCTCCCTAACCTATTTGGTAGAGACATGGCCAGTAGGGTTAAAATAACCCATTAAGACTAAAACTACGAATGAAATAGCTGAGCTTGTTACAAACTTAGCGTAGTGTACAGAAAGAGGTTAGCGCAAAGATAGCAGCCATAAATCAAAGATTAAGCAACATGGCACAAAAAGGCTTGTGTTTCTGTAATTGTAAAATGAGCTTTGCAGCAAAAGGTGAAGCTGAGCTTTTTAAATTGCTGGAATGTCACTGTTTATTTATGAGCCAAGACAAAACTCATTTTTAGATAAATGACTAAATTGAAATCTATAATGTGTACCATTCAAGTGCTGTTGTGGTTTAAAAATGTGACTATAAAAATGTCACATTCTTATGGAACCTATTTGTGGGCTGGGCATTTTCTGAGTCTTATCTACTAAGTTTATTGACTCTCACTAGGCTTTACTATAGCCTGCCTTGCATGGCCAGTCCTCAGGAGTTAGTGTAAAGCAAGACCTAGTCCTTTCTACCTCACACAGCCCGAAAGAATCTCTGGAGCCCCTTGACCCCGAGCTGTTATTGTCAATGATAATATTAGATGAAGTAGAAATAAAGGCACTTTGTTGACAGAGACCACACCTGATTGCCAGAAAAGCAGCGGGCTCTTCAAAATTCAGGTGCATATTTAATTTGCAGCTTTACATTCTGCCTTCTAGTTGTCCTGCCATTTCCTTTGAGCAGACAAACTGTGGCACTTGTCTGCCAAATTTAACCAAGGCAGTGCTTTTATGTATATAGGGTAGGGCAAAAGTAGGTCTACAGTTGTTTGTATGGAAAATAATATAATAAATAATAATGCAAGAATAAACTGTGTTTTGCATACTCACAACAGTAAACTTAATTTTGTCCCACCCTATATATCTCTTTAAAAAAACAGTGCATGCCCTGGCTGGTAGCTCAGTGGATTGAGCACGGGCTGTGAACCAAAGGGTCACGGTTCGATTCCCAGTCAGGGCACATGCCTGGGTTGCAGGCCAGGTCCCCAGTAGGGGCCATGTGAGAGGCAACCACACATTGATGTTTCTCTCCCTCTCTTTCTCCTTCCTTTCCCCCATCTCTTAAAAAACAAAACAAAACAAAAACAAACAACAAAAACAACAGTGCAACATAGGCAGGGTGGCTCAGTTGGTTAGAGCATTATCCTGATATGCCAAGGGTGTGGATTCGATCCCCAGTCAGGGCACATATGAGAAGCAACCAATACATGCATAAATAAATGGAACAACTAATTGATGTCTCTTTCACTCTCTCTGTCTCAAATCAATTAAAAAAAAAGCCAGTACAAGACTGCACAACAGCAGCAATCCTGCATTTTGTGTGCCTTTCAGATTATGAATGGAAATCTACTAATGTGAGTAAATCACATTTTACATTTTATCATAGGCTACAGTGGGTGGATATGTTTGGGGACAGATGATGATTCAGAAATAATGGGGCAATGGAGTATATGCTGTGGTGGATATGGAGGAGGTGGCAACCACAAGAGAAAGTAGATTAATATGGAAAACTGAGGTTTTTAAAGAAGAGAGAAGTTAATCAAGAGGATGGGTCAGGCAGCAATGTGAGAAGAGTTTATAAGAAGAGGAACTCAAGGAAAATGAAAATAGAGTAGCAAACTAATTATAGCAAACACAAACATACCATGTACAGCCCTGGCTCATGTGGCTCAGTGGGTGAGTGTTGGCCTGTGAATCAAAGGATGGCTGGTTAGATTCCCAGTCAGGGCACATGACTGGGTTGCAGGCCAGCTTCCCCAGTAGGGGGCGCATGACAGGCAACCACAGGTGATGTTTTTCTCCCTCTCTTTCTCTCTCCCTTCCCCTCTCTAAAAATAAATAAATACAATCTTAAAAAAAAAACACTATGTGCAGGCAGTGTCCTAAATGCTTCATGTATGTCAGCTAATTGAATCTTCACAATAACCCAGTGAAATAGGAATGATTAACATCTCCACTATACAGATGAAAAAATAAAATGAAGCATGGATGGTTTTAAAGTGACTTGCCAAGTCACACAGCTAACAAGAGGCCTAGCTGGGATTTGAACCTGGGAACCTCAGATCTAAGCCCACGCTCTTGATCATGACACTATATTGTCTCTTTCAGACATGATGACAAAAAAGTTTATTGTATGAAAGAATGAGTTGGCAGTCAGGTCTTTGTTCAAGGTCAACACTTGACTAATTCATACTCAAGAGACTTATAGCAGAGAGGTGATGAGTAAAAAAGGACACAGAAGTTCATGTCTGCGGACATCAGGTAATAAAACTGAGTGAGGGAAAACAGTGGATTAGAGAAAATAATAGCAAAGCCTCATCTGGGAACTTTGGATTGATATGAGAAAAGTGGTTTCATTTAAAAGTTTTATTCTACAGTTGAAAAATGTATTAAATATCATGCCACTTTACAGAAGTCCTAAATTAAATAGGATATTAAATATTTTATTGTCACCACTATACAAAGGAATAAGCCACTGATTTTGGTTAAGTGTTCAGTAAGTTGTGAATGATTCCTTCAACTTACGCCCTTTGGGCAAAGTGATAGTGACACTATAGGTGTGGATATAATTACCGTAGTTTTCAGGAAATGTTATTGAATTGCCAGAGATATTATTAAATCAGTGTAGATTCGGCCAGAGGATAGTTTTAAATGCATTTGACAAAGCGCCTTCACTTTTAACAACTAACACAGTTGAAAAGGTGAGAGGAAGACTTTTGGGCAATAGAAATACATGTTTTTCAAGCATTTTCTCATTTCCCTTTTATTGACAACAAAAATACTGTATAATTTTATTTTAAGTAGAAACAAAACCAATGTTTTAGCATTCATACTTAGTGGAATATAGTTTTCTTAGGCGGGGAAACAGTTTTATAGAGAAGTGTGAGTTGAACAATTGCCAAGGACCCAAAAGACAGGCTGCTTCATATGCCATATCTGAGGTGTTGCCTCTGAAATATCAGAATAACTGCTTAGTTCGATTAACCATTCAATTCCCTGATCAAGTAGGCAGAACTAATCATTTGGTTGAATTAACCTGTTTTTATTTTTTCTCTCATCTTCCTTGATCAAAAGGGTTCATTTGTAGTTGTAGAGAAAGCAGACACACCAGCTCTTATGAACAATAACCACTATTTCCGTCATGATGGTACAGGAAGCCTGACCTTAGTGACCTTTAAAGCGCATGGGCAGATGGTTTTTTTCAACTATTGTACATCAGGTTCCTGATGGTTTTTGTTGTACATCAGGTCCCCTAGGAAACAAACTCTGGAAGAAGTTTATTAGAAAGTTTTCTGAGTCAACACCTATGGAAGGAGAGGAAGGGAGCAGATACGGGCAGAAGGAGAAGTTGAGCTGTGATAACAGTCTCACCAAAGGCCTCAGCTGACCTCTAAGAGAGCTCTGAAGTTAGGGCTGCTTTCAGCAGTATTCCAAGTTGGGGTGAGGGAGCCTGGCCTGTGTGAGTCCATGGCAGCCAACCGTTGGATATAGTTGACCTCTGGAGGCTCCCCCCAGCCAAGGGCAATTCCCAGAGAAGGCTGACAGCTGAAAGCTTTCCTTGCCAGCAGCTGGGGGAATAAGTCCTTCGGGCTTGAAAGGGAATCTGGGAAACACACAACAATACCTTCTATAGTAACTGACTAAAATATTTTGAAATTTTAAGAAAAAAAATGGAAAAATAAAAAATAATATCTACACTTTTGTGGACATTTAAGTTATATCACAGAAGTCTCATTAGTACCAAGAAAATAAAGCTAAAAGGAATTTCATTATTTGAATAAGCACCTTTTTTTTTTTTGTATAGAAAAGAGGAAGAGGTCATATATTTAGTTAGGCACTGGTTATCAAGAGACTATATGTGTGTATGTGTAATAGATAAAATGAACCAACTAATAATAAATAAAATGAGCCACTTTTAATCTTATGCACTATGTTAGCCTTAATGTAAGGAATTTAACATATTATTCAGTCCCTGTAACTCCCTCTTGAGGCAGGTGCTGTTGTCCCGATTCTGCTGATCAGTGAACAGGCTCAGAGAGGTCAGCTGACTTGTCTGAGATCCCACAGCAGTGAAGTAGTGTGGTCATGACTCCAAGGCAAGTCTGCCCACATCAAAGTTTTTTTCTTGGTCCTATACTGTGTTGTTGGTTCTAATCTTTGAACCTTAGCCAGAGAGTCTGTTTCAATAGAAAACACTTCATTCTAGTTTTAACAATGTTTCCTTATCCAGCTTTTTGTCCTAAAAAAAAACACAGAAATTTGACTTTAAACGGAGGGTTCATTGCATTTGACCCTTGCCACAACTTCCTAGGTAAAAGGCAAGTATCTGTATCCCCACTTCAGCAGGACTGTAGTGCTGGCGACAGTAACCCAGCATCCTATGAAAAGGGGTCTGATCTGGGATGACTTCTGCCCTATACTTCTGCCCCCACTGAATAGATAACTTAGCAGGTAAGGGAAACTCACGATGCTCAAATGTGGTGGGAGTCAGAGGTGCAGTTGACTCCAAATCCCATGCTTGATTCCTTCTTTGGTGGGATTAACATAGGGAAAGAAAAATGTGTGTATGTGTGTGTATTAAGTATAGAAACAAACTGCTAGCCTTTAAATGACCCTCCACTATAATCATTTTATATATTATGGAGAGACTCTGGAACCAGTAGAAAAAATTCATTTGAGTGGTTACTCTGAAAAATATAAGTATATACACATGAAGTATGTGACATTTGAAATGAATATATGCCTCATTTAGATTAGAATGACTTCCTGTGGGCTTCTCCCTTTATGAGAATGTGTTCTGTATTCTGAGAGAATACGGTTGACTGATCCCCACACTTTGAATCAGGTTACAAATGATACAACACCTCCTTTGCTCTGTGTGAGTGTCAGCTCCCTCTGGTTCATTTTTGACAGCCCAGTTGAAGTAGACAGGCTTCTCTTGTTCCTTTGCTTATTTTGATAGGGTACTGCTTGGGTCAGGCAATCCGGGAGAATTTTAAGATATGTTGGATTATCATGTAATAGTTTATCTTCTACAGTAAAAGAAGGAATAAGGAGAGTCATTGTAATAGTTTTAGTCGCATATGTTCTTTGATGTAATGAAGTAAATGACAAATGATCTCAATCTGAAGCATTTTATGCCTTTTTTCAAGCAATGATTACTTTATATTTGGTTTTAGCTCAGTATTAACTTAATGGAGGATTTTGAGAACAGTTGGGTGGAACAGATATTTCTGCATGATTGATTCAGTGTCCCATATACATTGTATAACTTCATTATAAAGTATTTGGGACTTCAGTATTAAAAACAGATGACAGTATGTTTGCTTTCTGCAATGTAGAAATAAAGATATCATTATATAAACATATAAAGACTTTAATACATCATGAACACATATGCATGCATGCATGTTCATTAACAAGTCAGTCAGCTTAAAAATACATTCACAATTTACCAGTATTAATCTAAGTGTCTATGAACTGGATTACACCACTTGTGCTACAGTCAAGACCAACTACAAATTTATTGTTTTTATTGTTCTGAGTATTAAAATGGTCACAGAACTACAGTAGTACCATTTCGTGTCTGCACCTATAGGCATTAAGTTATGCTGCCACTGACAATAATAATGGTTCCTGAACGAGGACCAAATGAAAGATGCCTTTGTGTTCTCTTACTTCCCTACAATGAAGTCACAAATCAAGTACTAATACCATATCTTGAGAATTCATAAATGTACAACGATTTAATAAAGACTTTCAGGTTTCAACGTTATTTTAGATCCCCATAGTATTTCAATGAGGTTTTGTGTGTTATTCGAGTCTGTTGGCCCAAGTTTTCAAGAGAATGTTCATTTCCTAAAACTTCTTTATGGGCTAAACATAAGGGTTTATAGCAGGATTCACACGCACCTCGGCTTCTAGGGCAGGGATCCTAAAGTCATATACGTACAGAGGCAGGAAGTACTTGGATACCAGGAGGGCACTTGGGTATTATTATATAGTGTGGAGTGGTGGAAACTGACAAATTGAATGGGTAGGCCTGGTGTAAAGGAAGCAGCTGGGTTTGTGATTATTTGGGAAGGTAGTGGCACTTTCTCCACATCTGATTTTCAAGAGAAGACAAAAATATGGATGTTTTTGTAAATTTTTCTTATTTTTAGAACACTGAGTGGGCCAAATCAATCCCGTATGTGTGCTGCACGTGGCCTAAAGGCCTCCAGTGCTCACATTCCCATCTAAGCCATGGGAAACTGGGGTCCTGAGCTGTCTTCCACTTTACATACGTGGGTTGTCAGTATCGTGTGAGCAGGAAACTAATGATCTTAATAGAATCTTCACAACAGAATCAAAATCAAATTTGGATAAGTTCAGTTTTTCTTCTTCAAGTGTGAGAAGCATAGTGACTTTCCAGTTCTCTAGTTCAAACCATGGATATGTACTTTTAACCAAAAGGGGCTGGGGAGTTGGAATCCTGTTTTGTTTGGAATATTGTGTTTTATTATTGATTGGTCCAAAATCGGATACCAAATTTCCTCCTTCCCACTTATACCTCACTATGAGATTTCCTGTCTTGATTCAAGCCTTTGTGGCCAGTTTTTATCTGATCATTTGTCTGTCTGATATCCTTGATACGTTTTTATAACATTTTTAACAGAAAGTGTAAGTGCTATTTATGGAAAGCAAGCCGGTCAGTGTGAGGGGTCTCTTGTGATTTCTCAAGTTGTTTTCACGTTTGACTGATACTGGCTTCTAGAACAGAAGTCTGGGAACTAACAATGAATGTCAGACCACTGAACATAGTTTTCTTTCCTTTCCAAGTCTGTCTTTAGGGGAAGAGAGGAAAGATAAATGAGAATGGAAAATAGATGCTTGTAGCTGAGCAGGAGGTTAATTATATTAATTTTAGAGTCAGCCCTGTTTGAAGACAATATAATAATATATAAAAAATGGAATGCCAACACGGAGCCAAACTACTATTACCTTTTTTCTGTTTAAGAGCACAATATGTTATAGCAATCAGGAGCTAATAAATTGCCCTTACAAGCAGTTTAGAAAAAGACACAGTATAAAAGCCTGCTTTGAATTGGAAACTGCAGGGAGATTCCTTTCCCTTTTGCACCTGAGGTATTTTTTCCATGTGTTGAGTTCTCAGTGGAGAACATGGGAATTCTTCTGTGCTTCTCAAACACGTGATAGATGAAGAGGGGTCAGGATGCAGTGGAGTTGTTTTAAATACTGGGGAGCCAAATGTAAATACCTCTCTGTGGTCCTGTTCCCTCATTGTGTCTGTGAATACAGAGAACCATCACGTTTCCCCTCATTTGTACTAAGATACTTGGTAAGAATTAAGTGGGGGGTGAGAATGGAAGCAAGTAGAAGGGAGTGATGAAACATTCCAATTTTCTCCAACACAAACTCCTTCCTTCCCTTACCATGGAAGCTTCGGTTCCTCTCTTTCATCAAAAACACTGAGAATTACCAGGTAGAAGACTGATGAGAACTGTTAACACCTCGAAACAAAGGAATATTTTTCAAAACATTTACAGTGGGCATGAAAATAATTTAGAAAGTTGATCTGCCCTAAGTATTCAACTTAACTGAGTGTGTAAAATACCCTTATTATTTAGTATTTTTGTCCTGCAAACATAATCATGTCAATGACTCCTTTTTATTAAATTATGTGAATAATTATATTTCATTATAGCAAAGAAGAACATGACCCTACAAACCCATGGAAATTTTAAAGTAAATTTTACTACCTCTTCACCTGTGTCTAGACAAATTTATTAGGTACTTGCTGATGGTGTGTAATACCTGTTTATTAAGCTGATTTTCAGGCTGCCTACATGAGAGCATTCATAAATTAGCTTTAGTACCTTAGGATTTAGGTCTGAACAGAGATTAGGCATTCATAAATTGAATCAAGTGATCATGGACTAAGAGGAAAGAAAAATGTTTTTTAATGCATTTTTGGCCCGCCACCCCTCCTTTTCTTTTAACCCCAGGAGCCCTCTTTACCATAAGGAAGGACATATTTAAAGTTAGACTCTCTAGTGCCAGAGATTTCTACTTCTTGTCTTGGCTAACCAGTGAGCATAATCAGCACCTTGTCTTTCTTAAAACTGGCAGGGTACATTTTTAAAGTGTTGAAAGAAAAGTATACAGAGCTTACAGGTTGAGCAGTCTCAATTCCCTGGCCTCCTGAAGATTCTGAAACTGAAGTTTTCAGTTGTCAAGGTAATGCACTGTGGTCAGTTAAATGAATTGGCTACTTTAGTCATCGGTATTTTCTAGCTAATATGTAAAAATCGGAAGTGCGTACTCTGAAACATAAAAATCAAAATTATTCATAGCAGTGTTCATTTTATATAGTTTTATGGTACCTTCAATAAAAGAAACAATCTCCAAGTTTGGTGAGCCTGTCACAGTTCAGTATATTAAAAAGGCAAGCCATTTAAATACTCAGATTTAATCTTTTGGAAATTAACCCAATCCCAGGTTTAAATAAACTGCCTAAATTCAGACAAGTGCCATGAACCTCCAGTTTATTTTGCAATTTTACTTGGAAAATAATAGGATGGTGTATGCCCCTCGTCACTGTTTAGAACTATGGTCCTTCCAGTACCTCCTCAGAAGATCAGGAACAGCCTTCATCTCTTGGGGTTCTGTACAAAACCTGGTTGTCTTTGGACATGCTCCACAATTTGAAATCCACTCCTAGTATCTGGGAAATGCTCAATAGGAGGAGATATTCCAGGTACGATGGAAATAGCCAGCACTTAATAAACAGTACCCCATCCTGACTTTAACTGCTTCCCAAATCCCTTGTCTGTTATAAATTCATTTCTTGATTATGTTATAGAATCAGAAGTTAAAGGAATATAAAATTAAGACAATTTTTCTAGAGAATTTAAATACACTTTTGGTCTGTAAGCCACCTCTCTCTAGGAGAGTGGAAATAACAGTTCTGCGGACGGTACACACGGGGTATTTTGCATTTGAGCTGTTTGCTCATCAGCTGTGTGTTCTCACACTGATCAGGCTGTAGATCACCAGCCACCGATATTTTAAATTTATTTATTTGTAGATAGAGGGGAAGGGGAGGGAGAAAAATAGGGAGAGAAACACAATGTGTGGTTGCCTCTTGCACGCCCCCCACTGGAGACTGGCCTGCAACCCAGGCATGTGCCCTGACTGGGAATCGAACCTCGACCCTTTGGTTTGCTGGCTGGTGCTCAGTGCACTGATTTACACCAGCCAAGGCCAGCCACCGATATTAACATACCCAATGTTATAATTGTTGGGGTTTCCTTTCTTCTACCTCTCTCTTCAACTCAATGGCTGATCTTTTATTGTCGTGTTACCCAAGTACTCAGATCAAAGGGTAGAGAAGGCTGAGCAGGATGGCTTGGGGAATGGAAGAACAGAACCAGCACCGATCTGTTCCCTCCCAGTGGGAGTCACTGCTCCTAGCGCACAGGTCCTCAGGTTATGTTCCTGGGGACAACAACTATAGGCTTTCAGGGGCCTTTGGCAAGCAAAGGTCTGGGACCTCTTTACAATGATTGGGTAGGAATTTTGATGCTAAAGAAAAGGCAGAATCATTTCAATCCACGTGGAGCTAATTACACCACTAATAGCTGTCAGTCGTTATTGAATCCTTATGGAGTGCCCAGGAAAGTGGAAATAGTCTCAGATGTTGCCCTGTTTAATCCTTATGACAGTCTTTGGGGGAACTTTGATGACCATTATCCCCAGTGACAGATGAAGAACCTGGGGCTTATAGAGAGCTTAAAGAACATGCCCATGGTTATTCTTCAGGCAACTGGTGGTAAAAGGACTCCATCTTGGAGTTCCAAAGCTCATGCCCTTCACTCGACCATGTATCCTCCTAACTGTCTGATTCACTCACCAGTATGTGCAATGCATTCCACAATGTTAGCTTCCTCATTCTCTCACTTGTTTTCATGTGACAGAGTGATAAGTAGACATTGCTCTTTTTTCCAGTGGCAGAATGTTTAAGATATATTGCTCTTAGATGATATATAAGAGATTTTTGTAATTGATATGTGAAACTCTGTCTTCATATTTGCCTTAAGAAACAAAATAGAATGCCTTCTTTCCACGTGAACTTGTGATTACACTTGTTTTGGAAGAGATGTCGTGACAGATGGTATCTTAAAATAGCTTTTGCAAATCTGTTCATGAGTTAAAATTATAGAAGTCCTTAATGCCAACCAGATTTTTCAACAACACAATAAAAACTGAAGATTTTAGTGTTGAAAACTACTTAGATGCTTAGCTCTCAAACTAAATTAACCAAGTGTTATTTTCTGCTTGCTTCTTAGTTGTGTATAGCTAAATATTTGCAAAAGGAACTAAACTCTTGCTGGTCAAGTAGTTTTCTCATATTCTCCCTTCATCTCAGTATCCTCCTACCAGTTATTACTGTCTCAAATACTTTCATTCAAGTACAAATTCCTCATTAGAGTGGGAGCGCATTTAAAAAAATTCAATAATTTGAACTGGGGACTGTTGAAATTAGTGCGTATATTGATGATAGGATATTTGAAAGGACAAAAACATGGCTTTTATATGTAAGCAGTTATTTAAACTGCAGTAATAAAATATTAGTGATTACTTTTTGTTTTAATGAATCACTAAGACTTTTTAAAAACCAGCTCTGTGTAAATATTGTCAAAGGTTGAGTGCTTTTTGTTTTCTCTTAGGCAGGTTTTGAGTGTTTTGGAGAAGCCAGGCATGCCTCGCCCTCTGTGGCAGGGTTTCCTTCCAAACCTCAGTCCTACTGACATTTTGGGCCAGATAATTTGTTGCTGTGGGGGCTATCCCTGTGCATTGTAGGATATTCAGCAGCATTTGTGGTTTCTACCCACTAGATGAGAGTAGAAGCCTCTTCCCAGTTGTGACAGTGAGAAATGCCCAGACATTGCCCAGTAACTCCTAGGGACAAAACCACCCGAGGCTGAGAACCATTGCTGTCTGGTTCTCCAGAGGGGAAACGTGGTTAGAGACGGATAAGATTATTAGCTCTGTTGGTGGCGAGACTAAGGGGGGGATGTGGCTAAGGTCTAAGGCCAGGATGGGTTTGTTTTTTCTTTTCAGACACTTTTGCTCAGGTGTCATCTTACCAGCTCTTCCCTAACAACTCTGTTCAAAAACAGCCTAACCTGGTGGTTGTCACTCTCGCCCTGCTCTATTTATCTTCCCAGCCCCCTTCTCAACCTGGAGGCATATATTTAACTGTGTATTATCTTCTTCCTCCATCAAAATCTAAGCTAAATGAGGCCAGGAAATTCGTGTTTTATTCAGTAGTATAAACTCATAGCATAGATAAATGCCTGGCACATAATTTGTAATCCATGGAGAATTGTTGACTAAATGAGTCGATTAGTTAGAGACACTTGCTATAAAAAGGTAAAGAGTGAGGATATTAAAGATCGCACATATAACTTAAAATAAATTGTTGGATGAAGAAGCACAAAGTATGATAATTCCACCTAATGGTTTTATAATTAATGATTCCATAATTGAGATTTAGGCTTTTCCCTCATCTGATGTAATTAGTTTTACTAGAGTCTATTTTTCATGTCAAGCAAACAATGGCTTCAGATACAAGAAAGGTTTGAGCTGTAAAGAAATGAGGGAAAGCCCAGATAATGCATGAACTGAGGAAACAATAGGAAAATACCATCACTTCTTATAAAAGCAATAAATGAAAATGTGTCCGTGAGCAAAACGTTACCATTTGGTAGGTTCCCTGGAAGGTATGGAAGGACAAGCACAATAATCACTTGACTGCATGTTTTGTAGTTTCAGAGATAACAACTGAAGTTTGGGATTTTAAGCAAATAATTTATTCATTGAAAGTTTAAAATTTTTATTTTGTATTTGCAAAAATGTACTTGTTTTCTACCTATGTTTTCAGCCGCCTAAATTTAATCGATTGCAAATATTTTTAAGTGGTATTACACTTTCAAGTGAAAGTAGTTGTCTTTTATAGGAAATGCGCATTTCATTTATAAAGATGAAACACAAAATCCTTGGCTTAGTTATAAGGCCCAGAAAAGAATGAGCTAATATGCTGTAAGCTTAGCAAATAGTAAAGATACACATTCTACCAAATGTGTTTTGGTCTTGAGAAATTATGGGCATATGTAGTGGCAAGGTGAAGCATGCAGCCCCTTCAGGCTGGATACTGAACACCACTGAAATTTTAAATGACAAGAATTATCAATCTGGCCATGGGGATATGCCAGAATTCACTGGTATCATCAACAAAAGGGCTGTGACTATTTACCTTTCAAAAAATGTTAATATCAAATTCATTGTTGTTGGTTGATTAGAGTGCCCTCATGTGTTTCTTAATTATAATGCCTATTCAGCTATTTCAAAGAATACAGCGTTTCTTACTTTTAAACATAGAATCAATATAATTAATAAGAATACTGGATTTCATTTTTTTTCCCTTGCCCCATACCTGCTTTCTGAAGTATACATAAAATATATCTGAAGAGTGCAAGGCAGCCCCAAGACTGTGGATTGGCACCTTTTTATTACAGATTCGTTACGAAACTGGAAGAACCAAAGTAGATACTCTGTCCTATTTGCTGCGGCTTGGAGAACAGTTGACTCAGTCTCATGCAGTGCATTGGTGATAGATCCTTTACTGGACTGAGCTCCCATGGTCTCTGTTCACTGTTATTCTCATCTTCCATTTATGGCATAATATGACCACATATTATCCTTCATGCATTCTAGTATTGGTCAACATCTGGAGTCAGAGGTTTTTGTATAGTTTTATAATGATAAAGGGATGAGTGGAGGTGACAGGGAGGGAACAAAGAAAGTGAGAAAAGCCTAGAGAGCTGCCATTCCCCGAAATTATGTCTAATAGCAGAACATGTCAGACCTGTGTAGTTTCTGTTAGGTGCAGAACCTCATGAAAGGTGACCTGGGAGATACAAAGATGAGTATGATTTGGCCCTGCCCCCCAGGAAAATGTGCCCCTTAATGATTTTCTCCCTTTAGATGGTCCAGTGCAGCCCATAGCCGCAGATCTCCCTGGAGCATGAGAGGTTGAAGAAAATCATGCTCCTGAGGCTTTGGATACTCGACAGAATGGCTTACACTGTACGGTTTGGTTCATAGAGTTTTGGTCATTCTTTGGAATTCATCCTCTCAGAGATTTTTTTAAAACTCAAAAGTGTATTTCATTTATTTCATGATTTGTTCTATGTGGCTTTATATTTTCTAAGTACATTAACATCATTAAATGAGGTTAAAAGTGGGATTCCAGTGTTAGAGATGAGGGAATAGAGCTTGTCTGAAGTAGCTGATGATTTTTCCAAGGTTGAAAACCTTTCTCTTTTCTTTTCATTCAAGTGGAAGGCAATTTGACCAAAAAATTAAATTATAGTCTATCTCCTGCAAAGCATAGATTCATGGACTAATACAGTTTTAGAGCTGTAAAATTATTAGAGATATCTCCTGGACAGATGAATCAGTAGACACTTAAGTACTCATCTTCCTTCTCATCATTGAATAATAGGACTTCACAATCTTTTCTAATAACTTACTGGAATTTGGGCAAATGAAAGTAGGGTTAAAATTATCTGTTTTGACATGTCCACTTCATAGTAGTATAAAACTGAGAAATAAATTTTATATGGCCTTTTAGTAGCCATATAGAAAGTAATAATTTTATTGACTACTAAGATGTTGGAACTGTGGACTTTTAATAGAAACCAAAGATATGGACATAATTATGGATATAATGAGAGCAGCTGTCAATGAATTGCGTAGGGGTTTTTCAATCATATTAACTATATTACCGCATAATTAGAACAGAGTTACAGGCAAGTTTTCCAGGAATGATTCCCAGATGTGAGTGAGCTCATTTTTATCATTTGATTGGAGATAACTCAGTGCTTTAATGCTGCTGGAGCAAAAAACATGTACTTCAGTAGAACCTTCAAGAAGCCAATGTTATTTAACTTTCTTCATTTTATCCACAAGTTTTTTGAAGAGGTAGACTGAATTTTTTTGATAGCTATAATATATTACAGCTTTCTGGAAGGCCTTTATGAGAAATGCTTTTTTCAAGGCTTGCTGGGATAGAGGGGCGATCATAGCATCTTTACCACAAAGAACATCTGCTCACCAGCACCGCTTTCTTCGACCACTTGTAGGAGCGCTTTAGGGAATGGTTTGTTTTTGTCTCTTGACAGGCTTCTGTGCTTGAGGCCAGACCACAAAGATAACAGTAAGGTGTGTGTTTGTATGTGCACATGTGTACAGCATGCTCAACTCATAAGCATAGCCACTTAAGAATATATTCCATTTCTGCAGATAAGTTCTTGGTACTTTTGCATATGTGTGGATACCCTCAATTTAAAAAAAAATTAAATATTGTTTTTCCTTTGTCTTCCTTCTAATTTCTTAATTTCCAGGAGCGCTTTACATTTTTAACTAAAATAATGCTTCGATGTGGCACCTTGGAATAATGAGCACCCCCATGCATATTTAAACAGTTCTGTTTGTGTTATTTGTAGAATATTGTTAAAAGAAGTATCTCATGTTCTTTGAGGGGTATTTTAGGTGTAAAAGTTGAATTTGGGAAAGATTCATCCTGATTTTTGCTCTGATGCCTTTTTTTTTTTTGCTTTGAAAAAAGCCTTTTAATTTTGAACGAATTCCATACTTAGAAAAAAGTTGCAGGAATAGTACAAAAATTTCTGTATATTATCATTCCTATATACCAACATTCTCTAATTATGAACATTTTGCCACATTTGCAGTATTGGTATCAGTAGGTAAATGATAGATAATATGTGTATATTCTACCCTTGCGACAGCATGGATGGAACTGCAGAGCATTATGCTAAGTGAAATAAGCCAGGTGGTGAAAGACAAATACCATATGATCTGATGACATTTTTTATTTAAAAAATAAATAAAAGTATTTGCCTTCCTATTTCCCCTTTTTTCTCAGTCTTTGAATATTCAAATTACCAAGAATGTTCTGGACAAACAAAAATTATAGCTATTTTGTTTTTACCTTTTAAATTAAAATTGATATTAGTATATAAAATGCTACAATTATTGATTACATTTACATTTTTCTCAAATATCTGGAATTTTCTCCATTATTTCATATTCCAAGTGACATAGAGCTTTCATTCAAAGTATTTTAACAATTGAAATACAACTTTATATGTAGCTTAAAGAAATGTGAAACATAGAAACAACTATTAATAAAGTTTATTCCTTCTTATTTGAGATCCAGCCCCCCAAAAAAGATATGGTTACCTGGATTTCACTTTCTGGACATTATGGTCTAGGGAATTCGTATTGTTCATGACCTGATGTTCTTGAATAAGAGGTAACGAGCCCTCATCATCTGAGTCCACACAATTCAGTTACAAGGTGCGCTATCCTAAGAGGAAAACACTCACTGGTAAAGTGACTGGTTATAAAAGTAGACTTCTAAAACCACATCAAGTTAATGTTTCTATTAATTAGCTTTGGGGCTGATTATAAGATGCTTACAACAATAATGCCAAAAATACAATGCTAAAAATATAATGCACATACAATGCATAAAACAAAGCAAACTGACTGCAAGAAATCTGTAATTCAAAGAAATTGATGATGAAATCTATCTGAATCAAATATAAATCCATTAATAAATGAGGACACAGCAACATTAGACCAATGAGCAGTTTAAGATGAGAACGAAATGGATAAGGCTATAAGTAGATGTTTCATATGAGCCATTTCTGAATCAAAGGATGGGAGAAACTCTTGGGGAAAATGACAATTTTCAATATTTTTTGCAATAATTACTCTAGTTTAGGCTGAAGTATTGTATAATTTTGTTAGAAAAGAAAAATTATTCTCCCACTAAAAAACCCACCCTTGATTCAGTCTTTAGTTCATAGCCACAATTACGTAACTTAAGTGTTGTTCCTTATATAATTTTTAATGAACTTATTTAAGATAATAATCCAGCATGATGTTTTAGACTATTTCTATAAAAATGTGAATTGGTCTTTTCTCTTACCAAGTTTTGTCTGTTAATGAAAACCTCCAAAATAAAACCTCCATTCTGACATCTATTACCAGTAATTATGAATAGAATGTGCCTCACTTGTTCTTCCATTTAAAACCGAAATTACTTGTCTCTTCTCAGAATATTAATTTAGCACAATAATTCTCAATTTGGGGAACACTTCAAAAATACCTGAGGAGTCTTTAAAAATACTGATGCCCACAAGTAAATAAATCAGAATCTCTGAGGGGCAGAGGTTGAACTATTTTGAAACTTCCTATAAAATTCTAGTGAGTATGACTGATAATACATCAAAAAGGTAAAGTGTCTAACAATTAGCCTAACAGCCAAAGAGATCTATACAGGTATGATTTTTTCTTCTACTCACACGTATTACGAACATCTAAGGTTTTCCATTATATAAGTCAAATTTGAGAAAATAATGATAGCATATTTGTTTGTTCTTTAGTGACAAAAAAGAGAATATTCTTTTTTTTATTGTTATTCTATACAGTTGTCCCAATTTTTCCCCCTTTGCCCTTTCTGCCCAGCCCACTCCCTACTCCCACAGTCAATCTCCACATGGACCCATTGTCCATGTCCATGGGTCATTCATACATGTTGTTTGACTAGTCCCTTCCCTTTCTTTCCATCATTATGACCCTTCCATTTCCCCTCTGACTACTGTCAGTCTGTTCCATGTTTCTATGCCTCTGGTTCTATTTTGCTTGTTAGTTTATTTTGTTGATTAGATTCCACTTATAAGCGAGACCATATGGTATTTGTCTTTTACCACCTGGCTTATTTCACTTAGCATAATGCTCTCCAGTTCCATCCATGGTGTCACAAAAGGTAGGAGTTCCTTCTTTCCTTCTGCTGTGTAGTGTTCCATTGTGTAAACGTACCACAGTTTTTTGATCCACTCATCTACTGATGAGCACTTAGGCTGTTTTCAGCACTTGGCTATTATAAATAGGGCTGCTATGAACATAGCAGTGCATAAGTTCTTTTGAATTGTTGTTGTGGGATTCTTAGGGTATGCCCCCCGCAGTGGAATCACTGGGTCAAAAGGAAGTTTCATTTTTAATTTTCTGAGGAAATTCCATACTGTTTTCCACAGTGGCTGCCCCAGTCTGCATTCCCACCAACAGTGCACTAGGGCTCCTTTTCTCCCAGTCCTCATCAGCACATGTTGTTTGTTGATTTATTAATGATGGCCATTCTGACAGGTGTCTGAGGTGATATCTCATTGTGGTTTTAATTTGTATCTCTCTCATGGATAGTGATTTAGAGCATCTTTCCATCTGTCTATGGGCCCTCCATATGTCCTCCTTGGAGAAGTGTGTATCCAGGACCTTTGTTCATTTTTTAATTGGATTGTTTGCCTTCCTGGTGTTGAGTCATATGAGTTGTTTATGTATTTTGGGGGTTAAACCCTTGTTTGATGTATCATTGGCAAATATGTTCTCCCATATTTCAGTTCCCTTTTCATTTCGATGGTGGTTTCTTTAGCCATGCAGAAACTTTTTAATTTGATGTAGTCCCATTTGTTTATTTTTTCCTTTATTTACCTTGCTCTAGAAGATATATCAGCAAAGATGTTGCTATGTGGGATATCTAAAATTTTACTGCCTATGGTTTCTGCTAGGACTTTCATGGTATCACAACTTATATTTAAGTCTTTTATCCATTTTGACTTTATTTTGATGTGTAATGTAAGAAGATGATCTAGTTTCATTTTTTGGCATGTACCAGTCCAGTTATCCCAACACCATCCATTTAAAAGACTTTTACTTCATTGTATGCTTATGCCCCCTTTGTCAAATATTAATTGACCATAGAGACAGGGGTGTATTTCTGGGCTCTCTGTTATGTTCCATTGATCTATATGTCTGTTCTTGTGCCAGTACCAGATGTTTTGATTACAGTGGCCTTGTAGTATAGTTTGATATCAGTTATTGTGATCCCTCCTACTTTGTTCTTCTTTCTCAAGATTGCTAAGGCTATTCAGGGTCTTTTTGGTTCCATATAAATTTTTGGAAGATTTGTTCTAGATCAGTGAAATATGCCATTGATATTGTAATAGGGGTTGCACTGAATTGATGCAGACACCAGCCAACAGTGTCCACGTCATTATGGATGAAATAAAACATACACACAGACTACAGAGTCTGGTAGAGGAAATAGGATGACAGCATGGCTTTTCTCTCAAGAGGAACAAAAGCTGCGGCCTCCGCCATAACAGGCCTTTATTCTAATAATATCTCCTCACATTACACAATGGTTCTCCTTCACTATCCCCAGGTTCCCACAAAGGAGCCAATGCCCCTCATTACATCACAGAAGAAGGATATTAGCAAGTGAAAAGGCAAAAGTGGTTGAGCCGGTTACACTGGGCCTGAGGTTTAGCACTTGCAGGGTGAGGGGGTTTTAGCAAAGAGCAAGTCTCAAAACAGCCTAGGTATATTGCAAATCTGATTACCCATGAGAGAACCTATCTGTGGGTGTGGGTCCTGTGCATCTCCAAGTAGCTGGGCCCACACCACACAGAAGGGTCTGCCACACTGAATCAGTAGATTGCTTTGGGTAGTATGGACATTTTAATGATGTTAATTCTTCCTATCCATGAACATGGTATATGCTTCCATTTATTTGTACCTTCCTCATTTTTTTTCCTTCAGTGTTCTATAGTTTTCTGAGAGCAGGTCTTTTAAATCCTTGGTTAAATTTATTCCTAGGTACTTTATTTTCCTTGTTGCTATAGTAAATGGAATTTGTTCCTAGTTTATCTTCCTGATAGTTCATTGTTGGTATACAAAAATACCATCGATTTCTGACTATTGACTTTGTTTCCTGCTACTTTGACAAATTCACTTATTAGGTTGAGTAGTTTTTTGGTGGAGTCTATAGGGTTTTTTAGGTACACTATCATGTTGTCTGCAAATAATGACAGTTTTACATCCTCTTTCCCAACTTGGAGGCCTTTCATTTATTTCTTTTTTTTTAAAGATTTTATTTATTTATTTACAGAGAGGGGAAGGGAGGGAGCAAAAGAGGGAGAGAAACACCGATGTATGAGAGATACATTGATTAATTGCCTCTTGCATGCCCCCAAGTGGGGGTCTGGCCCATAACCCAAGCATGATCCTGACCAGGAATTGAACCAGCAACCTTTTGGTTTACTGGCCAGTGCTCATTCCACTGAGGCACACCAGCCAGGGCTGGAGGCATTTTATTTCTTTTTCTTGTCTGATTTCTGTGGCTAGATCTCCCAGTACTATGTTGATTAAGAGTGGCAAAAGCAGATACCCTTGCCTTGCCTGATCTTTAGGGAAATGCTTTCAGTTTTTGCTTGTTGCATATAATGTTGGCTGTAGGTCTCTCATATATGGCCTTCATTATGTTGAGAAATGCTCCCTCTACTCCCACTTTGCAGTGTTTTTATCATAAACGGGTGCTGTACCTTATCAAGTGCTTTTTTAGCACCTATTGATATAATCATGTGTTTTTTGTCCTTCATTTTGCTTATGTGGGGTGTTATGTTTATTGATTGGTGAATATTGTACCATCCTTGCATCCCTGAGATGAATCCCACTCGATCATGGTGTATGATCTTTTTAACGTATTGCTGGATCTGAATTGCCAATATTTTGTTGTGGATTTTGGCATCTATGTTCATCAGAGATATTGGCCTATAGTTTGCTTTCTTTGTTATATCTTTACCTAGTTTTAAAATTAGAATAATACTAGTCTTATAAAACAAGTTTGGGAGTCTTTCTTGTTCTCGATTTTTTTTTTTTTTTTTTGGAATAGTTTGAGAAGGATAGGAGTTAGTTTTTTGAAGATATGGTAAATTTTGCCTGTGAAGCCATCCAGTTCAGGGCTTTTGTGTGCTAGGAGGTTTTTTAATTACTGCTTCAATTTTAGTAGTTGTTAATTGGTCTATTCAGGCTTTCTGCTTCTTCTTGATTCAGTTTTGAAAGATAGTATGTTTCTAGAAATTTATCCATTTTGCTCAGGTTGTCCAACTTCTTGACATATAGTTGTTTGTAGTAATTTCTTACAATCCTTTGTATTTCTGTGGTATCAGTTATTAATTCTCCTCTTTTGTTTCTGATTTTGTTTATTTGGGTCCTCTTCTATTTTTTCTTTATGAGTCTACTTAAAGATTTTTCAATTCTGTTTATCTTTTCAAATAACCAGCTCCTAGATTCACTGATCTTTTGAATTGCTTTTTTAGTCTCTATGTCATTTAATTTTGTTCTGATAGAAGGACAATATTCTTAAGCAAGACAACTAATTTCTGTATTTCCTCAGTTTTTTTTTTTTTCCTACTGTTATTTCTTCTTTGTGGAGAAAGCATCATTGTTCTGTTTATGTTTCTGACCAGTCAAGAACCTGGTGGGCAGGACCTCATCTCACCTCACTCTTCTCATCCCTTCTGCTGTCCTGCCTCGTTATGCGCCCTACTCTAGCCATGTAAGTTTACCCTCCTTTTCCCACCTGTGGTGCTTCACTCGATCTTAATGCTTTTGATGGAGCATTTCTCTGCCTGTGGCTGAACTGCTCTATTACCTATCTCAGCCCCTTTCCAGGCAGTCTGCAGACCACCTCCCAACTTCCATAGCCCTTTGCTCCCCTATCAGCTGAGTTTTCTTTAGAAAGAACTGTGTTGCATTCCTCCCTACCTGGATATTATAATTTGCTCATGCTAGATAGACACTCAATATGTCCTTACAAGTTAGAAAATGGTGGAAAGGAAATAATGGTGGGGAGAATCTCCAAGTTTCATTCAACTCTAATAGAAGTTTACCCTACAGATTTATTTCAAGAATTGCATTTTCTTGGTCATGTCATTTTGACATTTGGAGTAAGTTATGCATGGAAATATCTGAATTCAGGGGTCCATCCCAGTTGCAAAGACTTATAAATACATAGATGAGTTTGCTAATCTTTATGTTTTAGAGGAAAGATTATCAGAGGTAGTTAAGTTCCTCTAAAATACAGAAAATAATTTCTTCTTTTTTCTTAATTCTGCTTCCCACAGTTAGTTTCAACTAATAGAATTCTTTTAAACTTGCAATGATAGTTTTTTAATACTATTATTTTATTTTAGTATACGATAAATAGCTATTACGAGTATAGTTTAGATTTGTGTGTCCCTTTCATGAACAAACAATATGCCCACAGAGTGTTCGTAAGGATTAGGGTTTTACCTGAGGAATTGTTGATTACTAGGAAAATCTTATAAATTGCTTTTCTGTATTTTAGCTCAGACTCTGACTCATACAGCTCATTACTGACCAACCTTAGTTGCAAGGGTTTTAGGCAACAACCATGTTATTTTAGGTTTTTTTAGGGGATGCATGTGTGTGCAGTGAAGCCTGGAAGTCACATAATGGGCATGATGGGTCATTAGATAGGTCTCCAAACCACTCTCAGGCTGCTTCCTGGAAAAGCCTTCCTTCCAGATAGGAAGATGGAATGAAAAGAAGGTTCAGGATGTGATCAGGTGTTCAGAGAGAATGGGGTAGGGTGGTACTATGGGACTTTTTTGAGGCTTAAAAAAAGCCAGACACCATGTAGTAGCTATGATTCAGTATTCATTCTTGCCTACGGAGTTTGGTGCTGTTTACTTTCTGTAATCCTAAAGATCTTTGTTAGAAACATTAACTGTGTCTAGCACATCAGTTACTGTAACCCAGATCTTATGTTATTCTATCTCAGCTGTAGCTCCAATATTTTTCTGTCAATTCAGCATATTTACTTTGTTCTCTTGTATATAAAAGTGTTGCTCTTTTCCATGCATTTGTTACCCTGTCTAAACTCTGTTTCATAGTATCTTCTCTCTTCATTTTACATCTTCTTTTCCCCCATCAATAAAGGCAGTTTTTGATTCCAGAGGAAAATTAAGAATGTAAACTAATTAAAGATATATGTTTTTCATTTAATGTCATTAGGACTCAGACAGGCCTGAACAAAGGGCACTAATCAGCAGCATGCAGCATCTTTTCTCTGTTTGGACCCAGCTGTAACTGGGATGCATGTAGTGACTTCATTGGGAAAAACTGGCTATTTAGCAAATGTGGCTAATCCTAACCTGAACCAAATGAGTTTGTACAAAATATGTCAGCTGTATACCAGAAGATCAGATGATTGCCTTGCTCAGCAGGAAGGATTGTTAGCAATAGTGACCTCTTGTTTTCTAAAAAGCAAGATACTGTGACCTCACCCACTAATACATAGGAGGCAGGCCATATTCGATTTATCTAACAGCCATATTGGAGGCAACAAAGCTTAAGAATGATTGGCAGAATGCAATTTTCAAAATCTTGGATGTTCATTGTTTGATGATGATGTTTTCACAGATATATTGAATTGGTAACATGTAGTTTCAGTTAAAGTCACTTATTTTTGTCTCTGTTCCTCTCATTAGATTTCACCCAAATGTTCCCATAAAAAATAAGTCCCTTGTACTATCAGTTATGCATTGTCATCAAAGAAAATTACACCATGACTCACATAAAAATCTGAGCAGCCTTTACAAAGTTTCCACAGATTTTTAACTACATGTTTTTAATAAACCTTCTTTTTAAAACATGTCCACAGATTTAATAGCTTCTTTTAAATTTTTGAAGTTTCTGTTGAGCTCTCATTAATAGGGTTAAAAATCTACTGTTTGGGTCTAATTTGTCTTCTCTGATTACTGCATTTTCTAAATCTCTTACTGAAAGTCAAATTGTAAATATGGGATTCCAATAATTTTTTTTATTTGCAAGATTCTGTGCACCTTAAACATTAGACAACTTTCTCTACAGTTCTATGTAGGCATGTGGGGTGGGGGGGCTCTGCCTGCAGGGTCCCCTACCCCTGGCCACCACGGATGAGAATAAGTCTACCAAGACATGATCTGCTTGGGGAGGAAAGGTGGCTGATTTCTCACAGGAGAAGGGCCAAGAGCCTTTTCCTCAATGGGCTTTTATTGGGTTTGTTTTGCACAGAAATACAGGCTCATTAATCATTGTCAGGCAGTGAGGATCAAACAATAGATAACATACAAAGAACTTTGAGGGCCTATTTTGAGTGAGTCAGGGTCAGATAGCTAAAGAGCTATAAAACTTTGAGGAACAACCTTGCTTCTTGCTTGGACCCTTATTTAATTGAGAGCATTCTAAACAAAGCAGGTTTCACAGGATTTTACATATTCTTTCTTAGGCCTGATAGCCCTAGGAACCCACCCTTTCCAGCATGGGGCGGCACCCACCACCAGCATTCGGGCATTGTCTCAGGCTTACGTCAAGCAGGGGAAGTAAGGCAGCCAAGAGATCATGAGGCTTCTCACAGACAGAATGAGGACTCAGGCTATGTCAAAGCTGAGGGTCCATCACCCACTTTTGCTATAGCCCCCCAAGTCCTTCTTTGGGGCCTCCACATGATCGTGCCTGTCTTAGGTCATTCCCCCCTTGGGGAATCTTACCCATCATTGGCTAACTGATCAAGCATTGGGGGCCAGTTATGGAGGAAGAAAAAGGAGCAGCAGCATAGCCCCTGCCAGGGAGATAAGCTTTGTCTTCTTAGTGGCTTATGGTCTGAAGGTCACTTACTCAGCCTTAGCCATGGGGGGTTTACAGATCCTGAAACTAGGTTGGGCAGTTCCCAACAGGCATGGAAAAATAATATCTCAATACAAAGAGAGGTTCTTAGAGGTCTTTTAAAAAAGGTTTTTTAACCTCTTTAAAGTTTTAGATAGCTTTTAAAAAGTATTTATTGATTTGCCCCAGCTACGTGGCTCAGTTGGTTAGAGCATTGTCCCAATCCACCAAGGTTGAGGGTTCAGTCCCTGGTCAGGACACATACAAGAATCAACCACTGAATGCATAAATAAGTGGAACAACACATTGATGGTTTTCTTTCTCTTTCTGTTTCTCAAATCAATAAAAATATTTATTGATTTAATATTAATGCACTGCATATTGATATAAACAACATGTACTGTTATTTCGAGGTAAGATTTGACCTCATGGATCTCCTGACTCATTCTAGTAAAGAACAAAACTTGGATATTAAATACTATTTGATCCAGTTTACCATATTTAAATTTGAAAACCATAATGAGATGTTTTAAACCTTGGAAGTTTGCTCAATATTTAGGTCTCTTTTCTTTGGTTTACTAATTAACACTCTCATATACCCTCTCAAAAAAGAACAAAATGTTATTCTTTGCTTCTTTGTGATTTTCCTAGACAGCACTTTTTGTCTAAGAAGTACTTTATTTTCACCTTATTACATATTTGATTAGTTAAGGAGGGGAAAAAGTAAAAGTTTCTTATTTATGAAAGAGTTGTTTCTTAATTTGATTAATCATTTCTAATAATCTCTAAATGTTTTCCTGTTACTTCAATTAAATAAGAAATCAAATATTGTTTGAAAGTCACCCATGTCCTGTCTTAATGAAGCATCTGCATTTCTTTGAAAACCTTTTGAATTTTACCTTCTCATATTCAGATCCTAAATACAGAAAAATAAATAATTGGCCAGGGTATCATTTATACTTAAAACAATTTTTTGAGATTTCACAAGAGAGTCACTGGAAATATCACAGAGATGGGTACTTTCATCTTATAAAAAGAGAACTACTGGAAACAGTTTTGTTTGAAATGTTACCACGGTAGCCCTCCCCTATCCATTGGGTGTACATTCCAAGATGTTCAGTGGAACCAACCACACATAGTACCAAACCCTATATGTATTGTTTCTTCCTATGCATACCTATGATAAAGTTTAATTTATAAATTAGGCAAATTAAGAGATTAACCACAATAACTAATGGCAAAAGAGAATAATTATGAGATACTATAATACAAGTTATGTGAATTGATTCCTCTCTCAAAAATATTTTATTGTGCTGTGCTCACCCCTCTCCTTGTCGTGATGTGAGATGAGGTGAGTAGTGTGGGCATCGTGATGCAGCGTGGATGCACTGGACAAAGGGAAGATTCACGTCCTGGGCAAGATGGAGCGGGATGGCATGAGATTCCATCATGATACTCAGAACTGCATTCAGTATAAAACTTAGGAATTGTTGATTGTGGGAATTTTCCTTATAATATTTTCAGACCATAAGTAACTGAAACCTTGGAAGATGAAACCATGGATAAGGGGGAGGACTACTGTACTGTAAAACTTCTTGGGAAAAGTTGTCTAATAAGAGTCTCTCAACCTTCTGAATATTATTTGTTTAAATTGTTTTTAATATAAATATTTCCAAAGTTGTATGTTCTATGGGAAGTCCCTGGATATTTGTCAATTCCCAACTTTCTATAATATTTTTAATAGGCTTCATTTTTTAGAGCAGTTTTAGATTCACAGCAAAATTGAGAGGAAGGTATTGAGATTTCCCAAATACCTCTTGCCCCACATCTGATCAGCCTCCCCTGTTATCAACGCCACTCCATCAGAGAGGTACATTTGTTACATTTGGTGAGCCCACACTGACACATCCTTGTCATCAAAGTCCATAGTTGACACTGGGACTCATTCTTGGTGTTGTACAATTTATGGGTTTTGACAAATGTGTAATGACATGTATCTGTCAGTACAGTATCATACACAGTGGTTTCACTGCTCTGTACAAACTCTGCACTCTGCCGACTTCTTCCTCCCTCTGGATAGCTTTCTCTCCCAAGCTATGAACCTGGGGAAAAGAAACAAACTTTTTAATACTCACAGTTACAAGCCAAGAAAAGATCATTGTGGGCAAATAACAGTATAAGAAAACAACCTTGGATTCCCTGAAAAGTGTGTATTAGTCCATTCATTCAACAAATATTTTATCTTCATGCAAATGAGTTATAGGCTGCTCAAAATCACTTTGCTTTATAGATTTAAAAAAAAAGTTCTCCATAGTTGATATGCCATGGTTATAACTAAACAATTAATTAGAACTGTAGGCTCTTGGAAACTTTATCTAGAATGATTCTGGAATTTTCACCAGCTTCCAGTTACTCATCACTAGTGGATACGGAACCCCATCTACATGGGAAATCCTTTAACACACATGTAGACAAGGATATCATTTAGACTTCATCTACTTATGGTTCTCTTTATTACTGCAATCAATCATATTGCCCTGGATGTTTCAAAAGTATTTTTTTCTTGTATATTGGGTTAGTAATTAGCATGATTAGAGCTGGAAGGAGTCAACAATTATATACAACAATGTCTCCCAACATTCTGTTGAGCAAAAGAAGCTAGGCACAAGTGTACCTACTATGTTATTCCATTTCTACAAAATTAACAAGGCTAACCAATCGATTGTGTTGGGATTCAGGGCAGTGGTTCCCTAGGGTTAGAGAGGGGGCAGTAACTGAAATGGGGCAAGAGTGACAAGGCTTCAGTTTATCAAAATTCATTAAGCTATATGATTATGATTTGTGTACTTTTCAACCAAGAGATTAAAATTCTTGCAACAGGTGAGCTAGGTGAGGGGAAGGGCAACTGCTGTAATTAAAGCAGGGATAGTATTGAGCACCCAAGATGGGGTGGAGTGAGGGTGAGCCAGTGTGAAAACCACTGCTGTAACTCAACCACCACATTTATAGCTGAGAAAAGAAGGGCTTCCCAGAGATTGTGAGTTGACCAAATTGCACAGCTGTTTGATGACAACATTTATTAACATATATATGTATGTGTGTATATATGTGTCTGTGTGTGTATATGTGTGTGTGCATATATATATATATATATATATATATATATATATATATATATATGGTTCAGAAAAAGTGTAGCCATTGTTAGTATAATGAGCATGGTTTGCAACACATCAGTGTAACCTGGCAGCCAAGAACAGTGGCCTGGAATGCACATGTGTGAACAGTGATGGCTTCACTGTACTAGTCAGCTTGAACATTCCTCCATGGAAACTATTCAGATGATTCAGAAGGCTGTGGCTGTGGGTAACAGCTGACTACAGCTTCATCACGCAACACACCAGCTCATGCATCTTGTCTGGTGCAGTTTTTTGATGAAACATCAAATCACACAGGTGACTCAGCCCCCCTACAGCCCAGATTGGTGTCCTGTGACATCTGGCTTTTCCCAAAACTCAAATCACCTTTGAAAGGGAAGAGATTTCAGGCCATCGATGAGATTCAAGAAAATATGATGGGGCAGCTGATGGCTATTGGGAAAACTGTGTGAGGTCCCAAGGTGCCTAGTTTGAAGGGGACCAAGGTGTCATTGTCCAAAGTACAGTGTTTCTTGAAGTAAATCTCTCTAATTTTCATAGTACATGACTGGATACCTTCTGGACATGTATATGGAGAGAGAGAGAGACAGAGAGATATTGAGATGGAGAGAAAGCCATGTCACAGATTTAGACACGGAACAGAATGCTGATGTTGGACGTGGACTGCGATCAAGGCAGTGCTGGACCAATCTGGAAATGGGTTCTTGCAAAGTTGTGAGAAAAGAATTTTGGGAGTCATGCTTAGGAGGATTTGAGATATAGTGGCAAGATTTACTGAAGGAGCGTGTGGGGCATAGGTACCCCTAGAGAGGCTGCTGTACTACCTCATCAACAGCCGGGTTGCTCAGCTCCATCTCTGTACGGCAGAAGTCCAGCCTCTGGGGCTGCAGGCCTGCACTTGTCCCCACCAAGCCCAGGAGGAGGGCCAGGGCCCAGGTTGCTGCCATTACCCCAGCACTGGCATCTGAAGCTTCATGGTCTTAGCCTTTGTTGCCCTCCAGCACACTTTCCATGCTATGCTTCCGAACCCAGCTGTTACAGAGAGAGCACACCAGGGGACTTTGTGCTCTCTCTGCACAAAGCTTATGGGACATAAGCTTTGATTATATCTCCTTGGGTTTAGGAAGGGGTAAGCTCTCTTTCACACCAGCCAATCTTGTAATTCTTTGAGGGTTTATACTAAGCTCTCCCCCTATCCCCCTGTCCTGGATCTTCTTGGGTTTTGTGCCCATATCCTATCTGATCCTTTTTACAGCTTTCCCAGGCTGGACTCCTCCCCTTTATGGTGGCCATTTTGGCTCCTACGTGCAAGATTCAGGAGAAGAATTTTCCCCCTCACTGTTTAGTCCATACCCCCCAACTTCCCCCCTCCCCTATTAATCTGGGGGGAAATCTGGGGGCTAGGGGAGATTGGAAAACCCATCATCTTTCCTGCCTGCTCAGGGATTAAAGTCCCTGCAGGGGATTCAGCTGTCCCCCGGAGTGCTGGCTTGTCTGTGAAGCTGCAGCATCCAGACTTAATGAGGCTTAGCTAGTTTAGCTCCCTTCTCTTTTGTTTATGCCTAACTAGCTACCTATGCTAACACCAGGATATACTTGGCAACCAGGCTGGTGCAGCCAGACACTGCCCTCACAGAGTTTAGAATTCAGGATTTCCAGCTGACTCATTGGCATGACCTGCCCACCCCAGTAGATGTTTGCACTTCTTTGATTCACATTATTCTTCCTGTTTCAGAAAACTGGATATTTCATTTTGTTAAGGCATGGAATAGCCTTTCCTTTCCCTCTCTCGTTACGTGTTCCGCTGTGTTCAAGGAAGGATGTTTGAGAGTTGAGTGCAGTTTAATATTCCTTTACAAGAGACTCTCTTCCAGATTGGCTGTGGTGAGAGCCTAGAGAATTCCTGCCCTGTCCTCCAGGGCTCGCAGACTGCAGCCCAGTCATCTCTGTGCGGGTGAACTTATTCGCCTCACTTGGCTCCCAGGCTTGTCATTTGATCAGGCTCTCATCTGCATGTCAATGAGGCTTAAAGCCCCTGGAAAGAATTAACTGGTCTGGGATGTTTATGCAACTTTTCAGCAAAGGCAATTGAAAGGAAAGTTGCTCTGACTGAGCTGATTGTCTTGGAGCAGATATATAGTGAAGTAATCATGTTAATATTATATGACTCGAGTTATATGATATGTCCAATAATCAGCCTAGTAGGAGTTTAAACATAAGCAAAAAACACAAACTAATCAAAAGCAGTAAATGAAACATCCCTTTTAAAGCAGATCAATTAGGCTTTTATTTATTTTTATACTTTTATTAAGATTAAAGCATAGGACAAATTCAGATTTGTTTCAGAGTTTACGAACCATATTTTCTATTGCATTATTAAGCCAACAATATTAATTTTCAGTTGTATTTCTTTTCCTTTAGGACTAATTAAAGAAAGAATGTTTGTTTTTCTAGGCATCACTCCCAAATTTGCAAGTGCCAGGATATAAATTCTGGTTTTATGTTCCAAAAGGATGTTTAAGTTTTGAGATCATATAATCTTTAGTAGAAAAGAAGTTTGTGTGTGTGTATGTGTGTGTGTGGTGGTGGGGGGGCATATGTTCTTGTCCAAGAGTTTAGCCTCATACCATACACATTTCTAGAGAGGTAAGTAAATGCCATGCAAAGACATGCCTGTACTTCTCCACAGGTTATATAAATAAACACACAACAAATTCAACTTAGATTTAAAACTGTGTTTCAGGGGCCATAAATTTAATAGTTACAATTACTCAAAATTTGTATATTTTCTTTTGCTTGTGTGAATGTTCTTGTATAAGGATGGCATACCCTAAAAAACAAACACAAAGAAAAAACAAAACAAACTCGTGAGGGCTTCATTTTCAAGTTCTTTCAAACTGAAAGATAGTGATATTAGATCCTTCGTGATTTTCCTTCTGCGAAAAGTCAAAGCCTCTGTACCAATAATGGTACATAGCGAACCCCCATCCTATAAGGCAATGAGGTTATAAACTCAGTGCATGAAGCAAAAATTACGTCTAGTCAAAATGACCCTTGAATGTCCGTTAAATTGCCCATAAAATCCACTTTTCCACAAGCCCAGTGCTGCCAGTTTTTCCTCCAGCGTTGGAAAGGGCGCTTTGTCTTTGTTTGAGCATCAGATGAGGTAGGGCCCTGTGATAGGAAACGGTAACATCAGAAGGGCACCCGGCACGGTAGGAGCTCCACACCGTGAAATAAATGGGAACCAAACCCATGAGTGGGCAGCTCATCTCCTGTTGAGTCCTGTATTCATTATCAGACCGATGTACTCATCGAGGGAAATGGGAAGTGCAATTTCCCGTACTCTGTCGGTTGCTTTCCTTTCTTTCTCCCTGAGTCTGTGGCATTGGACTTAAGTTAAATACATACATGTAGTGATACCACGTTGTTTATGAAATCCCTATACAACTTTTCTGTGCATAACACACCCATGGGCACAGGGAAATATGTTGTCAACTCCAGGGTTAAACACTTGAAAACAACACCTGTAATGAGAGATTTAAGTGGTCTGTACGAACCCTGACTCTCCTACTAGGTAGCATTTGATTACACTTCAGAAAAACTGGTTTTGACGGTGGGTGGCATTTATGCAAGATTAATATATGTAGATTGTGTTTAATACTATGCCAAAGCATATTTTGGCAACAATAAAATGCTGCAAGAGTTGGATCCCTTTTTAAAGCATCATTACACAGTTTATATGCCTAAGGTTAAATAAGTTCTTTTTGATCAGACTGAAATAATTGGGCACATTTTACTTAAAATTTTATACACACACGCACACATGGGCTTCCTGACATATGGAGAAGGGCTTTTCTGGTTTGACTACTTCTGGGAATTTGAGCACCTTTTTTTTTTCTTATACTGTTCAAGAGTTCAAAGGTCACTCCCTCCCCAGAGTCTAATGATGTTGGGATAAACTCTACAGCTAGCTTGGGAGTCATCCTCCTGGAGCTCTCCCTTTTCCTCCTCTCATGCAGACATACTCTCAGCACATGTCATCCATCACCCCGGCCTGTTGGCTCTGCCCTCACAATACATTCTGAGTCTGGCACTGGTGTGGCCCTAGACAAGCCGCTGGAGCATCAGGCCTGACTAGGCAGTTCCCTCCTGACCGCTGTTTCCACTCTTGCCGTCTGGTCCCCAGCTAGTTGTTTGTCTGATCGTATTAAACATAAATCAGCTCACGATACTCTCCCCCTTGAAGCCACTCACTGGCTTCCCTCCACATCAGAGTAAATTCCAAATTCCTTCCCGTGGGCCGTAAGGCGCTGCGTGCTCACGTCTCTGCCTCGATGCTCTCTGACTTGGTTTCCTCATGTTCATGCCCAGTTCTCTCTGCCACATTGGCCTTCTGGCCCAGTCTCTCTTCTAACCTCACTCTCACCTCAGGCCTTTTGCACTTGGCAGTTCCCTCTTCCCCCACATTTAGTATGGCTTGATGCCTTTTGTTGTGCAGAAAGAGGCCATTCTTGACTCACCACAATTAAAAGAGCCCACACTCCTTTTCTCCCAGTCATACTCAGCCTGTTTTTTCCCCATTATTGCACTTGTCCAAACCTGAAAAGATTTTATTTACTATTTATTTGTTTATTGTTTTATTAATCCATTGGTACTGTGCTGTCCAGCACAGTAGCCAGTAGCCACATGTGGCTGTTTAAATGCAATAAATTGAAATGGAATAAAATTTAATATCTAGTTCCTTGATGGCACTAGCTACCTTACAAGTTCTCATATCAGACAGTGCATCTATAGAACTTTTCTATCATCAAAGAAAGTTTTTGGATGGCACTGTGTTAAAATAGGAGTTCCCTGAGGTCAGCGAGCCTGTTTTGCTTGTTCACTGCTTAATAGCCAATGCCATGGTGCTCTGGTAAACATGAGCGGAAGGAAGGGAGGGAGGGAGGGAGGAGAGAGAGAAGGAAGAACCCTATATTTTTCAGTGAGATACCTTCATCACTTTGAAATTTGTCTCCAACCCTTTCTTATTCCTAAATAGTCTCACATTTCAGGATAAAAAATAAATAAAATGTTTCTTAATATGTAAAGAAGATGTGGGAGAAATGTTTAATTATCATAATGGAATCCTTCCTAATTCCCCTATATATCTTCAAATGAAGCATTATTACGTGACTTCCAGGAGAAGAATACATTTTTCCTGGCCTCTGTTTAGCACAATAAACCATTTTTCCGCTTTACCTCCAGGATGTGTGCACAATGCTTTCTTCTCTCACGAAGACTACATTTCCCAAAAGTTAGAATATGGAATGTGTGTACCTGCAGGTAATTTGTGTAATTTTTCGGAATTTACCTTGTCGGAAATCATGCTTTTTCAAACGCGTCCTGACAGTGGATGAACTTGCAGCACCCTCTGTCACTCCGGATTGGCAAGATCCGCAGCAGGCCAGGGTCTGTTGCTGTGTGTTGATTTAAAGCAGCACTTTCCCTCTGGCTTGCTTCAGAACTAAGACCCTTATAAATTGTTGCTCTGAACTTTTGAACCCAGAGAAACTTCTGAATATATGTAATAAGAAGGAAGGTAATCCAGAGCTTAGAATTTGTATCTTCCTTGTAACAAATCACGTCTATTAAAAATAACTTTGATTCTTGGCTTTTTAAGGTTTCCTCACAATGTAATGTTTAAACAGTTATCGGAAACCTTTATCTATACTTTATATGAGGTCTTTTAAAAAAGTATTTTATTTATTTTCTTTTAGAGCAAGGGGTAGGGAGGGAGGGAGGGAGAGAGAGGGGGAGAGAAACATCCATCCGTTGCCTCTCATAAGCACCCAGTCCAGGGACCGAACCTGCAACCCAAGCATGTGCCCTGACCAGGAATTGAATTGGCAATCTTCTGCTTTGTGGGATGACGCCCAACCAACTGAGCCGCACTAGTCAGGGCTCTTAAAAATAAAGACTAGTAAGGTCTTTAAAAATAATTTTAATATACAATTGTCTGGATAGGAAACCATTCCACATAGTAGAGATGAAAATTATTTTCAAGTAAGAATGGCTTCAAAAACAATAATTGGTCATTTTTGTTTTGTTTTAAGATATAGAAATAAATCACATCAGCTCAGAAAAATTTAACAAATTGTGTTTTAAAGGCTAGCTTCAATAAAACAAATATAAATCCACTATGGCTTTCTCCAGAGAGCTTAATGAATTAGTAAACATTTTTATTTAACAAGATGAGAAAGATACAATAGCTATTAGTGGAAAGTTGTATTAACTTAATTTTTATTGGAAACGGTAAAAGCATAATATGTCTTTACAGGCTGAGTGCTAAGCATCCCATGAATCTGTAGGCTTAGAGATAAAGGCCCGTAACATGTATTGCTGGCCACGAATCATAGTGCCTTCGGTGTCTCCAGAGGAAGACCTCATGCTGCAAGGATTCCTGTGGAACAGGCTAAGGCTTGGAGAAACTACTGGATTGTGAGAACCTCCCTGGGCAGTCAGGGCTGATGGCTTGCATTTGTGATCAGGCTCTTACATGCAGACCTGGGGAAACATTGTTCCAGGAGCACCTGTAACCACTTTGGGGATTTTAACATCTTGATGTCAGAATTGCTTTTGATTTATTGAGACCTAAATGTTTAGTCACACAGCCAGCCAGCCAGCCATTGTACTGAAAAGAATATCCCACAGCAAGCAAATGCATAAGAATGCTTTCAAATGCTTCAGATGTCTGCTGCTATACCCATTGAACAGAATGCCTGGAGCCCTTTGGAGGTGTGGATCTTATCTTCCTGACAGGTGCACAGCCAGCCCCAGAAACTACATTTCAGTTTCTTCCTTGTGGAGGCTGGTACTGAATAGGGTTGCATTAGCAGCTGAACTGCAAGCTACTGGCTTCCACCAACTCTGACATCCAGCACCAGGTATACTGACTGCTCAGCATCAGGTGGAATGATGTTAGGCTCTTATGTGATAAGGATTGTAATCATTTCTCCACCAATTACTTGCTCTGTGAAGTGATGGTTACTACTTAACCCATGTCTCAGCTTCCCTGTCTCTAAAATGGGGATAGTTATAAGAACTTTGCAGAGTTTTTGTTTTAGAACTTAGACATGTAAAGTGCCTGGCATGTGGTAGTTGCTCAAAAAGCAATACTGCCCCTTTAGTTTCATGAAGTTCATTAGGTGGAGCTCTACTTGGAGAAGAGCTCTTTTTTTTTCTTTTGAACTATATTCACTTCTCACTTAAGATTTATTTTGTTATGTCTCCAAATATACTGCATAGAAACAAGTATGATTATATGGACTGGAAGTCCTCATTAACTGAGAATAATCAGGTGAGGAGGAAAAGACCACTTAAAAAAACAACAACAATTCATACACACAGACAACAATATAGCGATTACCAGAGGGAAAGAGGAGTGTGTGTGTGTGGCGGGGGAACAGTAAAGGACAAAGGGTGTCAAATATGTGGTGACAGAAATAGATTAGACTTTGGGTAGTAAACACGAATATGATATATAGAGGATGTGTTATAGAACTGTACACTTGAAACCTATATAATTTAATTAACCAGTGTCATCCCAATAAATTTTAAAAGTGAAGTCACTACAAACTGAAAACTTTTATTAAACAAACTTCACCAATTTAGAATTTGTCTTGAAAATTTAAACTGAAATTATGAGAATAAGTCCATTTATGCCTATGTTTAAAGCGATTTACATTAGAACTTTAGAATGAATTGACAATCATCTCTCTCAGCAAAATTATACCTTCATGTTACATGACATCATTTTGTGTTTGGTGTTGTGGTACATAATTATGGTCATTTTTGCCCACCCCCACGGTGTCCTTGGGCTTAATCAGCCTACCCAAAGCCTCTCTTTACCTTTTGGCACTCACATCATTCTCTTGTGAAACATCTATGAAACCACCATCCTTGTTGATGTGTTTCTGAAATTACAAACCACTCCAACCTTTCTAGTGGTTTGATATGTATTTCAAGCTGTTACTCAATATCACTGTTTCTGACATCATGAATCCTGCATCTTTTGAGAGCTTTGCAATTTCACTTCCAATCCCCTGGCATTGTTTGTGTCGCATTAAAGGAGGGTTTGAAATCTCCCACGAGTGTGGGACTGACTTCCAAAAAATGTTGATTTAATGAATGCAGAGAGATGCTACTTGTAAGCAGAAAGAGAGGTGGTTTTTTTCTTTTTTTTTTTTTGGGGGGGGGCGGTTTTAAAATAGCCAGTTCATGAATATTTTCATGTTATGATGACTTATATCCCTATGTGACCTTGAAACTGTGGGGAGTTGGGTAACCAGGCCTCCCTGTGTAGAATTATTGTCATCCCCTGGTGAAGGGCTGTATTGCTGACCTAAACATCCTCAGCATGATCTCTTCCAGCATGTCTGCTCATGCTGTCCCCTGGGTTTTCCAGAACAGCTTTTCATCAGTATCATTTGATCTTCTGCTTCCACATAATCACTTCCTAATGCCAGACCAGACACAGAAAAGAGGGGTAAGATCTTTCATGCTTCCTCAGCCCTGAATCAGTGCAACCATCTTTTAATAGCCATGATTTTAAAAGTACGACCCTAGTGATTTTCTACTACTGGAGGGTGGTTGCGGTTTGAGACAACTGAAAATGGAAGATAATATATGTAAATGACCTGAATTCCAGATGCAGAGTCCTGATTTCCTGATCACCACTGACTGTGTATAATGAGTAATTTTGCTTATCATTGGAGACCTTGTAGTTGATCTCATAGGAGGATATTAGTAAACACAGGAACAACTAGCACCTATTGAACACTACTCTAAGGACTACCTACATGATCTCATGTAATCTTCACAATACCCTCAAAATGCCCATTTTACAGATGAAAACACTGGATCTCCATGACTTAAGTGCTGTGAACATTGGGTGATAGAGTAGGTATCTAGTTAGAGTTAGGTGAATCTGGATGTCACTACAGTGGGCATGTTGGAAATTCAGGAATCTAGGTATTTTCTGACCCTAGAAAGAGCAAATGGAAAGAATAATGGTGGAAAGCCAGGTTTTCCCTCTTTTAAGATCAGAGATATGTAGAACTACAGAATTGATCTGAAGTAAATTGTAAGTGGATTGAAACAGGGATAATTTAATCAAGACATATCAGTAGAAATGGAATGTTTTGAAGTCAGAGAACTCATAGGAATGTGTACTGGTTACCAAGTGCAGAATCAGATTAAATGGGGGAGGAGGAAAGTGGAGAAAGTCTACATTTCTACATTTCACTAGATAACAAGAATAGAGTAAGCGAAGAACTCAGTTGCAGTTTGACAAATGAAGCAGTGGCCTTGGCAATGCCCCCCTCACCTTGATATCAATATAATGATAACAAATGCATTCAAATAAATTAAATAATGCAGCAATACCTGGTCCAGGTAGCTTTACCTGGGGGTATGGAGTTTGAAAAGTTCGATAAGGGTTTGGGTCCCAGACAAAACATGTGGTCAAGAGGGAAAGAATCTATGTTTAAAACATTGAGTTTCCAGGTACCATGGCTTCTGTTTTCTCACTGACTTGGATGCATTTAATGCCAACAGTTCATTAGTCACATGTTGCCTTGCCTATTCCACCAGTTAGCATGGCTTCCTGGAAGGGACTTGCTCTGGAAGTAACACACGTCCTTCTCCTGAGAACCTGTGTAAGCTGGCTGATACTGACTGGGGTTCTGCTGATTGAGATTGGCTCCTGCATTCCAGTGGATGTATTACTTGTAGTACCACCATGTCCTTTGCTTGCTTGTCATGAAAATGGGACACCTGTGTTTTGACCGTCTCACTAATGAAGTCATTTGGACTAGGTGCTTTGGTATGAATACATGGGCAGCAGCCAAGTTGAGGTCAGGTTGCTTTAATGTCAACAAATCTTTTTTTAAACTAATTTCATTTCATCTATTTTTATTACTATTATTTATTTATTTTCCAATAAACTTGAAAAGTGTGGCAGGCAGAACAACTCAGGAGACCTATGGCCTCTTCGTAGGAGCTGAACAGCAGGCAGGCACCCAGCATGGTTGGCTTCACGTAACTGGTGGAGGAACTGGCTGCCTGTCCTGTAGGTAGGGGAAGACACTGAAACGTTTTTCAGTAGTAAAGTCAAGGCCACTTTTGTATTTCAAGTCACCTGGAGAGCTGTGCAGACTCTGAGAGCATTTCTGAAGGAGCAAAAATGTACTAAGTTCCTTGTCCTTAGTCTTGTTTTTCTCAAGTTCACTTCAGGAGAAAAAAAAAAATGATGAGAAGGTATCATAAGAAAATGGTAGGAAAGATGAAAGGATAAAATTTAACTGACAGAGTGGTTGAATGTGCAGGTGAGTGAGAGGAAGGGGCCAGGGGTAACAGCCGAGTCTCTGACCTTAGCTGAGTGGAGAACGATGCTATGGCCAAGTAAAGTTGTCATGGACGTGGACAATACTGTGATGATTGCTGGGGGGAGGAGATTATAAGGGGACTAAATGGTAATGGGAAAACATACAATAAAGATTTTTTAAAAAGTTAAGAAAACAGCTTGAGTTAGGCAGCCTATGGGACTTCCAGGCAGTAATATCCAGAAGTAGATGGATATCTGTATATACAGGGGGTCAGTTGTTGGGTGAGAAGAGAAGTGGACCAAGACTTTTGATCTATAGGGAGCAAACATATCAGAGCCTTAAAGGAAAAAAGAAAGAATGAGAGACAGGGCCAGGTGTTACTGGATTTAATAGTAGGAGCTAATCTTGTCCTAAATCATTTTCAGAGGAAAAAGAAGAAGAAACAAAATTGTGGTGGGTTAAGAAGTAAGAGGAGATAAGAAGGTGTTAGCACTGAATGTAGATGCTGCTTTTGAGAAGTTTGGCTGAGAGGGGAGAAAAGATGGGGTGGATTTCATTTGTAGGGTTGGTGTGGGTTGTCGGTTGTTTGTGGTCAGGTGCAAAAAGCCGGAGGTGGGTTTAATCTTTAGAGGAGAGAATAGAGATACAGATGAAGGGGCTCAGGATGGACCCAGCCTGGAGAAGGTTGGGGGAATTTTCCATAACTGCTTGCCAAGTAACTGAGTTTATGCTCAGACAGTGCATTTAGAATTTCCACCTTTGGCAAAGAGCCCATGGAACACCTTCCAGTGACAGGTGTAAAGCCCCTCTGTGACTGTCTGTGTGATTTTAGGAAGAAAATACAAAAACTGGCAACTGTATAACAGCTTGCATACAAACATATATGTGTGCACATGGGTATATACAGACACTTTACACACACACTCAGGAATCTGTATATTTCATTGTGTGTGGGGAACCTGTGGTCAGAGCAAATATGAGTCGATAAACCTTCCACTGTGCTGTGACTGAACCCAGGCCTCTGGCTTCAGATTCCTTGGGACAGACTTCGCCATGCCTAGCGATGAGCCTCGAGGGTGCCAGTACAGGCACTCTGCACTCTGCTCCCTGGCTCACCAGGCTTTGCAGCCTCAGCCTCTGGGGCCTCTCCTCCAGCACCTGTAGTGTGGGAAGTGCTCAGTGGTTTCCCTGAGCACCATAAAGCCCCTCCTCTTCTTAGGGTGGTGGCACGGCCCATCCTGGCCGCCTGGGTTCTGACCTGAAGGCTTGCTCAGACTCTACCCTCAAAGCTTCTCTGTGTAGCCTCTCCCTTGGGCTCTTCATACTTGCAGACTTTTTCTTTGAGGCCTGATTTCAAATTCTCTCATCTTTCTCTTCTACCCAGCTTCTGCCAGTTTTTGAATGTAGTATTTCTCCCCATTCCTGCTCAAGGCCCTGCCAAGTCACTACTCTCTGGAGCCACACAGACCTGGTGAGACTCCTGATTCAGTCACGTACCGACTGGAAACAGCTGTGCGAGTTACTCAGCCTTACTGAAACTGGTAACACCTCGTGGGTTATTGTGAGCATTTCAGAAGCGAACGTATGTGAAGGGTCCAGCTCAGTGCCAGGCTTCGTCAGTCTTAGCCCCTTTCCCGCACCAGAGTGGCCTGGAGCTCTTAGCCACGCTTCCCAGTGCTGAGCACACTAATATAATTAGCAACAGCAGTCCATCTAAAAAGCAGTTACCATTTAATTGCTGGGGCCCCAGCCAGCTTGAAGTTCCTCTTCATGTACTTCTAATTTGGAGCTAGGGGTTTTCAGTCCTGCCCTGGCTGGTCACAAAATCACTGCCTTAGAGAGAATTGAAAATAACTTCAGGCAGCCATTGGTTACAAAATAAAAAATTTGGCAATTCCTTTCATTTTGGCCGTGTTGCTCCTGGCCATGGAACAAATCAGACAATTTTAAGCTGCATCTTTCTGTGAATTATTCTTAGTAAATTATCCAGCTTGGTTAGACCAGCCTGCTCCAAAGAAGGCGTGCCCTTCCCTGTGTGCACTACACTGATCTGCATTAAAATAAATTAATGTGCCCTTTGTATAGATTCAGCCTCAGAATCAAGTTTCGGGCATTTCTTCTTAAAAGACATTTATTTGTATTACATACTCAATTTAAACGAATAAATACCCTTCCTCAGCCTGCAAAGTTTGTTTGTCTTTGTGCTACTGTGAGAACCTAATGCCCAAATGAAGGCGGTGTGTTTTATTTCTCCTCCTCCGACCCAATGTTGCGTGAAGCAACAGCAGTCTCTAATCAGGAGGAACCCAAAGTACTTTGAGATTTTGACTCCATAGCTTTCATATTAGAACAGCACATGTGCATTGGAGGAAACCTAGATTGCCTTAAGCCACGCGGAAAACATTTACATCTGAACCACTTTACATGTGATTGTGAGTTAAATTCTAAATAACTTCAGCAGTTTGCGATTTGGAAAACAGCCTGGGCCATATACATTCTCCCTTAGTTCTTTTTCTGTTAAATCTTATGCCAAAGTAAATGGAAGCTGCAGAGAACCTTTGAACTCCTCAGTTCTCAAATGACCTCACTGAAGTTGGATTGGCAGAGCCTATGTTTAGTTTCCAAAGGAAGATTTTTTTCTTTCCTCCTTGAAGTGTACACATGACAGTTACCTCCCCTGGTGGAAGATGCAGCATTGCTTCCTGGGCCCTCCTGGCCTTGAGAAATGGGCTATCTGCCATCAGGAGCTAATCAGAGCAGCTCTTGGGGACCCTTGGAGTTGCACCCACTGCTTAGCCTCTCTGCTTCACAGTGCAATCATCTTTGCTTTTCCCTGTCTCTTTCTGTTTCAGAAAAGCTGTTGAAAGCCAGAGGTCTGTAGAGTTCAATGCCACCTCTTCCCACTAGTTAGGACAAGTGCTTTAACTTCTCTAAGCTTCAGTTGCCTTTTCTATAAACTGAAAATTAAAAATAGTCCTACGCCTGTGAATCCCTGTCTTGTCTGAATATTTTATTTTTGTACTCATGATCAGATAATTCATTATACTATATTGTTCATTACTTATTAATTTATAATAAATAACCATTTAAATATATCTTCTAATAAATGACATGATATGTGTGTATGTATTCATGTACATGTAATGTTTTATACACACACATGCACACATATAACATATGCATTATACAACAGTGTGTTCTTACAAATAGACCGGGTACCTCTCGAAGGCAGGGACAATGGCTTCCCCTCCTGTGTACCATCCTTAGAGTCCAGTGTGATGCTGTGCACACAGTAGGTTCTCAGTAGACAATCAATTGAGTGCAGCTTTACAAAGGTGTCTCTTTAGCCCTACTTTGCCATAGTTAACAAAGAAAAGTATTATCCATCAATCAAGCCAGTATTCAAAAAAATTAATTTTACTTCCCTTACATTTTAGTGTGCTATTCCTCTAGTACAGAAATAACCTTGTAGGGGAAAAAAATGACAGGTGTTTTACACTTTTGCCCTAATGCAAAGGGACATATTACATGTTTGCTGACCCTTTGAAAAATAAATGTTTATGTAAGCCCTTTATAGGGGGACAATTTACAAAACATTTTTCTCCCCTTTAGTCCTGAGAAGTCAGTATTACTTACCATAAATTGTTATCATTTGGGTGTATTTGAGAAATAGCATCATGTAGATAATTTCTTAGTTCATTATCCTAAAACTAGATCTCAAATTAGGGTGGGCTGTATGTTGCATGGTCTTTAAGGTTGTTCCTCACTGCTCCCCAAATTCACTCCAAGCAGTCACCCTGCCTCTGCTTAAACACAGTCAGGAACAGGGTGGGAGGCCGAGCTCACAACCGCAGCAAACAGCCTTCTTCTGTTTCGAGTAAGGCATCTCGCGTTGGAGTGCAGAGTGTTTAAACATCTTTATGAGACGCAGAAGTGTAAACACCCATCATGTGTGTTACTGTCATTGAAGGAGAAGGGAGATGACTAATTGCTACTCAAAAACATGCATGACTTGTATATTATAAACCTGAGGACACTCTTCTCAAAAGGAGTTTATTATGGGCTCTGTATGTTGAGTGCACCGATTGTGAGTCATTAGGGGAAGATCAAAAATAGTCAACAGAAAATCCCCCAGCCTGACAGCATGTGTGGAGAGGCCGTGATGAAGAACCGATGGCGTTGGAATCAGTCCTACCTGGCTTTGATTCCTGTCTCCATTACTCAGTAGCTTTGAGCAATTTACTTTTCCCTCTGGTCTTCTGTTTCCTCATCAGTGAAATGAGAAATGATATTAAGGACTAAATGAGGCTAACTTTATAAAGCCAAACATCAACATAGTGTCTGGCTCAAAATGGTGTTAAATAAATGGTAGCCAGTATAAGCATTTTTTTGTCTTGTTACTATTACTATTTTGTTAGTATTAGTATTAGTATTAGTATTATCATCATCATTGGAAACTTAACCTTTTGACTGACTGCAGTTGACACCAAGGTAATGGCTATATCTTCTGAAATGAAAATGTGGGTGGTGTGGGGACTCTGAAATGGGTACCTGTCTTAGTAGCCAATAAGGGATAAGGGGTTTAATAGGAAGTGTAAGCCCCCCAACCTCCTCCTCCTCCAGTGGAACTGTGGGGCCCAGCTTTTTTATCTGCTATCACTGCCATAAACCTTTACATATACCTTTTCTTACTTAAAGAGCTGGTGGGTGCCAAATACTGATCTTGTCCTTATGCAGAAAAAATGTCAGCTAATTTTTTATGGCTATTTTTTAGGCCAATGTTGTCCTAGTGAAACAACTCTCCTTTCCCCCAAAAGCCCCAGTTTGTAGCATGTGCTCATTTCCATGGTGTAAATACTCCAAACATATGCAACTTCAAGCTCCTAACGTGAAGTCACTGACCACACAGTTGGAAAGAGATGTACACAGTTGCTTGTGTCAGTGCAAGCTGGCTCGAGTAGACCACTGGGTCAGTTGAAGCATATGTTGTGACAGTGTAGAGCGGATGATTGGCAGCAAAAGTTACAAGGAACTACAGTAGGGGGAAAGTAGTCTGTCCCCAGAATGGATCGTTATGACATACTTGGCCAACAGAAGTCATACAAAAAGTGAGTTAATGCCAGATTACTTGAGCAACATGTTTCAATGCCGTTTTTCTGTCCTTGCTCCGAACTCTCCAATCATACTTCAGACAGATATCATTTCCTAGCCTCTTGTGCTCTTGGGGGGGGGCAGGGGGAGTCTCCCTAATCATTTCCTTCCTCCCCTCTTTATTTCATCCTCTACTGCTTTTGCAAGTATTTTCTATCATACTTTTTGTAATATTTACACACACTTGAGATCACCACAATGGGTAAGGGTATTCCTGCCTTCCGAAATATAGAAACCAGAAAACTACTGTCCTTCATAAATCTCTGTCATGTTATTGCCATTTGTAGTAATTTGTCATTTTTGTTGTTATTTGGAAATCTTCATTGTTATTCAGGCATGGCCACCTCTTTAACTGTTTCCCACGAATGAAGAGGGTAACTTCAACCTCTGGCTACCTTTCCTTCACTGGTCAGGTTTAATTTTATTCTCTCCCTCATGGTGGTTGAAAACTACATGACAATGTGTCCAGGAAATTACAGTGCTATAAATACATTTCTGAGAACTTTTAATTAAGTGATGATACCTAGAACACATAGTTAGGTCCTCAGAGATGATAAAACAGAATCGTCTTGGGATATGGGCCTGTTTTCAGCAGCTCATCACTGGAGCAAGCAGAATTCTGTCACAGACCATCTTTGAACCATTGACACCAGTCGACGATTTTGTCAGCAGAGAGTGGATTAAAAAAAACACAGGTCTTCTCACTGAAGACCACTTAAAAGTTGTCTGAAAGCCTAGTGGCTGAAGCTGAAGAGAAGCCATTTGAGATAACCGATTTGCCTTTTACCATGGTGCTGTCTGCAGATGTGCTCGAGATCGTCGCTTGTGCCATTCTCATCCTTGTGAGCTCGGTTGGAAACACATGTTTATTTTATTCTACCAGGAAATGCATCACCGGGCGTTTGCAGACATCCTTTCTTCTGATTTTCAGTCTTATATTTGTCCACCTCATTAAAAACTTGGTGGTGAATGTCATGAAAATTGTTTATTCTTCTGGCTTCATGTTGGATTCAGCTGGCTGCAAAGTTCTGTGCTTCACCGCAGCCCTGACGACCTCGCTGGCCATCTGGTTCATGTTATACTTTGCATTGCTCTACTACTGGAAGCTTTACCAAACTGTCCACCCCTTAAATGAGTCTCAAAACCTGGACCATCAGAAGCCTTCCTTGAAGGGGGTTGCTGCACTTTGGATGTCTGGTGTGGCTGTATACGTCCCAGTTTTAATCTACACTGAAAAATCGGAATATTTGAATACAGGAAATAGCACACACCCCTCGGCCACCAGCAGAATTCACATGGGTTGCCTAACTGACTTCAGAAACAAGCAGGTAGGGTTTTACTATGGGAAACTATTTTTAGTTCTGATTGATATTCTCCCTTTAGCCAGCTTAGTCTTTGTCTGTTTCTGGATGTCTTTTCTCCTTTCGGGAAGAAAGAAGATGACATATGGTGACATCTGGATGGGAGAGGATGATTCAGAAATTGAAATTCTTAGAGGAGCCAAGTTCAGTATATTATTAATGTGGCTGATTGCTCCACTTTGGATTTCTCACTTTATCTTAGTCAATTTCTTAAAAGACTTGGCAGCCTGTGTCTTTTTCCCAGCTGTTCTCACAGCCCTCTCTTCAGGCTTCTCTGCTTTCAGTCCTTTCCTGCTCATGTTGGTGAATTACAAAATGAAGTTGTTGTCCTTCTGGGGTGCTAAAAAGGAAAAGCCCACACTACAGCCTGCAAATGTTATTCTTTCTCCATACGCTTAATGTGAAAAGAAAGAAAACAAACCTTGGTTTTAATCACTGGAGAATGAGCCTCATCATCGGAAGGTGCGGCTCAGGTCTCCATGGCCTGCATCAGTATACCATTTCTGAGAGGGGGGTTAGGAGATTGACTCCTCTCAAAATAGACATTTCAGGGAAGCTGTTCAAGAAGAAGATGTACGAACACTAAGTTGTTGTAAGTTGAACACAGATAATCATCACAGCGTTTGTCATTTAGGACAATACCGAGATTGTTAACGTAGAAGTTATACAGTGACTCAACAATCATCACAGTCTGGATATGAACTCAACATAAACAATATTTTAAGTATTTACATATTCACCCTGTACAAGGTATTGTGTTAAAAGCAGCATATTGTTCAAACTGTGGGTAACACTCCTAGCTGAATTCCTAAAGATACTGAACAGTAACCTTGTGTTTTCATCTTACATTTTTCTTGAAATGCTTTGACACATTGGAAATGCATTACTTAAATATACTGGAATCTGTTTTTACACTTTTAATCATAGCACCTAATCCAAGCTAGAAGCATATTTTGTTAATTTTCCTTTCTTTAAGTATCTTCAGTAAATTGGGGCTAGATAAAAACATTGGATTCAAGCACAGTGTTTGCTAAATGATATTCTATATGTACACATAGATGTGCAGATATTTGGTTGCTGTAGACATTTAGCCCATTTAAGACATTTAAGCTTAGGGCTTGCTTAATCACCTAAGTATCAAACTATACTCCACTTCAGGAAAAGGACCTTTATTTTACAGAGAGTATATTTCAATTTTTGGTTATTAAATTAGAACATTTTAATTGGAAGAACTGATAAAACCTTCATAGTAATCTGATTTCTGGATTTGGATTCAATAAAAATAAGCACAGCATAATTATAATTTTAAATACATGAGCAGGATTTTGTTTTTCACCTTAAGCCAGGGTAGACATTTGGATTTGATGAATAATTATTTTAAATGTCTTATGATGCATACATGTGGTGTAAGCATTGAATTTTAAGCTAATTATTACTGGATTCTTGCATTTTTCCATTTTCCTTCTTCATTAGTAGCCATGAGATTTATTGTACTGTAGTTCTGAGGAATGGATATCCATCCCTACATTGAGATTCCTACTCTAAAAGGGTCTCATCTAAAATTATAAATCTGGATCTCATTAACAGGAGAAACTTAGAACATCTTTGCTGCCATGAAGAGCTATGGAGAAAGGAAATTTTAAAGTAACCCAGGCCCAAATTCTGTAGGGTTTTGTAGGCCAACAATTGTCCCTTATAACACTGGGAATTAAACGCACATACATGATCACACACACATACACATATATACACAGACTTAGGACGTTCTGAGTTTTCTGGGTGGTCTTCACGGGAAATGCTTAGTCAAGTCCACTGAGGCAGTTTAATCAGAAGGACACTAGGCATGGATCCTGCATAATGAAGTTAACATCTGCTGAGGTGGGGAATGTGGGGAAGGGGTCACCATCTTTTAATTAAGTGCAGATGTAGTTAGAACCGGGACAAGTCATTGATCTTGGGAAGTAGTTCTCAAATGTGGTTATGGGACAGAAGAATCAGCATCACCTGGGAGCTTGTTAGAAATATAACTTCTCAGGCCCCAACCCAGACCTATTGAATCAGAAACTCTTGGAGTTGGATCCAGCAATCTGTTTTAATAAACCTTCTGGATGATTCTCACGCCGGCTGAACTTTGAGAACCACTGGTCTAGTGTTGCTCAGAAGTTTAGTCCTCACAAATGTTGAGAGGTATGAGAACAAAGCCAGGACAACTGACTCCCAATGTAGTCTTTAATGCTCCCCATGTACATGGCTATTATGTCTACTTTGCTCTAAAATGGAAATCAGGATTGTCATCTGTGTCCCAGACATTTGCAATACTAATTGCCAAACAAATCCACTGTAGAAATCAAGCAATCTTTGCAAAATCAGGAATAAAGCATGACCATTTCAGGTGTGCCAAAAATTTGGAACTTGGATTTGGATAGTTTCCTGTACATAACTGAGTTAGAGATCCAGTTTCCAAATTATTTCATAGTTCTTTCCAGAAGCCAGTGCAAGACACAGTTGGCCTAAGCCCAGACTCAACTTCCTAGCACTAGAAATGTTTCCTTTTTCTTCCCAGATACTTTCTTTTTGTTTGGATCACATTAGGTCATAGTTTTGTGGAATTGGTAAGTTTTCATCTACAACATAGAGTAAAGCATGTTCTAATGGAATGGGCCATATCTCAGCTCTCTTTAAAATTATCTTCTCTTTCCCCCTCCCGTCTCTTCTCTTGCCCTCCCTTCTCCTCCCCTCCCCTCCCTTAACCTCCATATTTCATTCACATTTCTGGTGGGATCAGGGTGGAAAATGAAATAGGGTAAGGAAACCCTGGAGAGGGGGTGAAGTGAGTCAGAACTGTCCTGAGGTCCTGGTTTGGCTTCAGGGGTGTTTCCACTGCCATCTCAGACTGCACAGGATCCTCGAATTAGAAGGTCCTGTATTTCTCCTTCCCAGTACACGACTCTCATCTTTTTCCCTCAGAGGGTCCCTCCAGATCTCTTTACGAACAAGTTTTACCAGGGTGGTTATGATCTTGTAGAGTGCTGCCCACTCTACATTAGCCCATTCACATGTTGTTAGAAGGAAGTCTTTGCTGAGATCAACATCTCTGAGATTCCCTCTAATATCTACCCTTGAAATCAAATTCTCCTTTTACCTCATGGCTCTTTAGATTCACAGGGCAAGGGAAGAATGCTTTTGTCTCCTCCAAGTCAGGCATTCCCTTAGCTGTGCTACATGAGGCAGAGTTTTCCTTACTGTGTCTTGGTACATTCCAATTTACCCGAGGCCTTCTTAAGAAGTGGCATCCAGAACTGAACACAATATATTTTTTCTTGTGTTTATGTGTGTGTGTGTGTGTGTGTGTGTGCATATATATATATATATATATATATATATTCTATTGTACCTTCTTTTTAATTCTCTATGCAGCTTCTATAAGCATGAGTTTTTTTCCCTCTGTCCAAAATAATTTTAAATATTAAACTCTATGGGTCATACACGCACAAATTTAAAAGTACTTCTGCCTCTATGCTTAAAAATTAAGATCTTTTCAAGCTCTGAACAAGTAGTATAGGTCAGTTCATGCTCAGTATTTAGATTTTAGAAATAATGAAATGACCCCCAAATAATTTGCAAGAATTTTAAACTATAAGCTAGGGCTACAAAAGGCCAACAACCCTTATCAGGATTTGTCAGAGAAGTCTTCATCTCTAGAACGAGTTTTCTAGTACGGTGCTTTTTAATACGATACATGGAAAGATGGCTATAATCAGATTTTCTTTAAAGATGAAATTGAAGGATTAAACCAACTGGCTATTAAATATAATATTTCATGAACTAGTTCAGGGATATCTGTGGGCAAGGGATGTTAGGGACACAAAGGCCTATACACTTTTCTTTCATGATGACCACGTCTAACCATTTGTATTTAGACTCTGCCAGAGAGAGGAAAGAGCAATTTATTTGGTGTTACAGTTGTTGAACACTGAAAGCAGTACAATTCAGGGCAGAGAATGTCTATAGAGTTCTGACCTCTGTGGTTCAAAGACATGCCCATGCTTCAGAGAAATCTGGGGTTGGGGGTGAATCAGAAGGGCTCTGGACTTGTTATTGGGGAGTGGATTGTCTGACCGGTGTTGGCCCTACATGGTAGTACATAACCTTGGCTAAAACATTTCTGAGTTTTGCCATCTATAAAATAGTTAGACTATGATTGCAAATCACAATACACTTCCTCTGCCTCCCTTACAGAGTTGTAATGAATAAGATCAGATTTTAAAAATACTGAAGGTGATTTGAAAAATAATAAAATGTTCCATACAGGTAAGCTGTTACTATTCCATTGAAGTTGTGGCAAGCTGGAATACAGGAGAAAAACATATTTACCTTCAGAAGTCCTGGCTGTGTGTCTATGAAGCCATTACAGAACCTCTCTGAGCCTTGGTTTCCTTGTCCCCGCAAAAGATATTATAAAGGTATTTGTCTCCCAAGGTCTTTGTGAAACATAAATAAGAGAGTATATGTAAAAGCACCCAGACCCAGACCCTGGTGCAAAAAGTTTCGCTTCATGAGTGTTTCTGTGGCTGCTCACACCAGAATTGTAACCCCCTCCCCTTCCTCAGGAGCCACTGCAAGCTCAGTATATTTCATTGAAGTCTCCTGTTTGATACCAGACCTTCACTTGTATTTTCTCCAACCATGACAGAGAATTTGGTAATCCAAGATGTGCTCTGTTTACACTCTGGTTTGGGAAACACTCCCCCCCAGCACCCCTGCTTACTGCCCCAGCTTGGTCCTCCCACTTCAAAACCCCCTTTTTTTGTAGGGAAAAAAAAAAAGAGCAATAGGTGTTGAATCAGTGTTATTCATCTTTCTGGAAATTCTGTTTCAGAATTTCAGCCTTTGCCCATGCTGTAACAGTCACCAAACTCAAGGGGTTCACTTCTTAGGGGTGTTCTATTAAAAAAGGTCAAGACCTGCTTTACCTTAGGTACTTTTATTTACTTGCAGCAAATAAAAGAGAGGGTATCACATGGAAAGCTCTGTCTCCCAGAAGACAGGCATAGCCATTGCTTAGATACACTATTTGGTTAATTACATGTCGATGTCTTCTTGGCAGTGGGCTAAACTTATCAGGTTGGGTTCTGGTCAGGCTCATGGGGTTACAGCTGCATCTACAAAATACTGTGCTGCATTTTAACACAGCAAGAATAGCATTTAGTAAGAACCACGTGGACCTTGACACCCTTGAGACTCGCCTATCTAACATAACTACTACCTGGAACACTTCCTTCTGGCCCTGCCACTCCCTCAGCATTCATACCCTCATCTTCCAGCTTTCAGCTTAGACCTCCCCTCTGTTAGGTACACTTCCCTCATCATCAAGGTCCGGGTCAGGTGCCTCAGGCTCCTGTGCATTTCTTTGTCTTAGCAAGGACCACATTGTATTGCAATGGCTCGTCCTCCTGTCTGCCCCCTTGTGCTGTATGCCTGTGCAGGAGTGGAGAGCAGTGTGTGTCTCTCCCAGCATGCACACACAGGAATATTCCATAAATGAAGAAGTGGAGGAAATCTAGACAGCATGTGCTTTCCTTCTTTCTCCTCGTGTGTGCTTCTTGGCTCTGCTTTAGTTGCCTCTTTTCAGTAGAAGTTTCTTGCCTCTATTATTTTTCTGCTTCAGGACTAGACATTTAGTGACAGCCATGCTTCTGGCCACTGTTGAATCAAAGAGTGAAAGAAATGGGATCCAACATTTGGAATGAGTTGCTTCCTTGCCAGCCAAGCTACTGAGCCAACTGGGGACAACATTTCATATATTCTACTTTTTTCCACCCAAGCATTCCGGTATTAGTTTGTGATTTTTTTTAAAGCTCTTGTTAAAGAAAGTCAGTCCAGTATCTATGTGCAGGCTTTCAAACTGAAAATTTATCCCAGTACAAATTTGGCTCTGTGTCTGCGTGTCTGTGCGTCGGGCTGTAGGGAGCTGCTGTGCTTCCCCGGGTATTGGTGAATTAAAGAGTAAAGAGGAGTTGTAATACAAATCGATTGAGGTTACCTCATCACCAAATGTACTCTGTTCATTTATTTTGACAAGCCTTAACTTACTTTTAATTACTGGCCCTCATAGTTTACTGGTGAACATAGCAATAGTGACTTTGGCAGAAAAGGAGAAATCTGTGTAACATGAGCCTTCAGAATGAGTCCGTGCTGACTCCTTGTAAAACAGAGTGAGGCAATTCATTTTAAGAAGAATTTCAGCAGAGCAATTTATGCGATATGTGACTGTAGTCACAAATCAGTAAGCCATTTTTTTTTTTAATTGAGCCAAGCACACCAGAATGTATATGTAAAATGAGGGTCGTTTCTCAAAGAAATTTTGTTGGCTACTCCAAACTTTTTCCACTGATGCTGCCATCACCCAACAGATTTTTGGAAAACTCTATTTAGAATTATTTTCAGGGTCAGTTTTCAAGTCACAGAAAAAAATAAAATAAAAATATCACCTGAACATCAGACTACTAGAGTGGGGAGGCTATTTTTGAAATTGCTTGTCTGATTTTTATTATCCAGTTGGATCCATAGTTGCTTTGAGCTCTTTCTCAAATTGAATCTTCCCTTAAAGGAAGTTTTTGGGCCATCACTGAGGCCCCTCATGAGAAGGTGACATGGTGTTGATAGACCCATTAGGGCTAAGAGCCCCTCCCACATCCTTTAACAGGCACTGGAGGGACTTCTGTTCTTGGCAGTTTATCAACACTCAGTGAGAGTAGGAAAAATCCTGCCGACATTGTGTATAGTTGAGGCTGGTTATTTTGTTCTTTGTTTTCTCTAGCTGAGCATTAGTTTGGAGTTTGGGTAAAGTCTCTCCCAGCGCTTTGGGAACATGAAAAGATGGGGCCAAAACATCGCCCACATATTCTGCACAGCGTACAGGTCCCACCACCTAGCCCTCTGTCTGCACATCCACATATTTTTATTCTTTCCCTCCCTACAAATTGCTCTACCCAAATTGGTAGCGCTAACCTATTGGAAAACATTCCGTTTCTCTTTCTGTATTCTCACCCTCTGTCCAATCTCCATCTTCACCTCTACCTCCTATAAAAAATTTAAACACACAGCATTCCTGCCTAAGTAAATAATGGATTAAAAATCTCCAACATCAGTGAAGAGAAGTTGAAAGACCAACTGAAGATGAAATGGAATAATGACAATAGGTTGACAGTGCTGAAAGTAGGCAGACCTTGTGGGCAGTGTGCTGGGGCATGGAGGGCGGCGAATCCAAAGAAAGCCTTTGAGGCCTCGGTGAACCTGGGACAAGTAGGGCCAGGAGTGATAGGGTGGGGTACAGTACAAAGGATCAGGGACAGGGTGCTAAGATCCCAAGGGCCCAGGGCCAGCTATGATGCAGGGCAATAAAACCTCATGGTAAAGGATTTTAAGCCAGACTGCCCTTTCTGGGGAGGCTGAAAATATTTTTCGCTTAGGCATAAACCCACTCTTGTTGGTCTTGAGTAAGGTCAGTCCTCTTGCGTCCAAGCTGCTGGTCCAGTCTGATGAAAGATGGCTTTGGTCTTTTTCTGGGCTTACACTTGGCACACAGCTTCCAGTTTTCCCCTCCGCTCCCAACAGTGAAGTGGCACCATGCAAACCCACGGTGCCAATCACAACAAGACAAGAGCCCTTCCTTCCTCTAGTTGTACAGGGTGGGAAACATAGTCTCCATCTTGTAATATTTTATTATGTTCCCAAAGGCTTTCTTTTTCTAATACTTTGAGAATGAAGGTCCTGTAAAAGCACAAATTGTAACATGCTGGTAGTTAATTTGTAAGAAATTTTATTTTGTTGCTCTTGCAGTGTGAGAATTTGAAACAATCTTAGAATACAAATTCAATCTTAGAATACAAATGAAGAAAACATTATTTGGCAGGAGGCACCAATAAAAGAAAAAAAAGGTGGTATCATTTAATACTGAATTCCTTGGGAGGTCCAACACTCAAACGTCCCCAAGGCCAGGCAGCACCTGGCAATGAGCACAGCAGATGGGAGCGGAGCTGGGAAACTGGGGAGTAGGCCTCCTAGACAGGTTAGGGGCCCCTCAGCTCAGCAGAAGCCAACTCTTGTCATGTGGGATGTGGGCCTGTGCTGCCACAGCCTGAGATATTTTTTAAATGAAGCCAAAACTCAGATTTAATGTCAAATCACCCAAGGTCTACATGTTGGCAACTGACCTGATTATTTTTGAAACACTGCTAGGGCCAAGCACATCATATCTGTGGGCCAGACTTGGCTCCCAGCCTCCGCGGCGGGCCCCTACAGCTGTTCGTCCCACCAGAGCCGATGCATCCTGGATCAGAAAGGGGCCTTGCTGGTTCCCATGGTGGGCTGGTGTGCGGGGCGGAGCACTGGCATAAGAGCAGGGTGAGAAAAGCACCCGCAGCCCAGCTCATTGTCCTGACTGGGTTGGATTATGTGCAGCATCTGCTCGAACCTGACCTCATCCTTTCCCTTTGTATGCTGAATTTCTCAGATGGGAATACCCGAGGGGGCCAGGTGCTCAGTGGATGGGCAGATGAGGAAGGAAGAGGCAATGCCATGGGACAACTCACCCTCCACCGAAAAGAATCAATTAATGTCGGGAATGTGGCGGAGATTGGTGAACCGTAGGGGTTTTTGCACGTTGTAAGTGAGGATATAATACTTTCAAAGTGGCACCTTGCAAAAAAGAAGCATTAAAACCAGACCAAAGGAATTAGGCCATAGAATAAGGCATCTTAAAGAAGGTGGCGGCCCATGGAGGTCCATTAGGAAGTAAAGGAGAATCCTGGATACCTAGGACCCCTTAGTCTGAGGCCTCACCATCCCACCCACTGAGAGAAATATGAACAGTAAGCTCAGGTCTTCCAGTAATGGGCTGGAACTGTTGTAACTCTTGTGCTCTGTACTATGGAATAAAGAATCTCACTGTCATCCTCCAAGTCCAAATGTAAAGATTTTCTGCTTTCATATCATGATTCACATTATCCACTGGATGTGATCCATGAAATGGCTACACTTGAGTATATTTTGCCCTTTGTATTATCAGAGCACCTCAGACTGGGGCTCGCTGATTATTTGTTAATTTGCTTCGTGAAGACGTTTTCACTTGCATTTTGCATTTAGTTTTTATTTCCACACATGTAAAGACCCACTCAGCCCCCACTTTGACGCATGTTTCTCTGCTGCATCTCCCCATGTTTCCATGTTTCTGGTGCTGTTTTGTTTGCCCCCCATCCTGCACCCAACACCGTTGCTGCGCTCACTGAAGCCATGGAGATAGTCTGTAATTCAACAAGTCATTGTGGAGAAAAGACTTAGTGAAAAGAGATTGGACTGGGGAAAAAGTCTGTTAGCTGACAAGCTGGAATTCAAAGATCCCGGGTTGTCGCAGAATCCATCAGAATGGAAGAAACTATTTTGAATAATTTGCAAGTATGAGTGTGAATGGTTTCAGTGAAAAGCTTCATATGAGGATTAGAGAAAATGCTATATATTTTTTGTAACATGCAATTTGCTTATGAATTTATTTTTAGATTTCTATAAATAATAAAATTACTGGCTATACATATATTTTATAATGTTTTTATGTTTTTATTTTAAACCTTACTGTGATGTCAGAAGAACTGTTAATATTTATTCTAGATGGATAATCTCACTTGAACATGGTATAGGATCCCTAATCATTTCATGGACTAATTCTATATCTGCTGCAATTTACAATATATAAAAAAGAGTGCATGCATGTGGGAAGAGAAAGACAGGGAACACTGAAAATTAAACTAAGTGATGGGTTTGACGTATGGGGTGGCAAGTGATTATTTCCCCCTTTATTGTAATTCTACTATTTATAGAACTTTAAAAAACACCTTACAATGAGAAAGCAATGCCTTCAGAGTAAGTTTTCTTTTAAAAATAAAAGGTGTCTTTACATTCTTGATCAAGCTCATTTTCATTGGCCTAGATTTATGTTTGCTTTCCGATAATGTATTCCTCATTCCTCTGCAAAGTACCCCTTGGTTGGAGACAAAAACCAAGTTACTCCACAAGTCTGAGTACATAAGGCAGTTTTTATAATCAGAAAGACGAGGTAGGGGAAATGGAATCTTTCTCGCTCTCCGAGAGTTGGCTCCGGGGAAGGTAGCGGCACACGAAGGCTCTGCCCGGAGGTCTGTGTTTCTGTTCCTGACATCTGTGGGTGCCACCGCCACCGCCAATGGTGCTGATGATAAGTGATGAGAAAATGAACTGGGAGGTGATGTATCTTCTTGACAGATTTAAAGAACTGCCACAGGCAGCCCCGCGGCGAGTGCCGACGGAGGACATTCTGGCGCCTGCGTCGGGTCGCTCTGGCACCATCAGGCAGAGATGGGAGGCGCAGGGGCAATGCAGTGATAACTCTGTGGTTTAAATCTGCATGTAGAGCCTCTTTAAAAAAAATTTTTTTTTGGAATGAACTGGAGGTCACGCTTCAAATTCTGAAATATCTGTAACTGCCTGTTAGTTGGTATCTGTCTTTACTTGTGTTATTGCCGTGGTGATCCAGTGTGTGTTGCTCAGTGCACGTGACCAAAGATGTGCCCACACCCACATTTGCATGCAGCTTTCCTGAGGTGGCAGGCAGGGCACCCCATTCCCGCCCACCACCTGCTTTCCCCCAAGGTGTCCTCTGTGCTAGGTTTGGGCTGGCTCCATCCTAGTACGGATCGCAGGGGATGAGTCTCACCTGAGTTAGTGCTCGGGAAAGACAAGAAGGCACTAATCAAGTGAAGCCAAGGACCCCAGATGCTCACTGGGGAGCCGCCCTGGGAGCCGGGGGAGCTGTGCCTGACGTGTCTGGGGAGCCAGGCAGAGGACGTTCAGAGAAAGGAAACACGCTCAAAGGCAGCACTAGCACCAATTAGCTTTTTCATTTTGTTTGTTCTAATATAGATAGAGTTTTTGTTTATAAAACAACCTACCCTTTTGCCTTTCTTTTCTGTCTTGTCCAGGAATTTATAAACATTTGACCTTACTCAAAATGTGCAAAGAAGAATAATGGAAGCCCCTGAATACCTTGATTTGGATGAAATTGACTTCAGCGATGACATATCTGTAAGTATTACTACTCAAAAGTAATACTTTCAGGAGATTCTGCCTTTGCCTCATGGGTGCTTTCTCTATTATAGTCCGTATATCACGAACTCTTCCAACCACATTAGAACTTGACAGCAGACATCCTGTGGGGCAAAGTGTGATTTGGGGGTCTCCTGGACCAAGAAGTGAATCTACTTAATTGTGTGTGAGCTTGGGTGGAAAAAGCATTTAACCTTTCGTCATCTCTTTCATTGTTGCCAAAACTATGTACTGAGTTATAAAGTACCTGCAGATAGTGAGCACTCTCATAGAATTACTTATGCACATAATTAACCCTATTGATGTTAATTCCCTTTATATGACTGGCAACAGCACAGCCAGCATGCTCCAGCACTCACAAGCACGTGGACTGAAGGATGGCCACATTAGTAACTGGTGAACAGTAAGAGGAATCCTTCCCGTCACTGCAGGTTTCAAAGCGCAGGTTGGGTGCTTGTTGGAAATGTTGACGAAGAGTCATGCATTGATAAGGACTGGGCCAGCTGACCTCTGAGGCCCTGCTTCATCCTGTGGGCTATTGGACTTATCAGAAGTCATGGCTGTTCCGAATGTGTCCTCCACGTGCACCCTGCTTAGAGCTGACTGTCTCTGAACCTGGGCCACACAGTCAGTCTGCCTCATGCCCTCCCAGCCAGATTGGGCTCCCAGGGTATGATGTATGATGAGAAGGTTGCTGTTTCTGAACTAGTCATCTTCCTTTTCTTCTGAGAACCTCCAAGGTCACAATTCCTTCCTTCCTTTCCTCCTTCCTTCCTTTCTTTTCAAAAAGAAGTAAGCCTTTCTTTCCTTGTTTCACAAGTAAAGCTAGCTGAGCTAGTTGCTTTCGGTGATTTTTCTTTGACCAGTCACCAGATCCTCACCCACATCCTTATCCAACTCCCTGACTCCCTCGACTCTTCTTTGCTTCAGTCATGGCTGGGGCTGCAGCAGCAGCAGGAGCCGCTGTGGCAGCAGCAGCCACAGGGGCAGATGGACACAATTTCTGCCCTTATGTTCCATTGATCTCTCATAGCATAGTGCTTTGGGTCACAGCTAAAAATTCTCTCAAAAAGATAAGCTTACTTTAACATGTCTCTGACAAGCAGCATTAGTTTTCCCCATTACTCATCATTTTTAACTAAAATCTGCATACTGTATGCAGGAATTGAAATATTGGGATGAGTTTGTTGAATGGTCTGTTTTAACCTTGGATGAGTCTTCTTCGTACCAGGGAAAGGTGAATCCAGCCTTTCCAGGCCTCTGCTTCCAAATTATTTTTATGAATCCTTGTTAAGACCAATGTGAAGTGAGTTTCTTCCTTTCTGCAGTATCTTTCTGTCTGTCTTCTCTCCCACTTTAAATTACTATGCTTGACTTAAAAGCATCCAGAGCATGGTTTTTCTAGGACCACTCCCTTCAAGGTGTTTTGAGTTGAGTGGGGAAGAGCAAAGAAAGTGAGTGATAACCTGGGGAAGAGTGGGTGGGGTGGAAGTGTTTTAGAAAGGGAACTTGTGTTGTAATTAGGAGTTTAGGACTAACTCTCTGAGCTTTGAATGTGAAGTTACAATTGAAAAGCAAAGGCTTTGAAGGCACCACTCTGGGCTCTAGACTTGTTCGGAACATTGCTGGTTGGAACCCCTAACCTCACTTCTCTGAGATACCTACTTTACGTTTAAGGTTTTTTTGTTGTTTTTCTGTTTTTTGTTTTTCTAAGATTGAGTGAAATAATATATGTGAAGCACTCAGCTTGGCACTCAGTAAATTGCTCTTAAAATGGTAGCTCTTGTTATTATTTCAATGAATAATACAATAATATTTATACGACCGATGGTGAAGAAAGAACTCGAGGGAAAAGGCCAGGCATCATGTCAAGCCTTTTTTTTCAGCACTACAATAGAGCAGTTGTGTTTACAGAAGAATCATCTGGCAGCAGCCCATAATTTTGCTGAATTAGGAATCTCCACTTAAAAGATAATAAAATATGTTAAGCAATATCTGAAGATGTTTAGCAAGTTGGGATACAGGATTATGCAATAGTTGAGTTTCTATAACTTGACCACTCTGAAGCCTAAATAAGATATCCATCCGTAATTGTGTAACTCCGCTCAAACCTCTCCCTGCTTCATTATGATCTATTGTTTGGGTCTTTGACCTACATTTAAACTTATATCCGAAGGAAGAAAATGAAAGTACATAGGACTGTTGAAACAATAATAATGGCTGCCATTCACTGAGCACTTGCTATGGGACAGGCATTGTCTGGTTCAGTTCTCACAGCCACCCTCTGAAGAAGGTGCTTCTTACTATCTCCACGTAACATTTGAGGAAACCAAAGCATGGGGTGTTACCCAATGTGTCCACAGTCACCCACTTAGTTAGAAACACTTCGTCTCCAGAATTTATACTTTCCGCCGCAGTACTGACTGCTTCTCCAGGATGAAAATAATCTATTGCAGTGGTCCTCAGAAGGCCGATTTTACTCACCGTCCGGGGGAACATTTGGCAATACCTAGAGATGCTTTCGATTGTTATAACTAGGGGTATGCTACTGGCATCTAGTAGGTAGAGACCAAGGATGCTTCTAAACAACCTAAAATACGCAGGAAAATCTCCTACAACAAAGAATTATCTGGCCTAAGATGTTGATAATACTGGGGATGAGCAATTCTGGCCTCTGTATACCCACATGAAACTAAAGAAGCTTGAATTTGACTGCCAACCTCTGTAACATCATAGATTGTTTTATTACAGTTCAACCCGATGCAGGTCTGGTGCCTTAAGTGTGGCAGAGTCATAGTGTTCTTACACAATGGTTTCCTGGGAAAGCAGTAGAGATAGCCTCTTAAATAGTGAAATGACTTTTTTCCAGCCTTTTTAGGTGAACTAGAAGCAATAAATGTTACAGTTGTTTTGGGGCACCATGGAGACTATTCCAATGCTAACATTAAAACAATGAAGATATGTTCAATTTGCTAATTTACTGGCATAAAGAGAAATGTAGTATCCCATAAACATGCCTTTATTTTTAGGATTTTGGAAACCTCCACCTCAGATAGCCTTTAAGCCTCTTTCCTGGTTAAGTGGCATGAGCGGGAGGGTAATGAGCAATGCGTTTGGAAAAGATGTTTACTAGAAAGATGCCCAAGTTTAAAACTGCTCTTCTTCCTCTCCAGCCATATCCCTAGGCTTTCTGTTCCATGATTTTTCCTCTAGTCATGAGCCTGGATCTTGTTTTAATTAAAACACAAGCTATATAACGGTACACACACACACACACACACAAAAAAAACAACTAGAACTTTTTTGCTGTTACCCTAATGAGACAAAACACAGAAGGCACTTAAATATTTTGAAGTTTCCCAGACTTGAAAATAATGCTCATCCTTTGCAAAATGCAGGGTTTAAAACATACATTCTTGTAATCCTGCCATCGAAAAGGGCAGAACGTTGTGCAATAACTGCAGATGTGTGAGGGAGGGATGACGACACATGAACACAGGGGGTCAGAGCAGGGCCTTTCTGTCCCTGCAAATGGGCTTAGAGATCTCCTTACTCCAGTGGAAGCCAGAGCCCTGTGTCTGAGAAGTGAAAAATGCTCTGGAAGACTATTTTACCTTCTGGTCCTTAGTAGCCATGACATATTTATTAAGAGTGGCAAATTCGCTGGTCTCAAAAATAGTCTGCGCAGGACTGAATGAAGCCAAGTCTGAACCACGGATGCACTGAAGAGCCCGACTCCTAGCTGTCAGAGGTTGCCTGTGCCGCACGCCGCACGGACTCTTTGACTCGGTTATTTTGGTTAAGCCTCACATCAACTCTGCAAGGCAGACCCTGTTTTAATCCCCTGTTTGCAAATGAAGAACATGAGGCTTAGAGATGTCATATGACTTTCACGAGGTTATGGATACATAAGGGGCAGGGGCAGGATTTAAACACAGGACTCCAACCACGTTGCTCTTCCCTTTCTGAGTGACTTAGTTGTGTAGAGTGGACCGGTCATCTCACCCATTATTACACTCAAATATGCGCTGACGCAACTGCAAGTAGCTCTGTGGAACTGATGCAGTTGGTATAAATGACAAATAGATAAAATAAAGCAGGCTGAAGAGAACTTAGGCAAAGCTCTTAATTTCACTGGACCTCAACTTTCCCACCTACAAAATGATAATAATCATATCTACCTGATGCTCTGGTTTTACAGAGAAATCTTGAAATTTTATATATACTCATGTATATAAACATCTTCCTATTTATATGCACACACACACATGTGTACACATGCCTATATGTACACACACGTAAGCACGCACATGCTTATGGGCACACAGACAAATGCAGCTGAGAAAATGCTCCGTTACCCTCACAGGCACTTTGTTACTTTCTGTGTCAGTGTGACTACAACTTTGATGGAAGTTGACATTTTTTGGTAATTGCATAACCTATTTTTTGTGCAAGTCAAATGAGATCAAGATAAATGTGTCCTTCCCCTGTACTTCCCCTTTGACCCAAGCCCTTGAAACCTGGAGTAATAACACAGGGTTGTGGATTGATTTTCCTGAGGTTCCTGGACCACTGTCTGGTAGAAAAATAAATTCTATGGCAAACACAGGATGCAATGAGTTTTCACATTTTTCCATCCTACAGATCAGGCTTCAGTTGCACGAAAATACCTGCCCACCCCTGTTTTGTGTGCACTGCATTTTACTCTACTCAATCCGTCAATAGCCCCCAAATTTCATTGCATTTTGATGAAAAGCCATTTCACAGCAGTGGGAGACATTGAGGAAGGGCACATATTGCTTATCAAGTAGACTCGGGCAGAGAGTTGGGTAGGTAAAGAATACAGCTTTTACCCTGATTTTAGGTGCGATAGAGAGTACAGAGATATTAAAGGTACGATGAACCAGGCTTGCCCCACCTTTCTAGCAAGGAACCTGCCTGAGTTAAGATCCTGTTACACTTCCTTCTGCGCTTCCTTTCGCAGGGCACCTGGCTGCCTCCGTCCCTTTTGCCTTGTCTGTCAGCCCTGCTCTTTGTGGCAGCCATCCTGCTCTTTCTTACCTGTATTAAAACTGTTCTTAATGCTTCTCAGTGTGATCTAGTTTCATTAACTGTTCACATATTCTTTTTGTGTGACATCCTGTATTCAAGTCTAAATTACCTCTCGTTACCCCTTTTTCCAGCCCCCATTATCAAAAGCCTCACACCTTGTTCTAATTTCTTATGTCCTGTGTCTTACCTGGCTTTCTTAACTTCTGCTCAAAAGGGAATTAAGAGTAATCTAATCCAGACGAGATGAATTGTAAATTCATGTCCTATACCTAGTGTTAGAGCCCAGGGCTAGAACCCAGGTCCCCAACTCTAAATTTTGGACCAGAAAGCCCTTCCTAAGAAAGTAGAGGGCAACTTTATGGATAGAGTGCTTTCCAAGAAGAATGGGCAACTGTCAGATTTTTATATTTGCTCTTCTCTTACCTTATAGCCCTGAAAGTTCTTATCTTGCCTAATAGTCACAGCACTCATTAGAATGGCAATGCAGGGTTTTTACACACTTACCTCATATGCATAACTAGATTCTGTGCCAATCTACTCAACAAATATTTATTAAATATTTCCAGTGTACTCAGTATGGTTCTAGGCTTGGGGTGAATGACACAGACTTCGCCTGTGTTCTCACACAGTTTACAGTACCCTGTGATTACACAGAAGCAGATTATGAAACGTCAATGTAACTTCATGGTAGGTCACATTTAATTACAATATTGAACTCCATTCTTGACAGGCAGTCTTTATATTTTGAGGGTGATTGATTATTGGTTCACAATTAAAACTAGGCCATCACTGAAGTTGAATAATTATTACATCCCACCATCTGTCCTACTGCAATATACATTTCTTTTGTGATTCTTTTGTAATTTGTATTTTTGGCATCAGTAGTTACCACTACTTTGGCTTCATTTTTTTTTTAAGATTTTTATTTATTTTATCTTTAGAGGGGAAGGGAAGGAGAGAGGGAGAGAAATATCAATGTGTGGTTGCCCCTCGTGCGTCCCCTGCTGGGAACTGTCCTGCAACCCAGGTATGTGCCCTGACTAGGAATCGAACCGCGATCCTTTGGTTCACAGGCCCATGCTCAATCCACTGAGCTATGCCAGTCAGGGCTGGCTTCATTTTTAAATGCTCATTTTTGATACTTTCAATTTAACTAATAATAATAATAATAGTTAAATTTTCTTGAACACTTACTAGGCATCAGATATTGTTCACCATGTATTACATTATTAGCTCATAATCTTCACAGCCACATTCTGTTATAGATATCATTATTCCTGTTTTACAGGTGAAAACTGATATTCAGAGGTGAGGTAACTACGATTAATTAGTCAGGAAATGATGACATAGTATGGGATATAGTATGTGCAGTCTAGCTGTAGAATACACATATGAAACCACTGATGGAACATGACTTCTAGGCCCTTCGGTCACCTCTGGCCATCCCTGTTGACCCAGGTCTTTCCCCATTTGTGAACACTCCCCACAGTAGAGGGGGATCGTCCAGTGCTGAGGTCTCACCACCTTAACCAGTGTGGAACTGCCTCTTCTGCCTGACTACACGGATTGCAGCGTTGCAGTAGAGGAGTTCCTTGCATGCTCTTTCTGTGGTGTTTCCCAAATACCAATCACAAGCAGTGTTGGAACATAAAAGAATCTATTTTATTAATTTTTAAAAGAGAGCCTCTTGGACAACAGGATAAAAACAAGGAACAAGAGCAAATATCAAATGTATTTAACAATAGGATTATTTGTAATAAGTTTATTTAATGGAGCCTGAATGGTGGAAGGAAATGTGTTTGAGGCAGAGTGGGATGAATGTATGAAAATGCAGGTCACCAGTGTCTGCCCTACAGGAAGGTGGTTGTTGAAATTGTGGGAGTCGGTGCAGTCACCTAGGAAACAAGGAATGTGGAAAATGAAGAACGTTCCAAGGAAGTAACTGTGCAGAAGTGAGTCTCCCATGGTGGGGGAGAAAGAGTTTTCTACCAAAGAGATTGGAAAGAAGTTTTCAGAAATACAGGAGGAACAGTAAGGGAACCAAAAAGGGGTGAAAGACTTAAAGAATTTAAAGAAGGATGTGGTTAGTGTAGGAAATAGGTCATTAGAAAGAAAAAGGTTGAAGAGTGTCCACAGGATTGTGTAGTTGAGCCTCATCAGTGGCCGTAGTAAGAGCAGTGTCTGTGAGGGGCAGAAGACGTGTAGTGGTAGAGTGAATGTAGAGGTGAGGAAGTAGAGACAAAAACCAAGACAATTCTTTTGAAAAAGATGGCAGTGAACGCTGGAGCAGGAAAGTTCATGGCCAGTTGGAGAGGCAGCATGTCTGGAGGTGGCGGGGGTGCCTGTTTATGTTTATGGGGTCAGAGCAGAGAGCCGACCTGAGCGCAGCAGAGCTGGAAGTGAAGGGGTGGACTGTCGGTACCATGTCCTCAGAGCAGGGGCAGTGGAGCGCCATCTGCTGTGGAGGGTGTGAAGTTAGGACTCTCTTCTTGAATTGGAAGGACAAGTCATTGGAGAGGGAGATCAGCATTTTAGAAAAATATTATGTTTCTGAAAATCTCATTTCAGCAGTGTATCTGTGCTTTCACTACCAGCTTTGCTTGTACACATTTTTGTCATTTTATTGGGTGCCTGTTGAGATGTCTGCTTGAAGTTTGGAAAGCTGTGTGAAAAGTCATGAACCTCAGGATAGTTGTTTGCGTGACTGGCTTAATTGTTTCTTTAGGAAACTAACTGGGACCTTAGTTGTTTAAAAGTCTCTAGCTTGAAAAGGTGCTTGGGATTTTAGTTCTTTCATTCTCTGTGGCTCATTATTGTTTGAGTGATGTCTGTTTGTTCACCCAACTGGCTCCAGCTTTCAGGAGTAAAGGCCAAAACTTTTCAGGACTGAACAATATCTACGGGGGCCAGAGATCCCCATAGTCCAATGTGAAAGTCACACATTGTTATTGTGAATCCCATGAATGTTCATGTTATTTTGCATGGCACAGTGACAAAATTGACCAGTGTAGTCTGGGACGGGTAGTATTTGTCTTGCATCATATCAACTTGATGCAGTTTGCACAGCTAAGCTTCAGTGTCTGCCCTTGGCCATGGGTTCTTTTGGATGAAGAAAGACCAAGGAGAAACCAAATAACATACTTGGACAGACTGAGCTCTTCCTCTTTCCTTTCCAGTGCCAGCTCAGGCCCCCTCTTCCTGCCTCATTAATTCTCACATCTTGATCTACTGAGCTTAAAAACATGAGTGGAATGAAGATGAGAAGGAAGGGCTGTGGGACATGCATGGGAAACAGGTTAGAGAGAAGAGACAAAAACATCTAACATCACTTTCCAGCTTGCAAATTGACTTTGCTTACATTATGCTACATGATTATCTGTTTTATAGGTAAGGAAACTGAGCCCCAGAGACATGAAATGACTTATTTTTCAAGAACCACAGAGTTAATAAATGTCAGAACTGGGACTTCAATCCCGATCTTCTCTCTCCAAATCCATTTGTTCTTTATTCAAAAGGCTAAGGGCATCAACTAGTATTCATACTGTTAATATATTACAAGTGTTTTTTTCTTTTAAATATAACATGATTACATTGCTAGAGTTATAATTACGGGTTTTCCTAAGAAGATTAGTGCTATGTAAATATTAAATACCATTATTACTATTTTTATTGCCACTAAAATCATGGGTTACATAGGGAAATCCATTTTATTCAGTTCAATAATGTAATATCTTAGGTAAATAAAATATTGCCCAAACCCTCGGGAAGCAGAGAAAGCAATTACATAAACATGTAGATGAAACATCATGTGATGGGTTCTGTGATGGACATATGCCTAAGAGAAGGAAGTAATAATATACAGCAGTGGGTCTTGAAATTCAGCATACATCTGAATCACCTAGTGGCTTGTGAAAACACGGATGGCCCTCTGAGTTTCTGAGATGGGCCAAAGAATGTGAATTTCTAAAATGTTTCTGGATGGTGTTGATGCCACTGGCCAGGAGACCACAGTTTGAAAGCTGGTTTACTTCTATCTGGAAGAGTCAGAGAAGATATTATAGAGCGATACCCAGGTAAAGCTTAATGAGTTAAAAAGAGTTTGCCTAAGGAAATGGGTGGAATGACGTTCCATGTAGAAGGAGTAGCACGCATAAAGTTATAGACAGAACAGTAGGTCAGGGAACCATGAAAAATCTGGCAGTGCCACAATCCAAAGAGACGCGGACGGTGATGAGAGATGAGTCTGACTGGACTCACGGAGGGCTGCCTGTGCCTTGCTCCAGTGCGCAGTTTGTGCCCTGTAGGCAGTGCAGAGCCAGTGGACGATTTGAAACAGAGAAACACCTTAGTCAAATTTGCATTTCGGAAAACTAATTCATTCTAGTGCAAGTATGGAAGCAGAGAGGAACTTCCCACTTACTACCTCAATATGAAAGAACTCTTTTGAACATTTCTCATAATACCCAGAGATTGATCAGATGTGTGTAGATCTTGGTATTTCAGTCAGTCAATACATTACTGTGTGCCATGCATATATATAAATCAAAGGTATTATTCTTTCCCCCAGACCCTTGTGGGAACCAACACAAACACATAGGAAACAACAGAGCATAAGGCAAAACACTATTTCACCAAGGGCAGAAAAGAGTAAGATCAGGAAGGGCTGAAGCTGTATCTGGGGTTTCATGGAGACTGCAGACACACGCTGGCTCTGCAGAACAGTTCCATTCGCTTGGCCAGAGGAAGGCACGGCAGGCAAGGAAGGCCCCAGAGTAAAGGAACAGAAGGGGAACTAAACTTTGAATACACAGGAACATTGAAGAAGTGGAGACACCTGGGCAACCCTGGCAGGAGCTTTTCCTAAGGCATGATAAAAGAATGGAAAATAAGTCTATATCAAAAGGGCTCTTTCTACAGGGTACCCTCTGGAAGATTTTTAAAAAAAATAATAAAACTACATAGAGGTAGGATTATAATGCTTCTCAACTATCTGCAAGCCTCTGCCCCTCTCTTATCACCCAAGAAGGATAGAAATCAAGGGTACAGAGTGTAAAGGCTTGGGTTGGTGGCAAGAAACAGGGAAGATGTGTTGGGCTTTGGTTCCAATAGGGCCAGAATGACAATAGTTGCTGCCCTGGGAACTGGCCATTGTCTTGAGAATGAGGTGGGTTTGCAGTCTGACAGCTTCCTGTAAGAGGCCGTCTGTCCTGTGCACTGGAATGAAGACCTTGCTTGGATGCCGCCCCCTTCAGCCCTCGGATGGTAGCACAGTGTGTTTCTGCAAGGGTGACCTCTTGGGTCATTTGCTTATTCCCAAATTTGAAGATAGAAAAATGGTTCTGCGTGATGGTTTTGTGAATTGTGTTTGCTCTTCATCTCTTCATGTTACAACTTAACCATCTTTGCAGCATCTCTTAGGTTCTTAACTGAAACAAACCTAAAATTGATGTTTCTTGTTTGTAAAGAATGGTCGATTTGTTCACAGTGTAAATTGAAAGTCATTGCTGAATTTGACATTCCATGAACCCTTACAATTACCCAAAACTTGGGTTTTTCTGGCCAACACATCATCCTTTTCTTAGATTGCCATACTTCTTATTTCCATTACCAAAAGCAGCACATGACTTTTTCTTCCAGATCATTTTCCCCAAAGAGTTAAGATGCTCGAGTTCACGAACGTGACCTCCTGTATGACCCTGGGTAGAGAGGCAAAGCCACCAGGTGTAATGTAGGTCGGGCAGTGGAGGGGCATCAGCCAGGCTTGTCTCTGCCTGTGCTCAGTCCCCACACCAGCCAGGCAGCCGTGCTGTTCAAATGTAAACCTCATCGAATTAAAAGGTACTGCACACTGTGGACCTTTGAGGTCGCATAGGAAGTGCTGGAGGTAGAGCTAATAAATCAGAGATTCTGATGTGCTTGACTTTAAGTGGAGATGGCAGCCAAGATGCATGTGGCTGGAGATAGATGCAGCATACAAGCTTAATCAAATGTATCTCTTTAAGCCCAATGAACAACACTATTGAATTTATCATTAACTGTATTTAAACATAATCAGTCTTAAATTTCTGCTTTCTAAAATTGTGTTTTGGAAGAAGAAAGAAAAAGGAGAGAATAAGACTGACTTTGCCAAAGGGTGCTTTCATGGAGCACATGGAAGCCAAAACAAAAGACCCAGTTTTAATTGAATTATAGACTGTGTAATTATTTAACCTGTACCAGCTGGTCTCAAGAAGCTACCAGATTCCTTAGAGACCTTGTACTTGGCTAGAAACATAAGGTACCTTATTAGTAACAAAAAAAAAAAAAATGCCTTCTGTACCTGTGTTGCCTCCAACCCTGCAAAGAACATAATGTAGAAGGAAAAAAATCCTTCAAGTTCATTTTTGATTTAAGAAGCAGTCCTCCTCCCTCTCTGAGTAGATGAGTGAATTTGCTAAAGCACCTGTGGTCTCTGAGGAATGACCAACACAAACAAGATGTTATGATTCACACAGGTAAGAGTAATTTCTCTAATTAGTCATTTGAGATTTTATTTTTCACTTGGAAGTGCTGGATATCTAATTTGTTTGTGATATGAAATTGGCAAGCTGACAATAGCTACACCTGCCCCTCCCTCTGCCCTGCTGTCCTGACACCCTGTGGAACTCGCTGGGGTGCAGGGGATCTCTATGTAGACACTGTGCTTCATCTGTCAACATCCAGCTAACTGAGCACCATTTATTGACAAATGTGTCCTAATGACCCATTCCTCACTTGTGATGCCAGAACAATCCTAATGAGTTTCCCATGATCATTTTTCTTTTAGATTAAATGTTTTTTTCATCCTCCAAATTTTGCAACATTGATGTAATTCATAATATGTTCTCATTTACATAAAAACTTGTTTCCTAGAGGTACAGAGCAAAATATGTTTAGGAAACTATAGTTTATGAATTAAAATATGATTGAAGACAGCCCTTGAGTAAAGAAAGAATTCATCCTTTTATTTTTTTTAAACACCCTTCTCTAAAGAAAGATTGATTGGCACCAAGTGTAGTTGTCATAAATCATTGCTATTGATTTTACATTTGTTTTAGCTCTTCTGATTTTATTCCCCTTTATGTTGTAATTTGTTATCCTGATAGCCAGCCCCTGAGTTGGTGCTGGGACTGAAGCTGCAAGGTGGTTTCTTTCAGCCTAGTCTAATCTATATGTGACACAGATGAGCTTTCAAATGCAGGCAGGTGCTCCCTCCCATTTTATAGCATTACCCTGGTATAACCTGTGAAAAGTGGCAACATTAGGGATGTTTGGCACCGGCACGGATATGGCTCCTGGTTGCCCTGGGTGCTGCAGGAAGCTGTGCCCCTGGCTTTTCACACAGATGTTCACTCCCAGGCTTCAGAGTGCAAATGTAATGGCCATCTTCTGGAAATCAGCAAGGTCGGCATTCTTCCATCTTCCACGCAGCGGAAGTGGTGGAAGATAGAATGTCTCCTGGATACACTATGCCTTGTTTTCTAAAGAAGGCCGTCCAACCCTCTTTTCAATCTGCATCTGCTTAAGATGCTCATAGGTAGAGGCTGGGATGTTCCCAGATCACCAAGCAGCCCATTTAGGGCAAAATTAGCTAGACTTTCTGGATACACATGTTGTAGTCAAGTATCACTTCTTGTGTTTTGATTTTTCTGGCCAATTTGAGTGAATGTTATAGTCTCATTTTAAGTTGTTATTTTACACTCTTTCTTCTCTGGCTTCCCATTCAGTACTCAGTCACATCACTCAAGACCATCCCAGAGCTGTGCCGAAGATGTGATTCGCAAAACGAAGATAGATCAGGTAGGTTCCGCTTCTCACGTCCCCTCCTCATCCTAGCTCTAGAGTGTGGAGGCTGTTTGACCTCACACTGTTCGCATTTGCTTTCTGCTTTCTTTTTCTTTTATGGCTCTTCCACTCACCCCCACCCTCAACAAACAGATGTTAGGTCATCCTCCAAAGGCTAACAGGACAGGGAGGCCTTAATGAGGACACAGCTGTATACAAATAAATGTAGGCGATCATCTCCACAGCCCAAACCACAGTATATGCAGCAATTTACTGAAAACCCGAGAAACCATTGGTGACAAAACATAATGATGCAGGCGCCAATGGAAAAATGTTGGATGCATTTGCTGCCCATATGGCAAGGCCAGCCTGGGGGATGGTGCTTGGCCAAAGTCTGAAACCCTATCAGGGATGTGACATGATAGACTCTGCAATAAGGCATTCTGTAACAGTTAAGATTAAAGCAAAGCTTTGGAGTTTAATAATGTAAACTAAACAGAGAATTATGGCATATAGATGAAAACCAGCTGGTTGACCTTTTCTCCTTGCATACCCCACCACCCCTGACAAAAAAAAAAAAGGATATTCAGGCTTGTTTTGCCTTCTGTTAATCAAATTAAACCTCCCTCCTTGTCTCTCTGTGATGGGCAAAAATAAAAATAAAAAAGGATATTGAGGGAATGATACCATGGCATCAAACTATGAAATGATGTTTATTATTTTTTCAAGTAATTACTCTAAGGCATCACCATTAACCTTGCCTCCTCTTATAATAACTAGATTCTGAGAACCACAGTAATGGAAGGCTTAAGATATAAGGGGTGATCCCCCCAAAACCAGAATATCTTGTAGAAGGTGGGCCCCTAGTAGTACAAGCTTCCCCCACTAGGTGATCCCATCTGTGTCAGTGTACCATCTGGCATTGTTGTGAGAGGCTACGTTCAGCTTCAGTGAATTTTTTTTGAAGACTCGACACATTTGCCCATTTTGCGATGGGCGATTTTCCAGCAACCTGCCTACACCACGCTGAGTGTTCAACAGTTTTGGACCAAAAACGGCATGACCCCCATGCCCCACCCTCCCTATTCACACCATCTCACCCTGAGAGATGTTTTTCATTTCCCTGGATGAAAAAAATCCTCAAATGGAAATGTGTAGTCTTTGTAGAAGAGGTGAAACAAAATACGGCAGAAGCACTAAACGACATCAAAATCAATGAGTTTAAAAACTGTTTTGGGCAGTAGAAAAAAAGTCTTGATAGTTGTCTTACATCAAGTGGAAAGTACTTTGAAGATGACTGAAGTTTGAACATGTGAGAATAAATCCACAATTTTTTATATATCTGGTTTTTTTTGGGTTTACCCCTCATGATCCTAGAATTATGTGTATCAATCATGTTTTAAAATAAACAGATGGTTCATACCTACACAGCTACTAGAATTCTAGGCCTTTCTCACTGAAAGGACTTGTGCAAAGCTAGTTTACTTTTTTCCTGGACTGTTTGCTTTTTTTTTTTTTGACATTTTGCTTAGACGGGACAGGGAAAATTATTAGTCTCTCTAGGTTTGTTTATCTCTGTTTTTTTGGTGGGGGGAGGTGCGTGTGAGTGAAAGTAATGCTTCAATGTTTGAATCAGAAACATCATAGAAGATTGTTTTAAGTTCAAATAAAGGTTTTCACTTACTTTCAAGTTTCAAAAGATATTTTTTATTTCAAACATACTCGAGCTTCTGTCAGGTTTAACAGAGGCTTTGGCCATATGGCCTGCCGGGATGTGTCTCCTTAAAAGGCATCGCTGGCTTCCAAGTTGAGCCTCTCTGACTGCAGCGGACAAGCCACCAGCCTCAGAGTCAGAAGGACCTGGGTTCAGGTTAGCATTCAACCAGTTACCAACCAGCTGCATAACGCTGAACCTTTGACTAATTTATCTATAAAATAAAAAGTCAACTTGTTTTGCCAATGTTACCAGACTATACTGTTAGGCTAAAAATTAGGTAGTGTATCTGAAGGTACTTTGTCAATGCAATATTTTCTTTTTTCATTAATCGGAGTGGAGAGTAAGGGAGAAAAAATAATAGCATACACTTCAGTGTTCCTTAATGTGCAAGCTAGGTTTGGTTGTAAGCACTTTACTAACATTAGCTCAGTTGACCATAAAATCCCTGTGAACTAAGCACTAAGATGTTTGTATTATATAGATGGGCAAACTGAGACAGAGAACAGAGAAGTTAAATACCTTGCCCAGAGTCACACAGCAATTAAGTTACAGAGCTGGCATTCAAACCCCAAGAAGTCTGCCACTAGAGTCTGTCTGTTATCTCATCCATTGCATATACTACCTCTCAAATAGCTGGACTTAGTGGGACTTAGTTGCATTAATTTAATTTTAGTATATTATCTTTTTAAAAGTTTAAAAATCAGGATTTTCCCTCCTCAGCTAAGTGGTGATCCATTAAATACCTATTCGTGCTTGGCAAGTTAAGTGACTTAACTGAAGCTTTTAAAAATAATTTTCCCTGGGATTTGTTAATTCCATTCACTCCAGGTGTGACTTCTAGCCACTTCTATAATAGGTGGTGCTAGACATTTCTTTTCTGGTTAAGGAAGAGGCCAGTTTCCAATTCAGAAGCTTCAAAATTTCACCGAGAGCACAGACCCTGTGCTCAAGATAGTCAGCAACAGTTAGGCCTGGTGGGAAATGGATAAATGAGGAAAAAACTCTCAATGTAATCTCATGTACAGTCCAACTTGATAGACCATTTGAGGCCAGTAAACCACTCTGATAGAGTGAGAATGTTCCTAGAAAAACAAGCACATGAAAATATCCATCTCCCCAAAGTACTGTGCAGAATTATCTGTGGGATCCTTTGAAAGAAATCTCAACATAGTAAAGTTTGCACAGCCAGTTTCAGAAAGAATTGAGGCATTCTCGGTCAGTTCTGTGGGCATCCAAATGTAGAAATACCGCCTCCCACAGCCCTCCAGACTTTCTCGTGGCAAATACCTAGGAGGCATCTGCTCCCGGAGTGCTTGAAAATTCCCATCTTTATGGTGATTTTTCCAACAGTCAGCAGCAGAAAGCACACTCACGTCTGGGGACAGTCCACCTCTTTCTTTTGGGTGGGGCACCCTCTGGGGACACTTTCCCCCAAATCCTCTGTCACTTGGAATATATTCCACCAGATCAAGGCTTTTCTCTTTCCTTTCTGAAGTTTGTTAAGCACTTTCTCCTTTGTGCAGGTTGTCAAATGTTAATGTCCATTTCTGTGTTAACAAGTTTTGACCAGATGTTCTTGGATCCATTTATTATTTTTTCATTCAACAAATAATTGGTGAGTGTTCTCTGTCCTAGGCACTGGGAACACAGTAACAGCAAGACACAGACAAGGCCCCCATCCTCACAGTGCTTACATTCTAGGGGATAGCAGACAGGAGGCAAGCAAGTAAGTGACTGAAGCAGATCATTCCAGAGAGTTGTAAGAAGTGACTGAAGCCCTGCAATAGAGTAACTTGTAGGAGTTGGGGAGGCGCAGGGGTTTGAAGGGTCAGGTGGTGTTAGAAGAACCCAGCCAGGTGAACGCCAGTGAGGAGTGCTGCAGGCAGTGGAACTGGCAAGTGCAAAGTCCCTGAGCCAGGAATGAGCTGAGCATGTGTGAGGAAGAAAAAAAGAGCAGTGTAGCTGCAGCATGGTGATCAAGCGAGGGCGAGGTCAGGGTTAGGGTCAGGCTGCGTAGGGGCCTGTCCATCATGTATGCAGGGTTCAGATTCATGCCCAGTCCCATGAAGAGCACCGCCAGCAGGAACGCAATATTTCTAAAATCCTATTACCTGGAAAGAAGCCTCAGCCTATAGGATCATAACTCTCAACAGAAGAGGGGGTACTAGAAATCATCTAGTCTGAGAGAGCGCCAGTGGGATTGCAAATAATAGGGCGCATGGGTGAAATGTTGACAATTGATGGATGTAGATAAAAGGTACGCAGTGTTCTCTGTACTATTTTTATTTTTTCAACTCTTCCATAAATTTATTTACAAATAAAAAGTTTTTTAAAAGGCAAAAAAAAAATTCATTTAGTGTGAAGGTCATCAGATCTTTGAAGGTGATAGTTATTATTTTTCCCTGCGGTCATCCAGCCTGTGCTCATCACCTCACTGACACAGAGCTCACAGCCTCATGAGGCTGCCCATCCATAAAAGTTCATTTTTTTTACTACAGCTAATAATTTATTGGAGTGACATTGGTCAATAAAATTATATACAGGTTTCCAGTGTCCATCTCTATAACACATCATCTGTGTATTTCATGGTGTGTTCACCACCCAAAGGTTAAGGGAGTCAAATATATGGTGATAGAAGGTCAATATTTTGTTCAAAAATCAGTGTGTCTCAAAGTTTCACCCCTTAACCCAGCTCTTCCTGTGGAATGATAGACCAGGACAGTGCCTCCTGGGCTAAGGTGCTGCTCAGTGTGTGGAAGTGGCAGTCATTCTCAGTCTTGTCTTCTCCAGGTTAAAGTTTCCCTCTGCAGCTTTAAGTGTGCCCTGCTCCTTACGCTCTCGCGGATGATTGCAGTTTATCAGCATCCCTCTTAAAAGTGGGGCACCCAGAACTGAGCCTGCAGTTTCTCCACGTATGGTCTGATCAGAGCCTGCCAGCCCCACAGAGCAGCCTCCAGGACCACCTTTTCTGCCTTCCCAGTGTGGGCTACAAAGATAGCACCCCTGCCAGTCCTCTCTGTCTGTTTGTCAAGGGCTCTGAGAGGAGCAGGAGAGTCACCTGGGTCCTGTTGGGGGTCCTTGGAAGCCCCTCTGTGAGACATATACCCCAGGACTCACTCCACTGCATCCCTGGACCACGGCCCAGGTCCATGGTGGGATTTGATGAAGAACACTATCAGAGGCCTGGGCAGCGTCTGCACCCCTCGCTAGCTCACTGGTGCCCATGTGTCTGCCCTGGAAGTGCCCTTCCTCTAGCCAAAGGCTTTGATGCCTGTAGTAATCTATCCTTGGACAGGAATATTTTAAATAGTTCTCCATTGACTATACTACACTATGACTGGGTTACACATTTTGTGAGAAATGAAGCTTTGAAAAGAACTGTGAAGGTAGTGGAGATACCACAAAACAGCAGGAGGGAGGGGAAGAACTAAGAGTGAGAAGATTGAGGACAAATTTTGCCTGTCCTTGGAGTTAGCTGCTCAGATGTTGTTGAGGGCTCTCAGTTATTTCTCAAGGGCAGAGCATACCAGCCATTTTCCCAGGTCCTGTGTAAGTAGCTTATCTGTTCTCAAAATAGTTCTGTGTGGGAGGACCATTATGATGCCCATTTTATTGATGTGGAAACTGAGGCTTGCAGAGTGTAGCTAATTTGGCTGTAGTTCTGGAGCTAACAAGTACATTTGAAACCTCGAGTGCTGACGCCATAGCCACTGTGAAGTTGAGCCACTTAAGTAATTTTAGTACAAGGAACTTTGTGTGGTTAGTAGTGTGGGGCAAGAATTAGCAGCATGGAAGTTGCATGGGGAAAAAAATTTACACCTCTAAAAGAAAGTGATTTGTGAAATGTTTGCATGTATTCTCTGCTTAATTTCCGCCACTCACATAGGAAAAGAACACAACACAGGACAGCGTGTTAACTGTGCTGCATGTTTTCCCAAATGAGCACTAAAACATGTTATATTGACATATGGTATTCAAATCAAACCTATTAAATTACAATGACTTTGAGTTTTTAAAATTAAGTAGACATTCAAATGCACATTTGTTTCAAGTCATGGTGCTTTAAATGTCTTGTGATTCTTCAAAATATGTATCTGATGAGCTCATTGTATCATTTTCTTATGAAAGAAGGAAGATAAATATTAATGCAGCTTTGCATCTGAGAGCTTAGATGCAGAGGTTACAAAATCCGGGTTATGTAACAGTAATAAATGGCCTTGGGATGTGTTTGAGAAAAGATTCTGAAAGAATATACCTACATTATACATCATCACCAGATGACAATGAGTAAAGAAATACAATACTTTTTTGTTGGGAACCACCCTGCCTGGTTTTAGGAGCTGTAACCCCCCCTCCCCACCCCCCACCCATGGCTAAGACTGAGTGAGTGACCTTCGGACCATGAGCCACTAAGGAGACAAAGCTTATCTCCCTGGCAGGAGCGCTGCTTCTGCTTCATCCATAACTGGCCCCCAATGCTTGGTCAGTTGGCCAATGATGGGTAAGATTCCCTCAAGGGAGGGGTTGCCTAAGGCAGGCATGATCACATAGAAGGCCTTCAAGGAAGGACTTGGGGGGCTACAGCAAAAGGGGGTGATGGACCCTCGACCCCCAGCTATCCTAACATAGCCTGAGTCCTCATTCTGTTTGCAAGAAGTTTCCTAATCTCTTGGCTGCTTTGCTGAATCTGCCAGACTTAAGCCTTAAACAATGACAGAGGGTGGTGCAGCTGTGTGCTGGATACAGCGGGTTCCCCAGGTGATCAGGCCTAAGAAAGAATATATAGAATCCTGTGAAACCTGCTTTGTTAGGAATGCTCTCAACTAAATGATAAGGGTCCTGAGCAGGAAATGAGTTTGTTTCCCAAAGTTTTATAGCCCTTTTGCTGACAGACCCTGACTCAGATTAAGCCCTCAAAGTTCTTTGCATGTTATCTATTGTTTGATCCTTGCCGCCTGACAATGATTGATGAGCTTTACCTGTATTCCTGTGTAAAACGAACCAATTAAAAGCCATTGAGGAAGGGGCTCTTGGCCCTTCTCCTTTGAGAGATCAGCCACCTTTCCTGCCCAAGCAGATCATGTCTTGGTAGACTTATTCTCATCCGTGGTGGATGGTTGGGCAGGGCTCTGTGGGCGGAGTCCCCCACCCCCACTTTTTAAGCTTGGTATCTGGTAAAAGTCACTTTGGATGCATATTTAAAAGTATTGCAAATTTGCTGTATTTGTACTCCGTGTGTGTGTAAATTTTGTGACAAACCCTGAACTTTTGAACATATAGGGTTTTCTAAGGTTTCCAAGGATTTGACCAGCATCAAAACAAAAAAATAAGTTGGCATGACATTTGTTCTTTCAAAGCTGCTATGACATAGCCGATGATACTGAGTGTATAAAACTCTGCTTTCTATTTTATTAAGGCTTAATAGCTAAAAGTATGAAAAGAAGGTTGGCATGCCAGTTTAAATTGAAAATCCTGCTGATTGATTCATTTGACATGAAAAAAAGATATAATATAAAGCAGACTCCAAATAATAGGAAAATGTTTTCTAAGATCCAGTCAAGAAGACGAGCACTTCAACCTAATATAGTAAACAATCTAACATTTATGACAAAACTCTTTGTTTATTTAACTATAGTAAAAATTCACATTACATTTAGACATCTAGATGAGAATGTTAGTCAAAACAAGTATTTTTATTTTTCTTGAAAAAAATGATAATTTATAAGAAATATGATTCATTATAAAAATTATAATTATACAAGAGATATGATTCATTATAAGATTAATTATATGACTCATTATATAAAGAGAAAAGTAAAAACTACAATTAACCCTACCACCAGAACGAAATTACTATATTTCTTTCTAGTATTTTTTTGGGGCAGGCATATTTTTTGGATGATTGCAATCATAATGTAAGGACAGTTTTGTCTATTGCTTTTTCTGTTATTAGAGAATGTGCATGGCCATCATTTTGAATGAACCACAGAACTTATATCTCTCTGGCCAAAGGGGGAGACCATCTCTGCCTTTTAATCGTTAACACTATATTTCTAAGAGAAAGAGTAGACGACATTATGGGGAACAATGGGAGCAGGGGCTGATTGAAAAGTTAAAATTAAACTCTGGTAATGTCAAAGGTGATGAAAGGACTGGAGGTAGCAGACCTTCAATGCATTGCATCCTTGGCCCTTTCTGTTTTTACTTGAACATTTCTCCTTTCTTTGACCACAACTATAAGCACCGCTGCTCTCTGATTTTTTAAGAGGCTAACAACATTGTGAAGCTGAGGAAGTTAGGAATGAGAGAGTATTAGAGAGAGAAAATTTAGGGGAAAGGACTCATGAGTTCCTCTTCCATGTTTTGGTTTATTTTATTGGATGCTTAGAAACATGCCCCACCCTTAAACCAGAGAAATCTCTTGGTAGAAATGAGCAAGGAAATCTGCAGTAAGGTAGGATGAAAAGTCATAAGTACAGAGACAAGCATTTAGGTTGGGAGGGAAAGAACTGAAGCACAAGGACAAGGAACCTTGTAAGGTTGAGGCCTTACAGTGGCTTCCTTCTCAGAAGTCTCAGTCCTGTCCTGAGGGAGAAGCGGTTTCCTGGCCCATCTGCCCAGTTCAAGGCTGAAGTGTGAGTGCGGGGCAGTGGGATGGGGGAAGGGGGTTGTTACTAGGTTGGGAACTTTACAGCATCTCTGACAGCACCTCACTTGTTGGTGAAAGTATATCTTCTTTCCGTTGATTCCTAATATTAAATGGGCTCTGCCTTCCCATTTTAAATGATCCTTCTTTGGTCCCCATATCTCTTTTGCCCTGACTCTTCCCATTTACAGAAAAAAAGTCATCAAAGAAACTAAAGTCATAGAAACAATCCTAGAATCTCCTAGTTGAAGGGTCATCAGAGAAAGCCAAGGGCCCTGACTTTCACCAAAGCGCAGACCCTGCTGTGGCAGTTGGTCACTCACTTGGGCATTGCATCTCACGGTGTGGTTCAGCACCGGCTCCAGCAGCACAGTATCACCTGGAAGCCTGTTAGCAATGCTGGCTGCCAAGCCTTGCCCCAGACTCCAGAGTCAGAATCTGCATTTTACCAAATTCTCCAGGTGACTCATTTATGCATATTCAACTTTGAGAAGCGCTAACTTAGGCCACCTTGCTGCTCATTAGTTGTCCATGGTAAGGCATGGTGATCTTTTCTAAAATGCAAATCTGATCATGTCACTCGATGCTCAAAAGCAGGAAGTGGTTTCCCAAGATGTTTCTCAACAGGTACAGAGGGAAACACTCTTATGCGTCCTTCAAGGCCCTGACCCATCTTCTCCTGGGTCTGCAAGCTTCCTCATGTGCCACCCTCCCTTTCCTTTCTGCCTGCCAGTCACATCAAGGAATCTCCTTTGGTCCTCCAGATGTTCTTACCCTTGGGGATGTCCGTCTGTTTTTCCTTTCACCTCCAAGTTCACCTCCTTGGGGCCTCTTTCCTATACTCCCCACACCACCACCATCCAATGGAAATATAATGTAAGCCATGTACATAATTTAAGATTTTTCTAGTAGCCATATCAGAAAATATAAAAGGTTAATTTAATAATATCTTTTATTTAACTCAATAGGTCAAAACTATTATCATTTTGACATGTACCAGTAGCCACAGATGTCTAATGGCTTCTATTTTGAACAATGCAAGGCCTGGATTACATCAATACCCACCCCCACCTTGCATCATTTCTTAGCTCTCTGTACTTTCCCTGCTTAAATATCTGTGTTTCCAAAACTATTAATAATATGATACTGGTTTAATATCAATATTCTCTGATAGACAAATAAATTCTCTTTGGGTAATTTTGTTCATTATATCTACAGTGCCTGGCACTGGTGCCAAATACAGGGGTGGGCAAAAGTAGGTTTACAGCTGGGGAATGCAGACTTTTTCTTGTATTATTATTTATTTCTTAACTATTGTATTATGTCTTTTTCCATATGAACCACTGTAAGCCTAGTTTGATCCACCCCTGTGTATACTGAGGTATGGGTAGACAAATGAATGTGTGAAGAGGTGAAAGGCAGCCTTGCTTCTTTGGATTTTGTGTTACAATTGAAGAGCAGGACACGCCCCTTTATTTGGCTGGACGCCTGATCCTTCAGTTATCTCCCCTTTTAGCTACACAGCCAGTGTCTTTCTCTCTATGGAGTCATTATCCTCATCATACAAGCCTCCTCTAATTATCTCCTATCTTAAAAAACAAGCAAACAGTACCCCTTCTAGACGTTTCCACCCTGATTCTCTGCTGCTGCCTCTCCCCCACCCTGTGATTTACAGCCAACCTGCTTTGAAACAATAAGGGAACCTCCCTCTCTAGTCTTCTACCTCCCATGCACCGGGAGTACCTGCAGTGTGACCTACACCTCTCCAGGAATGGCCACACCTTCCACGTTGCTAAGTCCATTGATACTGATATTCTCATCTTTCTTGGCCTCTTCACTTTATCTCGGCCTTTCTGGAAACATTCTTCTCTCTTGGTTTTGTGATTCTACCTGTCTCCTCATTTTTCTCCTACTACTCTGACATCTTCTTAGTCTCCTTTACAGTTCCTTCTCTACTTGACCTGTAAATATCTAAGTGGCACTTAAGTATCCAGCAGGACTCTGTCTCCTCTCTTTCTTTGGGGTGATAGCTCAGTTACTCTCACAGCTTCAAATACCACCCTCACGCCACCGCTGCCCGCCTCAGCACTCTAGGCCTCCTACCTTAGGGCTCACTCAGTATCTCCATGATGCGCCCTCTGGAATTCTGAGGAGGAAGTCCTAAATCTCCCTCCTCAGCTTGTTCCTCCTCACACTCCCCCTTGGTAAAGGCACTCAGTTTCCTGAAATACCCACTCCCTGGCCGAAGCCCGAATTCTCCCTCCCTTTCCTTCCAACTCAGCATCAATCTATATACCAGCTCCTGAGTTGCCTGTGTTCAGAGTAACTCCCCATCTGTTTACTTCCCTCCATCCCACCAGCTGGTCCAGGCCAGCTTTATGTGTCATCTGCGTTAATGGCCATGAACTAGTCTCACTTATTTGTTTACCACCAGCCCTTGCCCACCCTCTGTTTCCCACAGAGTAGGCAGAAGGATATATTTTATAAGGTAAAGCAGATCATGTCACTTCTCTGTCAAATTCCCCCAGGGATACCACATTTCAGTTAAAATATAAGCCAAACTCTGTTGGGGTCAATAAAACCCCAAAATGAGCTGGCCCCTGACCACCTCCCCCAACTTCACCTTTGATCACATTCAGCCTGGCTCACTCTGCTCTAGATATAAGAACTTTGGAACCAGCCAGGTTCTCTCTTGCTTTAGCCATTTGAAAATGTGCTTCCTTGCACCCAGATCTCCGCAGAATTATCTTTTTTCTTGTGTTTTTTTCCCCAGATCTGTTTGGTTCTGCCGTTAGGACAGGGACTATGTCTATTTCACTTGACTTTGCACTTCTCGAAACACATGCACAGAAGACATTCAGCAAATGCTTGTTGAATGAATACACCCTAGAAAAGTATTTTAATATTCTGCCAATTACTTGAACATGTCTGAACAAGCTTTATTATATTCTTGTATCTCTAGCTTACCTCAGACATTGCCACCTTTAACCAGTTGAAAGATTTAACAGCGTAAAGAACAAATTCTCAGTGTTAAGATGACTAAATTTAGGCTGATGCACTAAAGATAAACAAAGCTGGGGAATCCTTCCACTCCGTCGTTTCTAAGAAAAATTGTTATTAAAAACCACTTTCCTAACTTTGCTCCCACACAGAAGCTCCTTAGTGAGTAGCAGCCAAAATCTAGGCAGAGAGCACAGTTGCAGAGTTAGGTAAAAACGAATCCAAAATGAGTACAGCCAGGTTTTGCCACTGGTTTCTGGAATCTAATTGCCTACATGTGACCCAAATAGAGAAAATGTGAATTGCATGTTTAGGAAATAATTTTCACTTTCATGAAAATGGCCCTGCAGTGTTATGGAAACAAGCTGGAGTCAGGGAACCTCAGTCCTGGTTGAGAAGTCAGCGTGCTATGTAATTTTCCACATAACACTTAAAGTTCCCTGAGTTCTCATTTATTTTCAAGTAAGAATACATGAGATCTGCTCATCTATTCTCCGTTTTTTGTAAAGACCTCTGAGAAAATCATACACTTGTATGCAGAAACATAGACAGCTTTACAGAAATATATTCTATTAGCAATTCTAAAGTGTTAGATGGAAGAAGTTTTAGAATTCCAATTAAGAAAGACCATTTTGAGGAAGTCTTAAAGTGCATGTAAGTCTTTTTTTCCTTGGTTATTCTATTCCCATGCCTGGGAGGTGCACACTGGACTGCACCAGGAGGCGGAGGCAGACCGGCTCCACCATGTGTATGTCCTGGGACGAGCCTCTGTCTGCACTTGGCTTTGCTCAGCTGCACCTGCCCCGTCCTCTCTGCAGCCTTGGAACTGAGACGCCTGGTCCAGGCCGGAGCTCACGTGGGCCTGCCAAGAGGAAGAGTAGGCTGCAGGCCAGTGCTGGCTCTTCCTGCTGTTTTTCCTCCCCCGGAGCTGTTCAGGGACAGCCCACTCAAAACGGGACCAGGTTTCACAGACTTACCACTTCGTTTCTTGTAGAAAATAGAATTCATTTAACTTTCAGGAAAAAAGTAGAACACTCTTGTACCCCAAAAGAAGTCCCCCCTTTTCTTTCTCTCCTCGATGTCTAAAGCTGTATTTCTAATGTGGATACATAATTTCTATATTTAGAAGTAAAGAAACAGGCCTTCTGGGAGCCATACCTGGAGATGGGGAGCAGAGAGTGGAGGGCAGGGATTTGCCAATTCTCTCCCTGGCCTGCCTGCCCCCAACACACACACTCCTCTCCATCTGCCTCTTGCTCTATCTTACAAAGGAGCGGTGCTTCGGTGTTGCTCGTCTTGGACGTTAGAGCAACACTGTAAAACATCGCCACCTTCAGTTAGAACTGGTAAGTGTGTTTCTGCGCTTTCCAGAAAACGCACAGAGCAAGTTCTCTGGTTTCTGTGCTTCTCTGCTTGAAGTCTCTTGATGTGTATCTCTCTCTTCAATTCAGCACAAGAGGGAAAAAGGGAAGGGAGGGAGGGAGGGAGGGAGGGAGGGAGGGAGGGAGGAAGGAAGGAAGGAAGGAAGGAAGGAAGGAAGGAAGGAAGGAAGGAAGGAAGGAAGGAAGGAAGGGAGAGGAGAGAGGGAGGGAAGAAGCCCGGAGTGAATATGACTTAATCCACGTCAGAGGTTTTGCTAATGTCAAAGTGAAGGTCAGCATACTTTTTAGATGACAGAATAACTCTGAAACCATGTACTTTCTCAGACCCACCGATTGTTATTCTATGTGAACTGTACTTTTGAAGTCTAATGGTTTAAAGTTGTCAAAATACTGAGTCTGATTTTATGATAGAACGTGACTTTTTGGTGGAGAAGTATCATTTCTATCCAGGGCAGTAGGGGTTTGAGCATGTGTAGGAATATTCACAGACCCAAGGAGTGGGTGCAGGTGGGATACAAAGTTAGTGAGCAGTCTCGACATTTCTGGACACAACTGGGAATAATGAGACATGGATCTGACATTTGCAGTAGCTGCTTGATATCAGCAGCCACTTAACATCAGGAAATTTAGAACCAAATCATCAGTCTTTTCCAACAGTATTTTAACATCTTACTGTGAATAAATCATTGATTGATATTTTTTGTAAGGACAGTACTAAAGTTCTCAGTACTTCCCTGCAGCCTCGCAGTACTCTCAGTAAAGGGTCTGTGGCATCAATGAAAGGGATGAACAAGCAACCCAGTGGGAATGTTCCAGAAACATGCGTCCCTCACACGCATTCATTATTACCAGCATTGTGGCCTGAGCACAATTCTCTGAATCCAGAGTGAAGTCAACCCTTTCTTGGGTCAGGTTACAGTCTAGGACCACACAGAACAGCATCCAGCAGGCAGTCCTCACCCAGACTCCACACCCTCTTCCAGCGTCAGGAGATGGTGTAAGTCACCTGTCACCACATCTTCCCGAGCCTGAGGTGTTTGCAATAAGTCGGCACGCTGGAGACTTCAGTTTACGTTGGGTTAAGGAAACTCGAAACTCTAGCATTGGCGCCCCTCATCTTTCATCATACCCCTTCCTTGGGTGTGAAAATGGAAAAAATGGAATGCTGGAGAACTTAAAAGGTACGGTCTTGAAGGTACCTAGGTTTCCAATAGCTAGAGATATGGAGTGTATTGTTACGTACATGTAAGGCAATTACAGTTAAAGCTGACCATTTTGTTTGATGGGATGTAGAATCCATTTAATTTCTTAAATATCTTTATTTATTTATTTTTAGAGAGGGGAAGGGAGGGAGAAAGAGAGGGAGAGAAACACCAATGATTGCCTCTAGTGTGCCCCTACCAGGGACCTGGCCTGCAACCCGGGCATGTGCTCTGACTGGGAATGGAACCGGCAACCTTTTGGTTCGCAGGCCAGCACTCACTCCACTAAGCCACACCAACCAGGGCGAATTCATTTAATTTTTAACAATAAGCAGTAGGGATTCAGTATTTTGTCCTAAAGGCATATCCCTTTTCTTTACCTTCTTGATGTCTAAAGTTTGTATTTTCTAATATGGAATGGATAATTCCATACTTAGAAGTAAAGTAAATAGGCCTTTTGGGAGCCAGCATTGACATTAAGTCTAGAAAATTAGATCCACTGTTGCAACAGCAAACTGTACATTATCTTCCTAAGAAAATACTAATTTATCAGTCCCAAGAGCCAAAGAATTGTTCTGTGTCAGCAATCAGCTTAGCCTCATAATTATAAATTTGTAAGGATCTGTTGAAAGACATGGATCCAGAAGAATTATAGTGTTTCATAGTGAATCACTCAGAATAAAGAACCCTGTTATTTGTAGACATTCCATACCGTCACAGAAATTTAGAGGTGGGTCAGGTCTTGGCAATCATGTAGTCTAACCCCTTAAGTTTACAGATGAAGAAATCAAGACTTAAAACTTGTAGGAAATATATGAAAATGTTTAAGTGTGCACTGCATCTTCTGAACGTCTGAGCATCTTCAATAGCTTACTAGCACTGTCTTTGAAATAGTCAACACAGTTAGCGTGTCTAAAATGTGGCAAGAGTGCCTCATTGTGACCAGACTCCCATTTATTTCCTATACTTAGCATCTTTAGCCTAGCATATTTTCTTTCTCCTCCCTCCTTCCTTTCTTCTTCCCTTCCCCCCTCCTCCATTTATCCATTAAAAGATTTTGTTACTGAGTCCCAGTATCTGTGAGATGCTATTCTAGACAGAGGGCTGGTTATAAATGCAAGGAGGTTTACAAGCAATCTTTGCCCTTGAGGAACTATCAAGAGAGGAAGGAGGTGAGGCAAATGCATGAGTGAACAGTTGCAACAGAATTTCAGAAATGCCCAACTCTGTATAGCCGAGTACGATCAGGGCGCTGGAAAACACAGAGCAACGGTGCCCTGGGAGAGTCAGGGGAAGCACACCAAGGAGGTAACACCAGAGGGGAATCTCATCAGGGGGGCCTGCCTCTCAGGCAGAGAAGACAGCAAGGGGATTCCAGGAGAGAGGGACTGCCCAAAGGTGGGAGCAATGAAGAAAGGACGTATTTTACCAGAAGGGGTGAGTCTGGTGATGGATGAGCAGGGAAAAATTAGTGATGTGGGGATGATGGATGCTGAGATGGGAAGATAAATTAGGAAATAAATAAAGGAACTGCTGCATACCATGCTAAAGAATTTAGCTGTCATCCTGAAAGCCTGGGCTTCCCAAAGCTCAGTTATTCAAGTATTTCTCCACAATGCATGTTATACCCAGTGTCTACCTCTGTTATTTTTGCTTTGGTAGTATACCACTCATACTATTATTTATTTAACATATTTGTCTAAAGTAACTTACTTTTAAATGCTTGTTTTTAAAACAAACTTTATGTCAGTGTCGTAAATAGAAAAGCAACATCACTTGCAATAATTTTAAGGTCTTCATTAAAATGAATGTGAAAATAAAATATTTCTGTTAACACTTCACCTATAAACATTTCTGAACCTGTGACCTGTGGTCTCATTGTTCCAAAGGGAGATTTTAAATTTTGAAGAGGAGTTAAATTCATTGTAACATCAACTCGAGACTCCTAAAATTACTTAGGAGAAAGAGAGTTGAAAGGAATAAAACTTCCTCACTCTCTCAGTCAGGGGTATTTAGCTGTGTGTCTGCCGCCTTAGCTACTGCATGGAGGAAATACTGTTTCGGGCGGCACGGGTCCACCTGAGTTTTTTGAGCTAAGACGTAACAAAGTCAGACTTCTCTGAAGAGGGATAACTCAGAACTAGGAAGGAAGACCAAAAAAGGAGGTAGACCCTTGCCCAGGCTGGTCCTACCAGAGTTTCAGTGCAGTCCCAGTATAGAAGGATGAAGAAAAGGGGAAGGATTTCAGAAGAGAACACAGCAGTGCTGAGTTCCTGAGGGGCGAGGGGCAGGGGTCAAGGGAAGAGAAGGGCGAGCCATGCCCTGGAGATGGATAGCTTGTGAGGCTGTGTGGCAGCCATGGGATGCAGGCCAGGTTTACCAGGAATGAGGAATATGGTCAGAAAGACAGAGTAGAGTGTGTGTGTGTGTTGGATGAGGAGGGGAAGGAGACAAAGCAGAAAAAGGTGGAGAGGGATAAGCAGCCTGCCACAAATACTCGCAGTTCCTAAGCTCACAGAAAATGCTCGTGGAATAAAAGGCCAAGTGTGGATGGTCAGCGGGCAGTGGGAAGTGTCTTGCTGGTGATCAGAGACATTCCAAACGCCCATGGATTGGGAGAGATGATTGTGGCCTGTAAGTCAGCCTCAAATACACTTCCGGTTACCTGCTGACCACTTTAGAAAATGTGTGATGTAATCAGCAGTCATATTTAAGGTATATTAGACATGTTTACTTTCGGACAATGTTAAAAATGAGTCCATTCACCCAACCTCATTCAGAACTTACTTACGTAAGGCCGTTTTCTGGGAGCTTTGAGCGATGGAGAGATAAATTAGACGCAGACCCTGTTCTCACAGAGCTTGTAAAGATCTAATAAGATTGCAGATAAGTTTTTCAGGGGTGTAAAATTTGTTAACATGGAGTATTTTTTTCATGATCTTCAGAAAACAAATTTAGCCTCAAAATCTTCCTAGTAACCACGGTTAGTGCAGACTCTGTTCCCATGCAGTGTGTGAAGTTTATTATGGTGTTGGGAGAGAAAACAGTGTAAGTGAAATTTCTCATAGAACTGGAAGTGACAATCTTGCCAGGCATTAACAGCTCTTTTTCTTGTGTTGTGCTTAAAATACCCATTTGCCCAGCGTAGGAGAAGTAAACTAATTTTTACCTTTTGCACATATATAAAACTGTCCTTCTCAGGTAAGTATATCATATAGTGATATATTAGAGTATTCTCATGAAAACCTGTTAAATAATCCATTTTCCACAACTAGGATGTTTTTCCCTCAGCAGTCAAGACGCAGGCTAGAAAGCACAGATTTCACTTTCAGTCTATAAAAGAGTCATGCATTTGAATGAGGAAAGGACAATAAGCCTAATGTTGATACCCATTCTTCAGTTTCTAGACCCTTCTGTGGAAAGAAGTGTTTTTATAAGACTCAGACAGAATTCATTTCCACCCAGTGTTCCCGATGGCTCCCGTCAGAGCAGAACAGCTGGGAAACATATGGTATCCATTTCCCTGTATCACTTGGAAAAAATTTCACATGTAAATAAAGCCAACATAAAAGAGTAGCCCTTTGAACCCATGACCTTGTACATACAATACATAGATATAGTGGTACAATGTACTCGTTGTATTGGCCCACTAAGTTCTGTGCCTTTAAGAATTCTGTATTATATTTTGAGATGCACATTTTCCAGAAATGTTCCAAAGAAATGAAGGTAATTTTCAAAAATATTAGCAAACAACATATCCAACAATAAGTATGTATCTCAGAAATGTAAAGGAATATATATACCTCACTATATTTAAAGCTTTTCAGAAAATCGATGGATATAATTAAAGGCATATATATACATTATAAACTCTCTGTCCATTATCTCTCTGTTTTTAAATAAGTAAGTAAGTTAACCATGTGTTCTTGAAAGGAAGAGAGAAAAGCTTGGCAGAAATTTCTGGCAGACATTAGTTTTTTCATAGGTTTACATTTTTAGGGAGAAAAGGACATATAAATGATAGAAAACCTTTTAAATTTATAATGGACCAACTGGAATTAGTCTTTGCCTTTTGCGTATTTACATTTCATACATAACTCTAGAAAATCTAGCTCTTATTGGTAATTATTGCTCCTCTGAGTTTATTAACAGAACTTTTTTCCCCTGTGAAATTAAGCTGTTAATCCCTCAGAAGGATGCACTTTGGGCATTTAAAAAGAGATTTAATGTGTTGTACAAAGTGAGATTCAAATTTGAATGCTAGCGTTTGTTAATTGTCTGCTCTGTGCCAAGTACTGTGTACAACAGAGAACCAGAGCCAACAAAAGGGAAGAGAAGCAGCAGTTTCAGAGCATGTAGATACTGTCCTTCCCTTCTAGAACATTCCCTGTTATTACCTGTTCCTACCAAAAAGAATCTAAACCTCCCCTCAAACCTCCTTTTCTTAGATTCTAAAATGCCGGAGTGAGAAGGGCCTCAGAGGAGGACCCCTTTAGTGCAGATCCTCTAAAACCCCTTGCAAAGTTGAGGTCCATTTTGGAGAAAGAACCCGCAGTTCTGTGGCATTCAGGCTCAGAATGGTCCCTGTCACTTCCTTAGCTGGGCTCCAGAACTTCTCAGAATCCTTTCAGAACATATCCTGGCTGGAGGAAGAATGACTGTGCTCTCAATTTGCGGAACTTTAATAACTTGTATTGTACTTTCACCCCCCAAATCAGTGGTAGCCAGGGACTCTTGCAGAAATGATAGGCCTAGGAATACCCCGGTCTCTTTTGCTGTGCCCAATAGCAAAGACCAGAGACAAAAACATGCTTTTGGGTTACAATCTTCCCGCCTGCTGTTGTTCCAGAAAAGGATAGATGAGAGGTCCCTGGCTGGAGGGTAGTCCTGAAACCTCACCCCTTTAGTGGGGTATGGTATAAACTAAGTGGAAGGGGAGTAGAAATCCATAAATCAGCGGTCAGCATGTTTCTAGGGGTGCTGGGGCCCCTGTCATCTAGTCAGGGGAGTGTCCCAGAGGGGAAGCAGTGTCATCACGGCCAAGGAGACTGGTGTTGCTCCACCATCCTGCACTGAGAGGGGATGGGTCGCCTTTCTTATGAGGCTAACTGGGACAGGTGGTGGTTACCTTCCACCTCTAGATGTGTTGCTGTTTCACTTCATACTCCATCTCAACCAGACACTCCAATGCAAACCATGCAGTGTTTATCTAAGCTTTGAACAGAAAGGAGAAAAAAAATGAGTCTGTCTACCTCACCCTCCCTTTGCAATGTCCTTCCCCTCGTTTCCAACTTTCCGAACAATGAATGGCAGCCCTGAATCTTAAAGAGTGCGTTCCACTGTGAGGTGTCAGTGCATCACGCTGCTGTGCCATGTGCCAGAAAGCACCTGACATGTCCCTGATAGACAGTGGACTGGGGTGCTCTGTCTAAAATGGAGTACACTCAGCCTCGGCTCCTCTCCCACGGTCCCGTCAACTCCTGACCAGTTCCTTCCTTTCTGTTCTTTCCCTAATCTGTCTAACAAATCACCCAGGGAATCACCCAATTGTTCATAATTTGTTTGCCCAATATTAAACAGTTTATTCTGCTTTATACGGGTCTCCTTAAGCTCCAGGGATGTACATATACGTGTGTGTGTGTGTGTACATGTGGGAATGTGTGCACATACGTCCCTTCTCTCCCTAAATTAGTTTGGAAATTCATTTAACACAGAGGACCCTGTCCTCCAATTCTGCTTTTCCGGGTGGTGACAAGTACCCAAATACTTGCCAGGCAGGTGAAACTATCCAGGGAATAAGCCTAAATACCTGTCTGGGCTTGTTTTCCTTGGCTGTCTGCTTTCACCATTACTACTTTACTTTAATTAATTTGGAGCCAGTGTATCATAACATTCTTTTATCTTTAACTGTTTTCCAGCGTTAAGTGTGAACTATTTATTTTATGATATACATTCTAAGTGCTACCCTTACACAGGGGCTTGCTTTGAGCATAACTTGAGTGGACCATGTCTGCCTGCATAGCCAAGATATTTTTAGTGTTTCAATTAATAGCCTCCTCTTTTAATTTATTTTAAAACAGTTTCTAGCTCAAGCTGGAATTGCAGTGTCTCAACTCTTATTACAAACACACAAAAGCCCACAGGAATCGCTGATGTATACAGTAAGTTTCGCCCGGTGAAGCGAGTTTCCCCCCTGAAACATCAGCCAGAGACTCTGGACAACAATGAAAATGATGAGCAAAAGGACCAGAAGGCAGAGTACCAGAAAGGAGGTGATGCTGACCCAGGCCCCCAAGCCGAAGAGCTCAGCCCCGGCGACAGAGAGGGTGGCCCCCCGAGTAAGATCCCGGAGCCTAGTGCACTGCTGGGCGAGCTGGAGCATTATGACCTCGACATGGATGAGATTCTGGATGTGCCTTACATTAAATCCAGTCAACAGCTTGCCTCCTTCACTAAGGTGACTTCAGAAAAAAGGATTTTGGGTTTATGCACGACCATCAATGGCCTTTCTGGCAAAGGCTGCCCTGCGGGAAGTGCTGACAACTCGCCATCCAACATGACGCCATTTTGTGTTCTTTCTCCCGTGAAAAGCCCTCACTTGAGAAAAACGTCATCTGTACTTCGTGACCAGCAAAAGCTCTCCACTGCAGACTCCGAGGGCTCGCCGCCTCTGGTTAAATGCAGCTCTGAAAACCAGAGTAAGGACTTCCTGACCAAGACCTTCACTGATGCCCATAGTCGGAAAGTTGAGAAGCCAGGGCCAGACTGCCAGCTCAGAGCCTTCCACCCGCAGTCCTCAGCGGCAGAACCCAAACTGGAAGAGCAGATCGGTGGCATGAACTGGACCAGCTCCCAAGGCCCAGAAGAAAGGAGTGAGTATCTGAAGAAAGTGAAAAGCATCTTGAACATCGTTAAAGAAGGACAAATCTCTCTCCTGGTAAGTATGATCTAATTCAGCATACACACAGGTAATTCAGAGACTTTCGTTATCAGCTCCATTCATTAGTAACAGAATGATGATACGTTTGTTCCCGTTTTTTGTTTAGCTTTTATTTATAGTTTTGATTAGGTGATTTGACTGTTGAGTTTTAAAATAAAAAGTTAGGAGGTTAAAGCAGGGGAAAACAAATGACTGTAGAAAGAGTGTTATTTCACTTCAACTTTGCATGAATTCAACTGAAATAAGGACACTCGATCTAAAACAAAAACAAAACAGAAAAGCCCAGCACTTTCTTTAATTTGAATCTCAAGGCCTTTCTCTTTGCCTTTCTAATGGTTTCCAATGCTCTCACTCAGTTACTTGTGAGGATGTCAGTTTCTTGCTGAAGGTAGACCTGCCAGATACAGGAACAGAGGGTCTTCTGTTTTGTCCCGATTATTATTACAAAGACTTGGACCAGGAGGACTGAAAGCATTTGCAGATAGAAGCTTACCCTGGAGCTTGATTGCCCTCTGACCCAGATGGAGTTTTTACCAGTTCCAGCTCTGCATGTGTAGGGAGCATGAAGAAGCTTTTCAGAAGATTCTAAACAAAGCAACATGATGTAAGAAAAGTCTGTTCTGCTTAGGCTCAGGGAGCTGAACTGAAATCACGCTCCATCTGCCTGTATTGTTCTTTTCTGGCTTCCAGACTTGCATCAAACAGTAGCAAGCCTGGGCTAATGCTGTGATGTTAATTAAAGTCTCATTCAGGAAAATTGTCACATCTTGGCAGTGTGGCTCTACTCCGGGTAAAGCCATGCATAGTTAAGTACAGTGTGCTTGCTCTACTATCACAGATCCTATTGTCGTAGTGGGATGATAGGATCGAATCATTTACTAAATAAAATAGCGATTTTTTTTCCTCCTAAAAATGTCTTTTCCATTTCTCTTGGCCCTTCTCTTTTTCTCTTTGGTTCATTTCTTTCTCTTTTCCTTCCCATGTTTTCATGTTTCCCAAATGATAACACCTCTCAGTTTACCAAACTATCTTTATCAACCAGTTTATGCTCAGGGGATGCACTCCACCAGAGGTGAGAAAACCAAAGGCAGGTGGTCTGCCGATGCCTCAGGAGCTGGTTTGGGGATGAAAGCGTCTAGAGGTCCCATGGGAGCAGCAGTTGGCAGCAGGCACCATATAGCTTGCAGTCGAAGCCGGTTCTCCATGGTTCAAGGCAAACAGATGGTTGAGGCTAGGGGTTCATTCTTTCAACAAACGTGCAGCAGAGAACATAACACAACCTGGCCCTCAGGACTTAGCAGCGGAGTCGTGGAGACAGACGGGGAGCCTGCCAGATACTTGGAATGCCATCACAGTTGTTCATAAGCCAGCTCAGAACCTCCCCCAGTGTGCCGACCTCTCCTTGTCACTGTGTCTCTCACATGAAAATTAGTCTCTCGAGCTTTTATGTCCCAAAACATAATATAACAAAAAATTGTAGTGGAAAATAGCGTGGAATTCTGACTACCTAGATCCTGCTGGCTGCCCCAGAGCTTCTGGAAGCTCATCTCCTTTTCCCAGTGCCCCGAGAAAAACCCCAGCGTCTCTCATTCTGATTTAGTGACCTGAGTTTTTCTAATCTTGCTATTTGCACAGCCACACCTAGCTGCCGACAATCTAGACAAGATTCACGACGACAGTGGAAACAATCTCTTACACGTTGCCGCGTCGCAGGGCCACGCGGAGTGTCTGCAGCACCTCACTTCCCTGATGGGAGAAGATTGCCTCAATGAGCGAAACGATGAGAAGTTGACTCCAGCAGGCCTTGCCATCAAGGTGAGTGGTTGGGGCTGGGGCCCCCACAGCTGAAAATTAGGTTTCTGTCTTTTTAAGATTTCTGTGGAGCTAAAGTATTGGAATGGGGAGAGAGAGAAGAGGAATATACCGAGCAAACAGCAAATGAACATGTTCTATTTAAGAGATTAATCATTTCAGTCATTAACTAACTGCTTTGAGATTTTGAGTGTGCATTCCAGTCTATTGTGCAATGAGGGTCAGCTTCAAATCAGCTAATAAAGAGAAAGGGAAATGATGGAATGCAGTGCTAAGAACTTTTGTTATTCATGGAGACTGCAGTTTAGGCTCTTAACCGCACCTGGATCTATCGGAGACTGTTTCATTTTTTTCCTAATGTGCATATAACAAAGAAGACAAATGAGGACATGGTGTATTTGAAGGAATGCTAGCCTGCAGGAGTGTTTCAGGTAATGAAGTGGGCTTCTCATGGATCACATCTGAAGTTAAATGCCTTCAGGATCAGGAGTGGCTTAGAATATCAGTGCTGACTTTGAGTTTAGCTCTTGCAGACAGTATGCTCTCTGTCAAAAACTACAGAAATTAATGGCGACTGCATTGGGGTTATAAACTAGAAACTTTGATACAAGAGAACACGGTCTTTTGTAGCACTGCAGGGAGCGCCTCTGTGAAGTGTATAGCATATCACTAGAAGGTTAGCCATTAAACTAAAATTACTTTTAAGGTCTTTGGCAAATAAATGTGGAATTCAGCCATGTTTACTAAGAAGCTAGAAATGAAGTTTAGGGAAATATAGTACAGCTTGTGCTTCTGCATATGTACTTTACATAATAGTGTCCTCCAAAAGCTGAATAATCATAATTTTTATTAATGGAATTGTATAGAGTTTTATTAGGGGGACTTGCTGGTTAAATCTACTTTTGAATTCACTAAAGAGCATGCAACATTTGAAAAACAAGCTATGCTATCTTACCTCTAGCATATCTTTTATGCAAATCTGAATTTTTATGTCTTCGTTTACCATTCAGTAAATTTTTATATATTAAAAATTGTGTTCTATTTTATTTAGTTACTCAATGATAAGGTATCATTTCAAAGAGAGCGTAAAAAAACTTTTTGATAAAATGACAAATCTATGATCCCTGTGGATATCATGTTTCTTTAGTTGTGAATGATGCTATATCAGATTAAGAACTGACCTGCAGGCAGCCTTCATGAAGAAAGAGAAATCAAATGTGAACTTGAAGTTCATCATAGTTGAGTTCAGTGATATCACCAAGTCCACTGGATTCTGTGTTAGTTGATGGTAATAAAAATTTGAATGAGACAGAACCCTTTAAGTAGTTGTTGGTCTGGTGTATAAGACAGGTAAGTTATCAGTAATTCAAATGCAGGTGGCAAATTCAAGATCTAGTCTTATGGCAGAGTCCTGTGGGAAAATAGAGTTGGATCCAATCATCAGTGGGCATGTGCCAATGATGAATGAAACATTCTTGCAATGCCAATGAATATTGACATTAAAACTAAATGTTTTAGTGTTTATAAAATACTTATAGTGTGTAGTTTTCCTGAGTAGTGGTAGATTATTGAATATATTCTAACTACATAGTTGGATGAAAAAAGTTTTTTCCCCTTAATTTACATGTCCTAGTCCTGTTTTTGGCAGAGTAAGAATCTTTAGAGAAGGAAGTTAGAAAAGAAACTCAGTGGTCATTGAGCCAACCCTGGGTATAAACCCCTGTGATGGTATCCATACTGTTACCCATTCTTGAACTCCTCCAGCCCACGGAGTCTGGCCACCATACAGTCAGCATGCGAAACTTAGCACTTTTTTGTTTGTTTTCATGAAGAACACATACAAACCCATAAGACTCAAAGCTGTTATAGATTTTATAGATTTGGAGTCCCAGGCTTTTCATGCTTTACTTCTGGACAACAATTTGAGAAATGGAAGTGTTCCTCCATGCCTTCTTTTAACACAGATTTTACAAACACAGTGAGTACAAATACTTTATAACAAGTGCCACCCCTTTAGAAATCCGTCCTGACACATGTCCTGCCTCAGTGTGCTCGGGCTATTTGAATGGATGTTAATGCAGAGAGAATCCTAAGAAGTCATCGCTGTCTGTCTGAGGACCGTTTCTGGAACCCCAGTAACTGGCTGACAGTGTTTCATGTCAGCAAGCACAGCTCCGAGGGCCCTGTTGCCATTAACTACGAGCAGCCTAGCTACAAATGGGCTGAAGTTGCTGGGATAATACGACTTGGCTGACAGGAAGCAGAGTCACAGATAAGGTATCAAATAAGACTACCTGAGAAAAAGGAGCTTTGAAGTCGTAACAGGGTTTAAGAACATCTCTCTGCCACTCTTAAACTCCTTAAATGGAGCACCATAGATTCTTGCCTGTTACATGCAGAATCTATTGAACGTTTTCTGGGGGCTGACACTGGGAGCTGTAGAAGTTCGGAGCATGACTGAGTGTCCTCGGGAATGAACGAGTTCTGTAAGGTGAAGAAGGCGCTGTGTTTTCTAAAATGGAGCTAGAACAAGGAATTATTTTAGGAGCTAAACAGACTGAAAAATGAAATAATCTTAATTCCTTTTTCTCATTTAGTCCTTCTGATTAAACTAAAAATGAAAATGCTGGTATGATGAGAAAAATAACTTCGAACACAGCCTACTGACATTCCTTTTGAACATACAGCGAATGACCCCAAGCTTAGACACTTCAGCAGCAAAAATCTCCCACTAGAACTTAATAACATTTTTTTTTGTTTTCTTGGTATTTCTATTTATGGCAAGTGCTATAGCTTTTAAACTCATAGTAGTGATATATTTCTTTTTGCCTTTCTAGCAGCATTTTACTCATTTAAATGTTGCCTTCTTGAATAACTGCACCTAATAGACATGTAACACAGCATTCTACCCAATAACAGCAGAATTCTTCTTAAGTGCACATGGAACATTTTCCAGAGTAGGCCATATGTTAGGCTATAAAGCAGGCCTCAATAAATTTAAACTGATTGAAATCATACAAAATATGTTCTGCAACCATAACGGAATGCAATTAGGAATCAATCACAGAAGGAATTTTGGGATATTTACAAGTATACTAATATAATCATTGTATCAACAAAGAAATTACAAGGGAAATTGAAAAATACTTAGGGATTAATAAAAATGCAGCTAAAGCAGTGCTTAGTGGGAAATTTATAGCTGTAAATATCTATATTTAAAAAGAAGAAAAAGAAAGATATCAAATCAATAGCCTAACCTTCTACCTTAGGAAACTAGAAAAAGAAAAGCATCCCTGGCTGGTGTGGCTCAGTGGATTGAGTGCCAACCTGTGAACCACTTTAATTCCCAGTCAGGGCACATGCCTGGATTGTGTGCCAGACCCCCGTTGGGGGGTGTGCGAGAGGCAACCACACATTGATGTTTCTCTCACTCTCTTCCTCCCTCCTTCTACTCTCTCTAAAAATAAATAAATAAAATCTTTTTTAAAAGTTCTTTAAAAAAATTTTTTTAAAAGAAAAGCCAACTAAATTCAAAGTAAGCAAAAGGAAGGAAATTTAAAAATTCAAGTGGAAATACATGAAATAGAGAACACAATAACAATAAAGTCAACAAAACCAAATTTAGTTCTATGAAAAGACCAAAAAGGTAATAAACCTTGAGTTAGACCAAGGAAAAAAGACTCAAATTATTAACATCAGAAATGTTGCCTCATATTTCTGTGTTCTATATAAACACTACTTTCTATAAACTGTCTTATTTAGTAGATGTTCAATATGGTTCCCATTTCTTCATTCAGAGGGAATGAAGTACACTGTGTCATTTTTTAAAATCCTTATAGAAGACACTTGGCATGTTCAAAGTGTGTAGTTTAAGGAAAATCTATAATGAAGGATTTATACACGTGAGGAGGGTGAGTGGGATGTAGGGAGCTCACACAGGAAAATGCAATATCGGGGGTAACAACCAGAGCACAGTTACCACCCCAGAGCCTGAAGGGACAGGGGAAGGACCTGAGAGAGAGGGCTGGATAGAAGACTGGCTGACTTTTGACATTTGACTGGTAGAGGGATTCAGCCAGCCAGCAGCAACCCCATAAAGGAGTAGGGGGAGCCAGGAACAGAGGGAACCTAAACACACTCTTCTTCCCTTGTCTCTTGCCACCACTCTCCATCCAACCCAGCCTGCAGCCCAGGGGCTAGGAAGCCAGCACACACAGATCAGCCTCCCCTGGCAGCAAGGAAGGCAGAAAAGGGAGGAGCTACATCCGAATGAGACACTAGGAAGCTCATCAACAAAAACCCAGTCAAGCTAGATATTCCACATAGGGAATAGACTGCATATGTATAGTTGTGAGTTGACTACTTGAGGCTCCATAAGAGTAAATGAAGAATGAGCGGATTACCTCCTCTTGCCTTGTTTTTAGAATAGACTTCCTTGACTTCATGCCCATAGTAGCTGTTTTCTTCTGTGCTATACAACCCAGGAAGGCAGCTGAATGTCTCATTTGCCCTATAGAGTGATGGAGAGTGTCTGAGAGCATCTGGTAGTATAAGGTAACAAGGATCGCATGCTTAGTAAGCTGATGTGCTTCGTCTCATTTGATCGCCACAATAAGTTTATGAGGTAGTTACTACTCACCCGCTGTTTCACAGAGGAGAAAATTGAGTGTCAGAGAGGTGAAGTAACTTGATCAAGGTCTTGTAACTAAGTGGGGGATTAAAGATGTAAATCCATTCCAAAGTCTCGGTCTTAATCACTAGGTTATATATGTCACACCCGCCTTCCTGGACTGCACAGTCTGGGGTCTCACACAGGAGAAAGGAGCTATTGTGGGCGCAGAGTCAGGGAAGGCGTCGGTGAGGCAGCATGGGGGCCAGTATCATAGGGCTGTTTTCTCTTTCTTCATTTTGGTATCATAACATTTTAACTCTTCAAGGGAAAAATCTTATTCTAAAAGTTAACGGATAAACAAATTGTGATATATTCATGCAATGGGATACTTCCCCGCAATAAAAAAGAATAAACTATTAACATAAGCAATAGCTTTCATGAATACCTGAGATGTTGTGCTGAATGAAAGAAGCCAGATGCAAGAGTTCATAGTCTATTTTATGGTGATAGAAATCATATCAGTGGTTGCCTGGGATAAGGTGACAGAAATGAGAGCAAAAGGCTAGCAAAAGTTTGGGTTTGGGGTGTTTTTTTTTTTTTTTTTGGTGGGGTGGGATGATGGAAATCTGTATCTTTATTAAAGTTGTAGTTACAAGTGAGTATGTATTTGTCAAAATTTATCAAATTGTGTACTTCAAAAGGGTATGTTTTATGATTGCAGATTATACCTCAATGTAGTAATTTTAAAATAATTGATTAAAATTATGAAAATGTACTTAAGTAAATTCTATAGTTCATTTAGAGCCAGAACCATATACCAGAAATATCAATGGTGATATACCTGCATTTTAAATAAATGAAGCCTGATATAAAAGGCAAAATTCACAGGATTTTTCTTCCCTTGGTAACATGACCACCTATGAGCTACTTTTCAGACCTGAATTACCTTGAATTTCTTTCTCTCTTTTTTTCTGAAATCTAGAACGGTCAGTTAGAGTGCGTACGCTGGATGGTGAGCGAGACGGAAGCCATCGCAGAGCTGAGTTGCTCTAAGGATTATCCGAGCCTTATTCATTACGCAGGGTGCTTCGGCCAGGTAGGAAGAATTTTTAATTATCAGATTTACGAGCAATCACATTCATTGTAGTATTTTTAATGAAAAAAGTTCTAAAACAAGCTAAACATTCCATAATAGGATATTAGATAAATAATGAAGCTGCACCATGTGATGAAATTTTATAGGAAAGTGTCCATTATATAATATTTAAGTTAAAATATATAATACAAAACTGTCCCTGTAATTCGGTACCAACTTTAAACTTTGGAAAGAGAGAAAAACAGGTAATAAGACTAAGAAAAACAAAAACAAACAAAAAAAAAAAAACAAAAAATCCTGCCACAGCATATTTACAGTAATTATCACTCAGAGTAGAATTACAAGTGGCTTTTCTTTTTTTTTTTTGTATATTTCAGTATTTTCCAAATTTTCTACAATAAACACATTTAACTTCTGTCAAAAAGAAAAATGCTATATTCTTGAACCCAAAATTAAGAAGATATTGAATGAGACATTAACCAAGGAGGTCTCCCTCTGTTAAAGATGAGCAGTCATGCGAACTAGATGTGTCTCAGCTACAACCAGTTTCTACAGCAGGACATCCCAGTGTGAGTTATTGACACGCACAGATCACCTTCCAGTGTGTGGGGTGAAGACCTGTCACTAACTCCCTGGGAGGCAATGAACATAAATTATCTTTTTAAAAAAGTTGTCACCACAAAATGCCAATCGGAGTCTTAAAAAATAAAGTCAGCTCTCTATGAAAATAGATTCAATCTTTTTTGCTTGTGGAAAAGAAAATTGCTTCTCATGCATATCACTGTATCCCCTTTGGCTTCGTAAACCTTCCCCAGTGGCAGTAAATTGCAGTCTTGTCAACAAGAGATTATGCTTTTTCAAGCATGACAATCTCAAGTTCAGAACATTGACTTGAAGAATATTACCACAGTCTTTCTCTAGTGCAGGTCATGTTAGGTGGTGGTTTATTTTGTGCCATTGTAACTTCAATTAATATCCACATATTCATATGCACTGTTTCCTCTATGTACCAGGCATCATGTCATTGGAGTCTGTGCACATTATCTACTTATTCCTTAAAACAGCCCTGTTAGGTCATGTTGTTTTTAACCCCACTCTGTAGATGAGGAGACTGAAGAAAGTTGAGTGACTTGCATGTGGTCTACTGGCTAGTGAGACCAAAGACTGGGTCTCAAGTCCTCTGACTTCGGGGCTAGATTTTGTTTTGTCTCCATTTGTGTACACAATTTGCACAACTTACGCACTGTAGCATTGATACAGCTGCAGAAGTCTTTTTTTACAGTTTTATTTAACAACATATTATGATGTATGGAGCACCTTACACAGCTTATTGAAGATGTGAGTACCTGTACTAAATTTATGAAGTGAAGAAAGTAGCAGGAAGAACATTTAAAATTTGTAAAAGCCACTGTCTTTGAAGTGACTACTCCGTGTTTGTGTGTGTGTTATGCAGCCATGATACCCTACAAACAATCGTAACAGTTAATAAACATTTGCTAAGGATGTTCCTTTTCTTAGTGGCAAAGGACAGAATACAATTTTCAAGTGACCAATGGAATTAAATCACTGCTAATGTTTATAAATTGTTTTCAGTGTAAAACAGAATTTAATTTATTCTCAAATTGTCAGAATAATTGTTTCATAACCCTGATTTGATTTGCTTATATAAAGGTTAACAAGGAGTTTTGATATTAGTGCAAAGACTGCCTGCACTTTTGCTAGAGTTTGCGGAAGAAAAGGAGGAAAGGATTGCATTGCTGTCCTGAGACTCAAAGTAAATAATTGGGCATCCGGCACTCTTTGTCTTGGGAAATGTTGCTTATATATGCCAGTTTCTCCATTCAGCTCACACAGCAGGTTTCTCATAATTTGGAAGCTATTGGGACAGAACAAAAGAAAGTGCCCTTTCTGGGACCGATTGGGTGATAGTGTGGCTTACTTGGCTGATCCAGAGGAAAATATGGAAATTAGTGACCTATGTCAAGAGCAGTGTCAGACATTTGCTTCATGCTAGTATCAGTCTTCAGGTTGTTATTTCAAGCTGATAAGCATTTTTAATGACCTAAAGTACAGCTTGGAGCAGGAGAGGCCAGCAGTGCCCTTAGGAGAGCATTCCTGCCCAAGTGGAAAATGTAGAAACCCATTAGAAATGAATTCTGTCCAGCCATCCTACATCCGCCATAGCCACTTATGTAACAGATAACCTGTGGAGATGCTGAACTTGGAACCGTTACAAGGCTAATATTTTCACAAGGAAGACTGTTATTGAACAGTTTCTAATGGATTCAGCACATGCAAGTTTTTCTACATCAAGCAGGCACTTGAGTGTGTTCTGGTTTTGTTTCTTCAGTAAATACTTTTCAAAAGGATAGTGCAGAGGAAAATTCTTGTCTTGGTTTTAGTTGCCCTCTGCCCCTCATACAGATTCGTAAAGAATGGGCTCCATTTGACTCCCAGTTTGTGTCCTTTTTCTTGTAAAAATTACCTTTAAAGACTCCGATACCACAGGGTAGCCAGCAGTTTATAGTGGTGTCCTGCAGTGATAGATCTTTGAGTGATAGGAATTGATTTTCCTCTTCTTGACACATGAAGTCTCCGAGGGTACAATTATTTCATTGCCTAATTGTACCTTGCAGAGCCAGCACTGGGAGCGTGGAGGTGAAAGCCTTGGGGAGACCCTGCAGCGCGTGGGGGTGTCCTCTGAGTGGCCTGCTTTGCTGTTTCTTGGGAGAGATGTTGCTAGCAAAGCGATTGAGACAGAATTGTCTCAAGGCTGCCGCCTGTGTAATGGGCTGTTGTATTCAAACATGAAGGTTCAGATGGTCTCATCCAGGCCCCAGCAAACCTCTCACCCTCAGCTTCCCCAGGGATTCAGCCTCTTTTGCCCTGGTCACTGGTTCTGTGGGCTCGGTTACTCTCACCTTCACACCTGCCGTCATTTTGTTTGTGAATCATTCACATGACTTTTCAGTCAGGCGATTCTGCTACAAAAACAACCTCGTCAGAGCAGTGAGCATTTACCTAGAATACCTTTGCTGTAGAATACCTCACACTGTAGTGTTCATTCTCCTTTTTAAATGTTTGTCCTGATACAGTTTTGGTGCTTTGGGGAGCTTTTTGAAAAAAAGAGAGGGCTCGGCAGTTCCTAGGAAGGGTCACGAACGGTGAGAGGCTTGCGGGTGGGGAGATGCGCCTGCGGGCTGTGTTACTGTTTTTCCACAACTTACTTTAAAAGGGAAGTATTCCTCTGACCCTATTGTCTCACCATCATGGGGCAGAAATAAGTAAACAACACTGAGAGTGCTGCCATTGCAGATGAAAGCAAAACAGAAAAATCTTTGATTAGCATGAGCATCCATCCGCTCTCCAAGGACCGATCTTTGCAAAAGCGTAAATGACACAGAGTCCCCATGAACCCACACACCGACAAGCAGCTAACCATGATCTCTGCGACCCAAAGAGTGCAACGGAAGCATGTCCTTCACGGAGTCCGGGGTCATGGGGCACCGAGCAGTTGTGGGTATTCATACCCAGAAAACAGAGTCATGAAGAGTATCAGCTCCTGAGTCGAGCTGTTTGCATTCAGATCTTAGCCCTACCACTTACTAGTTCAGTGGCCTTGATACATTTAGTTTTTAAAATAAAAGATCTCCTTGGACTTCAGTTTCTTCATCTTTAAAATGCAGGTAATGGAACCTTCCTCACAGGGTTGCTCTGGGAACCAAATGAGAAAAGCCACATGAAGCACTGCCCACTGGGGGCACATAGTAGATGCTAGATAAATGTTGGCTCTTATGATTATTGGGTATCTTCCAAGGTATTATTTTTATTGCTGTCAATATTATTTAGTTTATTTCACCATTAGTAAAATATAAAAGAATCTTACCAAAGACTTATTCAGTCCTTAACCTATTTAATCATTTCTTAGAGGTACTTTTTCCCCACACTGTACTATCTCTGGATTCTACATTTATCTCACAGTAGATGACATTATGAAATTATCACTGGCCATTTATTTTACATTTTAACATCTCAAAACCGGAATTAATCTTATAATTGATGGCCTGTTAGATTTGATGATCTATGGTCACAGACAGACCTGCCTCCTTCAGAACTTATGGTTGCATTGAAAACCGTAGATATATTATTTATACCAGTAATAAACCTGTAGCATACTTTTCAATTACATTTTTATTAGACTTTGTTCAGCAAGTCTCATAAATTACATATATTAATTGCCTTTTTAAACAATCACATTGCCTTTAGGAACACACAAAACCAAACATTGTAACTGGTTACAAAAGTATAGAACATTCCCAGAAGACAAAACTAGTAGATGAAGGAAGTTTTCAGTCAACAAGAAAAGCTGAATGTATAGAGACAGACGTGTGGGTGAATGGATGGAATGTAAGTTGGAGAGGCATTCTGTGAAAGAGAAATAATGCAGAAGAGCCTCTCCATCCATGTGACTATATTGGATACCCTCTGAAAGCAATATTTTGGGGAAAGTGTAGATCTGAGTTCACATTCGTCCTTTAACATCTGCCCCCTCAGAGGGCTGGGGTGGAGGTAGGTGGGTGTGTGTTCGAGCGCTAAAGGTCCAAGAGGGAAGGGGTGAACCCCCTCGCATATATGCATGATTAATGCACATAGGCATTCATAACAGCCTTCTTGGCTGGATAAAATAGCTGTATTTCTTCTGTTCTCCTAACTAGATATTTGTTAAGTTCAACTTGTTTAAACTGTAGGACAGTGGATCTCTGCAGTGATATCAAGGCAGAAAGCACTTTTCTCTGAAAGTAGGTGCTAACTGCTTTTACCAAAACCAGGGGATTCTAGCCATCTCCATGTCTGTTGCAAAAATCCTAAATGTTGATTGTTAGAACTGGCACATAGTTATCCAGACCCTTCTGATAGTCATAGAGGAGATTTTTGTTTCCATACAATAGGTCAGTGGACAAGCCAATGGCATATCTTTTTATTAAAGTAAATTGTCCAAAGTAGAACACAAAATTGAACTGGAGATGCTGGGCAAAGACCTGACATATTGTGAACGATAAAGTAATGTTTTTTTTTTTTCCTTTATGTAAGTCTTGCATATTGAACTGGGTAGGATCTTTAATGGTAAGGAAGAGTTATCCATGCCATCTTAAGAAAAGAAGGCAGGGCATTGTAACAATACAGACCGAACCTCACCTGGAGAGCCATCACCTGGAGAACCTCACCTGGAGAGCCATCAGGGGCCAAGGCAAGTCTTGCTTCACACAGACCTTGTCTTGTTCCCCCGCATCACCAAGCCCCCGCAAACCCCAGGTGTCTAGATTCTTTCCCAGATGTCCACAAGGGGAAAACTCCTGCTCTCGTGAAATGCAGTATTCCGTTTCCTACAGCCCCATTACTGAAAGTCAGAACGCTGTGAAAGGATGTTTTCTGTGCACGTGGGCTAGACACAGCCACTATAAAATTTAATTGAATCTGAAAAATAGGAAAATATGCCTGGCCAGAAGGTAACCTATAAGATGTTTCTAAATATCTCAAACGCCTCTGAACGTAACTAAAGAAGAAAGGCTGCTGGAATATCAGAAAATATGCAGTCACCTTTTTCAGTGTTCTGATTTGTAAAATAAGACTGTTTGCGTTGGCTGATTCACTGAAATCTCTGACACTCTGCAGTGCTCCGATGCCGTGATTTAATATCATGGAGTGAGCCACATCCCCACAAGCTTGAGAACGACCCACTGAGGATGGCAGGCCTACCCTTTCCATCGGTAGAGCTGCAGCAGCCTGCCTCTTGATGCCTCTGTGTCTTAGCCATGGACTTCAAACCAGGGGGTGTGTCCTTTATCCTGAGATACATCCACCCACCAGGATCTTTAAAGAAGTTAAGATCAATCATGGGGTGCCATCCGCTGTCTCCAAATGGAAGTAATCTAATTTTTTCCCACCGAATTAAGAAAAATAAAACAAACTGTTCTACCTTATTCATGTGAAACAGCACCTGCTGTAGTTCAAATTTCAGCTCCAACTTTCCCCAAGTGTGCCTCTTAAAAAAAAGGGTTAAGCCTATCAGCAGATTCTTATCCAGGTTCTAACTCCCGGCCTGGCCTGTAGGCTCTGTTCCACCTCATTCTCTGGGCACGTGGAGGGTTTCACTTTCTACAAGGTCTGTCCGCTCCTGCAGCTAACACTCACTCTGCTTTCCCTGGGTGCATTCTCCATAGGTTGTAGGCACTGATTACATTTTTCTCCTCTTGCTCTTTAGGGGTCTTACTCCCTGCTTGCTCATGTGGAAAAAGTGTTGTGCGAATGTCAGTCTGTCCCTGATGTCCTAGATTAGATGCCTTCGTAAACAGAGCCCTGTTCCCCCATGACGGGTGAAACATTAAAGGAGCTGGCTGTTTTTATCCAGCATTCCTTTAGCAGATTAGTTGGCATGTTCAGAAGGTGAAGGCAAATTTAATCCAGAAAAGTATAAAAGTTCATGACCAGTCCGAGCAAATAACTGGAAAGAAATCCTTTAAAAGGCTAAGGAGAGGTTCAAGGCTATTTCAAACACATGGTCATCTTTTTAAATGTCAAATTCCACCCACTAAACTCCATGCTGTTGTTTTTACCACTCTTGTATTTTTTTAACATTATATTTAATTTTTCTATTTTTAAACGGTGAAATCCCACCCCCCAGCTTTCTGGTTAGGCCAAACATAACATGAAAATACCACAAAGACTCTGTGGGTGAAATGCAAACGGATTATGGTAACACACACTGGCTGTTCTTTGTTTTTGAGAGGCTGTGTTCAGAGCTTTAGGTGCCCTCCGTCTCACGTGGAAGAAGGGAAAGCTTTGCCTCTGAGCATGACCAATACTTGGTCTGATAATTAAGAGAGTCCCAGTTGTATTTTGGTGAGGTTATCTCATACTTGGCAACTCAAGATCGTGCCACCTTTTTTTAAATTTTATTTTATTGTTGACATTAATACCAATGTCCCCCATTTTCCTCCCCTTTGACCACCTCCACCAGCCTCCACCACCCTCCGGCCTTCACTGCACTGTTGTCTGTGCCCATGACCTATGCATATATGTGCCTTGGCTAATCCCTTCGCCTTCCTCCATCCACTCTCCCACCCCCTCTGACAGCTGTCAGTCTGTCCCAAGTATCCATGTGGCCTCTTTTTGTAAGCCTGTTGACTGCAGGAGGTTTGGAGTTAGGAAGGCATAGTTGAAGTGTTATAAGCTGCAAGGCAGAAGCTAGTTATCTCAATCGTTCGAGGTTTTATAATACTCCTGAAGCCTACAGACAGTATAACAGGGCAGCAAAAACATGCCTTGGAACCGAAAGACCTGGATTCCGGTTTCCAGTTTGGATCTGTCTAGCTGTGTGACTTTGAGGAGGTCCTCAAACTTTGTGCAGATCCACTTTCATTAACTTTGGTCAGAGACTCATGGGTTTTCAATTCATAGTGCATGAGATTTTCTTTGATATGGTAAGTATAGTTGTGTCTTATCTTCACAATTTAGAATGTTATATTCCTCTGACTTGATATTAGATTTCCCCTAATGATATGTCATTAATTCCAACCGTCTTTGTGTTTATAGGAAAAGATTCTTCTGTGGCTTCTTCAGTTTATGCAAGAACAGGGCATCTCGTTGGATGAAGTGGACCAGGATGGCAACAGCGCCGTGCACGTGGCCTCACAGCATGGCTACCTTGGGTGCATACAGGTACGCAGGCCCCGCTGCTTTCAACAGTGAAATGAGTTTATCAAGTAATACAAAAAAAAAAGGAAATTTTGTGCACTGGAAGAATGGATTAAATCAGCCTTTTCTATTGTGTTAGATAATAAGGAGTTATAGCGATGTTTTTGTATTTCCAGAAATCCACACAGGTGTAGGCAGAATAACCCCACAAGACTCTCCTTGAGTGTCACAGGATGTTGAAAGGAGCTATTCCTTCTCTCTCATTATCACCTTAAAACCCCAGCGCTGATGATAATAGACATTAGGTTTCCCCTGCTCTCAAGGCAGCAGGCAATCACTACCAGAAATCACTCTCAGTCTCTCAAATAGACAGTTCTTGCTACCATTAGCACATTGGCATACTTCTTCTCAAGTGTATGAAAAACAGGACCGATTTTGTTAAGAATGTATTAGAAGAATTCTTCAGAGTAAGGAGTAGTAGGCTAGAGAGAGTATGCTGTAGTCGTTCCCCTTTCTACGTGGCAGGACTTCTCTTCTCACGTGCATTTGAAAAGGCCAGAATTGGCTACAGGAAGGACTCAGATACCGATCCCCTCAGCTGTTGGGAAGACTAGCCATGGCCTTGGCTGACCAGCCACTCCACCCACCGGCCTCAGGTGGCCTCATGTTTATAGCCAACTATGCTTACAAGTATTACTCTAATCTATGTGTGCAATGATGTAAAAATGTTGGGAAGCAGAGCCACAGGGGAGGGAAGGGAGGTCCTTCTTCTTGCCCCAAACCACATGAGGGGCACCCCGGAGGGCTGCTCAGAGAGGGTGGGCTTCCTACAAGGGGGGTCGGCATCTTGTCCCTCGGCCGAATGCAGAGCTGCATGGAACTAAGCCAGACCCAGTGCCGCTGCCACAGCAGCACAGGGTAGCAGGGTCCAGCAAGTGTCTTCATGTGCGACGTAGAAACCAGACAGCCCTTTTCACCCAGAGAAGAATGTGAAGGCTCTGAGTGGCAAAGCGAACAGAGAGGCTGGCCAAAGAGTAGGGGCAAGAACTGGTAGAAGAAGAGCGACCGTGTAAAGAGAAGAAAGGCTTTGAATTGGAAAGTAGGTTTAGCTTTGGCCTGGAATTTAATTTATGAACAGTAATCATAATTAACCAGAATCAGAGCAATCACACCATTCCTATGGTCGAAAATGGCCCAGCATCTCTGGCTCAGTTCCCACGTCTCTGGCAGAGCTGTTAACAACATGTGGCTGCCAGCCATGATTAGAGAAACTTCACCAGGTTCATACAGTTCAAATATGTTATACGTACACAACAACTCTGAGAAAGCAACACTCTTTTTTTGCCTCATTATGTGTCATTTCTTTTAGTGCAAACTTAATGTGGTCATTTATTTATCAGGTACTTATTGAGGTCCTACTGTGTAGAAGATAGACTGTATCTGATAGGGAATACTGGGTAGTGAGAACCGTTGCTCAGGAAAGTAAAGAGAACACAGGAAATAACATGAGAAGATATGGAAAAGCTATAAAGTAAAAGACAGGAGATAATGATTTTTTTTTTTAATCAGAGAGCTCTCTAGAATGTCAACCCACATACAACTGCTCTTTTAAGAGCTAAATTGATAGAAAATATTCCAAGTGTTTAAAAGTTTCCCCACTATTGTTGGCAAAGGATAAAACTTCTAATTTAAGGCACCAAGTTGTAAAAAGAGTGATGAGAAATTGGAGAGCATAGAAAAGAGAGAAATTTAAATTATTACCAGGATCTGCAGAAAGATGAAAGGAGTAGCCTTATTTTTTGTGGAAGAAAAATAATTGAATAAAAATGGAAAACTTTGTTTTTCCATTTGACAAAAAACTCTAATATTTAATAGTTTTGAAATGAACTTCTTTATCAGCTAATAAATGATGGAAAGCCAAAGAAAACGAGCTGATATCACCGATTCTGCTTGAGATTTCAGCTATTTCTCTTTGGAGTCTGTGAGGAGAGGCATCCTGTCCTTTCAGAGCATTCACCACTCCACTTAGCACAGATGATGTTTTTGGCACTGAACTCCATGGATGTGGAAACTTGGATAATCTTGGAAGTGGGTCTGTCCGCTGGGTGTGAGACTGAAAAAAAAACTACAAAGAAACAGAGTAGAAGAGGGGGTGAGTGAGGTTCCTTATGAGGTGAGAAGGGGACTGGGTTTGAAAAACACTGGAAAGAAAACTGCAGAGGCTGAGTCAAGGGAGCGCTAACTGGGTGTGTTTACACGGAGTCCCTCGGAGAGCTCGGAGACCTCAGGCCCAGATGGTCTCCCTGCCTCCTGTGAGGTGGGTGGCAGTGACTTTCTGGCAGATTGACCTTTCATGGCGAGTGATCATAAACTTGAAGGAGAGTGGAGCTCCTTAATGACCTCTGAGTCTAAGTAGTCTAGGAATTTAACAATTGCAAGTATTGCTTGTGGGAAAAACGTCACCTATTACTAAAATAAATCCAGTGCTCTCTCGTGTTGATGGTGTCAAAGAATATGTCAGGCTTTTTATGCTCCACATTAGTTCCTGTTCTCCTCTCTCTTCTGGTCTCCAGTGTTGGGGACAAAGAAGAGGCATGGAGAGAAAAATCTCCTCTCTCTTTGCTTAACTGGGAAAGATCATGGCGGTCCCCCCAAAAGGTGTCACTGCTTCTTTGCCCTGCTGTGGTGGGCCACTGACGCCCTCTGTGGCAGCCTTCGGGTGCTGACTGCGGATGCGTGCTATTGGTGGGGTCCTCTGGGGGCCTTCTGGAGCCTCCCCACTGATACCTGACAGGGAAGATGTGGCCCAACTTTATGCCCTCTGTATCCATATGATTCTCTCCACCAGTAGTGCATCCCAGTGCCTCTTGCTGCTGGAGAACCCTCCCATTTTTAGTAACAAGCTTACACCAAGGTCTCTTGCACAATATCTGCTTGGTATATGGGACATACTGTTACCCTGGCACATGGTGGGAGTGTGAGCTGCTGCCCAGCCTCACCCTGTCATTTCACTCCATTTCATCCTTGATCAAGGTTAGTCTCAGCAACAGATCAAGTGTGGTGCCCAAGTAAATAGGAACCGGCAAACACAACGCCACTCTCCCCTGCTTCTGGGCATCCCCAAATCTATGTATGAGCCCACCCATTGAAAGGGACAGAGTGTCTCATCCCAGCCCCTGCCCTGCACTCCTCACAAAGGACAGGACTGTAAGGATGGCTGCAACCTCTTCCCTTCCCAGCCTCCTTCTGAGTGAGACTGGGGCAGGCTTGATGGTAGTAGGACCTGTCTTCTGCATCTTTGTAGGCTGCAGAGAAAGGTGTCTGATACTGACTACTGAAAGCTCAACAGAGGCTCTTTTTTGGTATGCAGTGGTACCCATTGCCCCCACCCTTTCCTGTTATGGGCTCTGGTAACTGATTTTGGAATAACAGGAAAAGTTCCATTCAACCCTCTGCTACAGTCATTTAAAAATAATGTTTAGAAGGAGGTCTTGATATGACACCATATCTCTCTCTGCACTTTCTGACAGACCTTGGTTGAATATGGAGCAAATGTTACCATGCAGAACCACGCTGGGGACAAGCCCTCCCAGAGTGCTGAGCGTCACGGGCACACCCTGTGCTCCCGGTACCTGGTGGTGGTGGAGACCTGCATGTCACTGGCCTCTCAGGTGGTGAAGTTAACCAAGCAGCTAAAGGAGTAAGTGCCTATTCATTTTCCAAGAGCCAGGTCTGGCTCATCATCACTGTGCTTAGGTGTCAGCCAGGTGCTTTGGTAAGCTCCCCCGTGCAGGTTGTATGAGGGCTTCCTTGCATTCTCCTCATCTTCTTTCCTTCCTCCATCCCAAACCCGCACAGCCAGCATTCATGTCAAAGATGCCATCTCTGCAGAGGCAAAAACATATTTAAACAAATGAAAAATGCAAACAAAGCAAGCTTTCGAAGCAGGGAATTTAAGCTACATTAGGCAAAGAGAGGGCCTCTCTCTGTGTGTGTTCCCATCTCAGGGCCAGATCACAGAGCAGGTGTGGAGAGCACACACGGGCATCAGTCCCAAACTCCTGTCCTTAATGTTCTAGGAACTCAGGAGGCGTGTGAGAGAGAAAAGTCTGGGATGGGTCAGTTTCTCAGTTTTCCTAAAAAGAAAACTATCTAGTTGGGAAATTATAGACAGTTAACCTAGAAAATATTACCAGTAAATTATTATAAAAATTAATCGGGTGACTTGTGAACCCTCAGAACATAAAATCTTATTCAGCCAGCATGATGTTACTTCAGACACTCTGTCTAGCTACAGTCAGCTCTCTGCTCTGTGAGATTGTTATTGACACACATGCATACCTAGCAGGCAGGGAAGAATTTCTGGGAGGTTGTCAGGCAAGGCTTGCAGAGAAGGGACTGGAGCAGAGGTAAGTCTTTGGTGAGTGGAAGGATTAAGGAGCTTACAGCCACCTGAGACCAAGGTCAGCCCTCGGGAAACAGCAGCGGTCAAATTACAGTTGCCATAGTGGGCAGAGAATCACTAAAAGTTGGACTCAGTATTTGATGCAGCATTGACAGAATAGGAGGATAAGCCTTAAAACTTACATTTTAAAGGAAAATTATGAAACCTTACTTTTAAATTACGAAATATATATATACATATATTTTTTTCCTTTTATCCTTTTGAACAAAGACCCATGCTGGGTGGAAGGCCTTAACTGCTTACAAGTGTCATTCACGCAACCATTTATTTGATGAAGCCTTGGACCGTCTGGCTCTTCCTCATGCTCAGGGAACCTTGATCTCTCTATTCCTACTTTCTTGCCTTAGAGGTACAATTTTCTGCATCCCTCCACCCCATCCCCTGCCAATGCACAGAATACTCTCTTTAATGAGACTGGGCTTTTAATAGAGAACATATAAAATGGTATTTAAAAATATTACAGTTCCTGCCAAGCATTCTTTACCTAGTTACACAAAACCCCACTGGGACAGGTGAGCAAAGTGAGCTTAAACGGCTGGATGCAACTGAAGGGAAAATGCACACAACTCCATAACTCAGTGAGTTACCTCCCCACAGCAAACATTCTTGTACACACATCTTTCTGTACATGCCTAGGTATTTCTAAAAATAAGTATGTAGAAAGGGAATTGCTAGAACAAAGGGCATACATATTTAAAAGACAGATAGATGTCACCTAAAATCCTCCTGAATATGCAGTACCAGTGTCCACTCCCCCCAGGAGTGTATAGACATGTCCATCAAGAGGAAATTTAAAACGATCTGATAGAATGCTTTTTCTGAAGGGACATGCTCAGACAAAAGAGCACAAGACGTTCTCCTCAGTTTCTGTACCGCAGAGTCTGAGAAGCTTTCATGAGCTTTAATAGCTGTTTTATTGGTGAACTTTTCAAGATCAGGGGCTTGGCTGCTCTTTCTGTGGATGATCCTGAAATAAAATACATGTGCATGCTAACAGACAACAGTTCTTCCAGTGTGTCCAAAGCTGAATGCTGTGGACAATTGTAGTTACGCCAATAACAAGATAAAATACAAGAGGTGACATGTACATGCTAGTCCTCAGTGAGGTTGGCAAAACTGGAAGTGAACTAAGAAACCCACTCTGTACAGCCACAGCACACGGCACCCTGCAGGTGGGAGGAAGGGTGGAAAACATGAGCTTTTCCAGTCCAACATTCTGAGTGGGGGCACTCCTGAGTGCTTTTGCCTGTCAGAGTACCTTTGCCACTTCTGGTTAATAAACACAGTTACTGTTTAGACATGGCAACCTTCAGCTCTATTAGAAATCCTAATCTACAAGCCTAGGTTACTACGGTTTGAATTGTGATCTCTTCAAAAAAAACTCTATGTTGGAGTCCTAACCCCTAGTACCTCGGAGAATGACCTTATTTGGAAAAAGAGAGAGAGGCAGAGAGAAGAGGGGTGGGTAGGGAGAGGGAGAAGGAGAAGGAGAAAAAGAGATTCCTTTTTCTTAAAAATGAGATTATACCACACACAGTATTTTGTAACATCCTTTTTTTTACTTAAGGAAAGTAAAGTACACTTTATATGGGAAATTTTTCTACAGTTTAAATAAATAAATATTCAAATATGTTATCATTTTATTAGCTCCCTTTATATTGATAGAAATAATTATAAATTATTTACTCAGTCTTACTGATGAGCATTTAGATTACTTACAGTTTTTCACAATTTGAATAATAAATTTACATCCATTTTGGGTGCTTTTGATTGTATTCTTAGACAATATCTGAACTGTAAGAATGAAGATTATACACATTTGTGATGCTTTTGGATTTATTGCAACTTATTGTAAATTATTGAGAAGATGCATAGCTACTAATTGATAGGGGTGCTGTGCGCCAGAGAGCCTATATTCTCGGTTTGTGTTTCCCAGGCAGACAGTGGAACGTGTCACGCTGCAGAACCAGCTCCAACAGCTTCTAGAAGCCCAGAAATCCGAGGGCAAGTCACTGTTTTCTTCGTCCAGGTAATGCCAGGAACATTGGTGGTTAGAGTTCTTAAGTCTCTTAAATCTTGGAGCCTTCTTTTGGACTTCATTTTAATATCTTTTAAGAATATGACTACAGAACATATTTTATTTTTATTTCCCAATTTTTAGGAATAAAAATTAGGTATTATGGGGGAAAGGCACTGGGCCCGGGGGTCAGGTCACCTGGAATGATCTTTGGCTCTGCCTTTTTGTCATTCCAGGACTATTAACAAGTCACTTTTTCTGAGTCTTTCATTTCTTCATCTATAAAATGGGAATAAGGATATGTAGATTCATAGGATTATTGAAGATGGGATTGAGAAAATTGGTGCAAAATTGATGTATAAATGGTAAAATAGTAGACCAATTTAGTCATAGTGTAAAGCATGAGGCATACTATACTTTGGTTATGCTTGCTTTGAACACACATTAAGTGATTATTCTTCTTCCAGTCTTACTGATTTGTAAGTTATTAGTGGCAGGAAAAAGCTACACTGTGACTTGCGGCCAAGTCATTTTAACCCAGTAGGAAATCATCTCATGTATCCTCTATCCTCTTTTCAGTTCACCATCCTCCCCAGCTCCCAGAAAGTCCCAGTGGAAATCCCCAGATACAGAGGATGAGTCTGTAGCCAAAAGCAAACCTGGCGTCCAAGAGGGGATGCAGGTCCTTGGAAGCCTGTCATCATCCAGCCGGACTAGGACTAAAGCAAAAGATGAAGATTCTGATAAAATCCTTCGCCAGTTATTGGGGAAAGATATCTCAGAGAATGTCTGCACCCAGGAAAAGCTTTCCTTGGAATTCCAGGATACTCAGGCTTCCTCTAGAAATTCCAAAAAGATCCCTCTGGAGAAAAGGGAGCTGAAGTTAGCCAGGCTAAGGCAGCTGATGCAGCGGTCACTGAGTGAGTCTGACACAGACTCCAACAACTCTGAGGACCCCAAGAGCACACCTGTGAGAAAGGCCGACCGGCCCAGACCACAGCCCATTGTTGAAAGTGTGGAGGCCATAGACAGTGCAGAAAGCTTACACTTGATGATAAAGAAACACACCTTGGCTTCAGGACGCAGGTTTCCTTTTGGTATCAAGGCCTCCAAATCTCTGGATGGCCATAGCCCATCACCCACCTCAGAAAGCAGTGAACCTGACTTGGAATCCCAGAGTCCAGGCTCAGGGACCACACCCCCAAACCAGCCCTCTGGAGACCCCACTCAGCCCAGCACTGATAGCACGGCAGCCCAGAAAGTGGCCACGAGTCCCAAGAGTGCCCTCAAGTCTCCATCTTCCAAGCGCCGGACATCTCAGAACTTGAAACTCAGAGTTACCTTTGAGGAGCCCGTGGTGCAGATGGAGCAAACTAGCCTTGAAGTAAATGGAGAGAAGGACAGAGATAAGAGCAAGACCCCCCAGCGGACCTCCACGGGCAGTGAATCAGGGGATCAACTAAAAAGGCCTTTCGGAACCTTCCGATCCATCATGGAGACACTAAGCGGCAACCAGAACAATAATAATAACTATCAGGCGGTCAGCCAGCTGAAGACCTCCACACTCCCCTTAACCTCACTTGGAAGAAAGACAGCGGACTCCAAGGGAAATCCTATGAGCTCTGCTAGCAAAGGAAAAAATAAGGCGGTGAGTGCTATTTGGAAATTATCTTCTTTTTCCTTTGAATCATGTCATTCTTAACACTACAGATTGTTTACCTTTGCCATCTTGAGGTCATCCCCAGAAGAATTCCAAAGGGATGTGTGGAAAGCCAAAGGTATGCGTTTCTAATGAGACATGTTAGCGTACATACCTTTTTCTATTCATCTGGAAAATACTCTGAGAGAAAGATTAAATCACATATTTCAGTCCCTAAACTTCCAAAATAGTTTGATCCTTGAGTATTAGGAGTCCTGGACAGGGAGGTATTTCTATAAGATTAGACCCCCAATCAATGTGGAATAAGGTCCTTCTCTGGCATGGATTCTGCCTCTGGAAGAGTTTGTTTTCCTCGTGTGACTGGGTAGTTTATTCTCAAGCCCAATTAAAGAGCACACAAATAGAAACTCTGTCTCTAAAGACTTAGTGATTCAACTCTGGAATGATCTTTGAAATAAATACACCACAGGGACTGCCACCTTGGCATTGTAGGATGCAGGCCCCTAAGTGCTGACCAGGAAGCTGGAGCGGTCTGACGTGCTTGCCACTACACAGGGGATGGCAGAGTGTGCCAGGAACTACATTTTATAATTGCATTTATTGGAAAACCATGCACTATAATCTGTGGTTTAAACCCAGTGAATAAGAAACATGAACATCTTTTGAGGCAGTGTTCCCTGCTTGCTCTGTGCCTGCCATGCCATCAAAACTAGTATAGCAGCCAAAATGCAAAACTCTGAGAAAAAGAAGGACCCAGAATGTCCATCATGAACCTAGGGAGGCACACCCACATAATTTATTATTGGTTCAAGGTAAAATGCCTGGGAGGTCTAAGAACTGTTTAATTCTTTTTGCAATACCAAAATCAAGTTTTAGTTAGTATTTCTCTAATTAAATGAACACCACTTGATTTCCAGCAGGAATTGTCTTTGTTATAAAGGACTTTAGCTCTGTTTGTTTCACCTAGAAAAGTCACATTTGTACCCCAAACACCAGAACCTTGGGGTTAAATATGTCCAAGTGCCAAGTAAGTATAGAAATTAAATTCCCTGTCATGGGTGGAATTAGTCAACCTCAGATAAAACTATTCCAAGTAACTTGATGGGCTCTCTTGCTCAGGAAGACAAGAAGTATCTCAGCAGTTCCCCACGCTCCTTAACATGTATACAAAGCTTCTGTCCTAGTCTCATCTGTCTCCGGCATGCCTCCTGTTAATTGAGACTTGCGCATGTGCTGAGCTTGCTGCATGTTTTCAGATGATTTGTAATTGCACCTCTAGGAGATGTCCAGCAGCTGCATCAACCTCCCCTCTAACACGCTGATTGGAGAGCATCTGCGTAACTGTGCACGGTACGTGGCATAGGGGATGACCTCGTAGCACTGCTGCGCCTTCGCTTTGAATTGCATGACCTTTTCAGTCATGGTCCTGGAGCACCTTTTGCAGGGCTGACACCGAGGAACGAGAAACTTACAACTCTTCCCCCAAAAGGAGCAGGCAGGCTGGTAACTGGAGCTTTGGCTGGAAGCAAGTGCCCTCCAGGAGGGGCTTTATTCCAGCAGCAGTGGGCAGAGGAATCTGCTCAGCTCACAGACACGCTGTGTCTCCCCGTTGACTTTGGCTTTCAGTCTTTGTTTTATTGGAGTCAAGTACCAAGTAAGTATAGAAATTAAATTTCCTGTCATGGGTGGAATTAGTCAACCTCCGATCAGAACCAGAACTTTGAAGCAGAGCTGAGGTTTTCTTTCCTTGTTGATCACAGACTGAAAGCGCATTTCATCACCATTCTGCGGCCCTTGGGAGCAGCCAGGCCCTGTCATTCTGAACTTGCTCCAGCTTAGCCTCCAGGACAGTAAGCCAGTCTCTGAGTCACCCAACCAAACAAGGGTCTTTCTCAAACAAAATGTTTACAATTCAAAACACAAAGATGATATACATTAAAGGATCTTGTGGGAGGGCCCACGGTGGCTTGGACACCTCTTTGGGCCAAGTCCTTCTGTAGCACAGCTTTCGTCCGGGAGGGATATGCCCCACTCCCTGACAAGGCGGGAAATGGGAGAAGGTTAAGGAGAGCAGTGGAGGGGGAAGTTAATGCAGTCCATGCCTCCTCTGACTGGTTTATTTCAGAAGAGTTAAAACCCAAACCCTATTTTAAAAGGAGACTATCACTTTTAAATCATTTAAATTAAATTTCAGCAAATCATTTAAGTTTAACTTAATGATTGACTTAAATTAGGTTTAATTTAAATTAAAATTATGACGTGCCTTTCAGCTCTCTTCCAAAACCCTCCAAAATGTTTGTGTGAATGTGCATGTGTGTGGGTGGGTGTATATGTGTATGCACACACACACAAATGTGAGGGTGTGGGCTGAGGGTATGAATTTTGGTTCAGAGTACTAAGGCATGAGAAATGTCACTCTCGTCTTCCCTCTAAATCGAATTTAACCTGCTCCATGTCTCTATTCAGGCTAAAAGAAAAACATACCACAGTCATTTTAACAGGTGCCCCTAGGGTCTCATTAATTCAGTACATTGACTGAGGTGCCATGGATGTTCAGTATTTACCAGTCACCAGAATTCTGCTGGGGTCAGGCTCACACGTGGCCTAAGTTGGGCTGCTTCGGCTGCGGGGGGCAGGGAGTTCTGGCCAGTGCTGACTGCCCAATGCCTGGGTAGAGAGGAGACAGGAGAAGAAAAAGCCAGCTCCCTCCATGCCCACTTCTGGGTTTCCCAGCCTGCCTTCCCCACCCACATACCCTTCTCTGTCCCCACATCTCAGGTTGGTTGTGTCATCTGGTGCCTAGAAAATTCTGGTTTTGTCCTTAAGCAGAAGTCACCAACGATACCCTGAGGGGATGAAGTGCAAAGACTGGCAAATACTTGGGGAAGGGGGATGTGGATGATCTCTCATTCCTTCCAGGCTTCTACTGCATCTGGAATAAAGACAATTTGTGTCACAGTAGATCTCCCACCAGAAATATTCCATCCTGTCTTTTTGTAAGCAAGGGGACAAAGCTGGACAATCTACTATAATAGATGCACAACTGAGGTTAGGAGGCTACTTGGACATGTGACATGAGGTTAACACTTTCCTACTGAGTTTCAGAAACCAGCCTTCCTAAGGCTCAGTTCTGATCCTATCAGATTCATGGGCTGTTTCTATTAACAGAGTTTGATTTCAGTGATAAATGGAAACCCCCAAATAAAAATATTTGGTGTATTTAAATTAGCATCCTAGCTACTTCCTCTCAACTACCTTATAAGTTAACATGGACTTTATTAAGTTTTTAGTTTGACCTGTGTTCCATTGAAAGGGAAAACCCACTAAAATCACCTAACTGACTTCAGTGCCCTCTTCATCTTGGCCCTGAGACCCACAGAGAAAGCATCCCATAGAAAGATGCAAGCAGGAAAGGAACCCAAGTGTTCATCTCTCGGTGATGGCTTCACATCATGTCCCAAGAATATGGTTGAACACCAGACGGCTCCTCACAGGTCTCAGGGATTACCCAGGGTCCTCTGGAACCCTTTGGACTACCTTTGGAAACCATTGGCAGTCCGTGGGTTAGAGTTGGCCCCAAACGTTGTGCCACTGAATGACCCTCTCAGTATAGCCCTAGGAGAAAAACTGAGGCAGTGGGCCCTCGTTCCAGGCATGCATTGGAACTGCATTTTATTTCCAAAGAAATTTTTATTTTTTCCTGGTAAATGAAAAATGGGGGCAATAAATACAACATTTTACAGAATTGTCAGCTCCGTGAGGGGGTTTTATTTGCTCTTTATTTTTCTAAATTCATCACAGCTTGATAGAAAGAATCTAAATTTCTTTTCAATGCCTTTTAAAATTAGATTCAACACTATTACTTTGAACAGCTTTCCCAGTGTGTTTCAACTGCAGAGGATGACTTTGTTTATAACAGTCAGATTTATCTTTACTTCTTATAAAAGACAAATTGCTTTTGAGTTATTATAACTCCAAGGGAATGTTTGCAATTACTTGTCTTAAAATGTCAATAAGACATTCATTTCCCAGAGTTTAAGTCTGTCTGAGATCTGTGGCAAATGAAAGGAGCATTGGTTCCAGTAACAGACAGGCAGAGGGTATTAACCCTTGGTCACCAACAGTCATACCCTCCCTGACGGTGGCACTGTGGCCTGAGGCCTTAGCAGGAAACCCCTAAGCTTAGCACCAACATGACAATAGTCCTTAAGACTCCTTAAAAACACAAGAAGACTCCTTAAAAAGAGATGAAGCACTGAACACTGTCCGTGTGGGTTTTACTGCAGAGGAATTAGTCATACTCAGAATTAGACAGCTGGAGTCAAGAGCTAGCATCAAAGATTTTACATAGATATCAAGGCTGTTCAACAACCACTTCAAAGAGAGTGATATGTTTGGCCTGAGCATGTGGCAATGGACCTCTGCTGTCCCCAGTAGGGGGTCAGAGTTCAGGGTGCCCCCACCCCTACCAGTACCCAAGCCTGCATGCGCACACACACACATAGTTCTCTCCTTGTTCCTTTACTGTCAAAATATCATTCTAAACAGAAAAATGAGCAAAGATATGGAAGACATTGGGAAAGTAGAGGTCAGGCCCTGGCTGAAACCTGACCCAAGCAGAGCATACCTCAACCCCACTGAACAGCATTTCCAGAATCACAATGGAAAAATGCAGTCGGCACAAAAAGGAACCCCTAATCCTGCTGAGCACATGCATCTTTGCCATAATTTTTCTGGATGTAGTAAAATAACCACACTTTAATCTTCTCTTAAATTTTTGACCTGAAAGGATTTAGTTTTAACCCCTATATTTTCTAAGGATTTTCGAAGGGGATAATTGTATAAGGAGTCATAGGTATGTTTCCAGGCTATCTGAGTAGGTGTTGGTCGTGTAGTTTTAGAGCGCACCTGGTTAAGCAGACAATCTCCCCAAGGTAACAGTTCACAAAAGTTTGTTAAAGTGTTAATACTAAAAGAGTATTTTGTAAAACTATAGACATACTTTCTGCTCAAAAATTGTAGTTTCAAATTCTATGCTCTGATCTCAAGTATTTTTTGTGTTTTTATTTCTAATTTGCTAACTTTGGGGTCCAGAGCCAGTCCATCAGGAGGAAGTTGATTCCTGATGTGAGGTGATTACCTTTGCTCCAGAACCCCCTGCAGGGGTGTCCAACCTTTTGGCGTCTCTGAGCCACACTGGAAGAAGAGTTGTCTTGGGCCACACATTAAATACACAAATACTAATGAAAACTGATGAGCAAAAAAAGAAAGATTTTAAGTAAATTTATGATTTTATGTTGGGCTGCATTCGTAGCCATCCTGGGCTGCATGCTGCCCACGGCCAGGGGTTGGGCACCCCTGCCTTAGAACCTATCCAGTCTCCTTCCTTTTCACACCTCCCTATGTTCCCCAGGTGTTCTGTGCTCCCTGCTCAACTCTCTTTCCTCCCCCAACCCGCTTCCTGCCTCCCAGGGTTCCAATTAGTTTCAAAGAGAAAACCTGTATTTCATACTGAAACTTTGTCCCTATGACTTGGAGGAAGGGAGGAGACCCCAACCTTGAACCATGTCTCCAGGTTTCATTAATTGACAAATTCTCCTTTGAAATGGGCCACAGCTTTACATTGTCATTGACTGTTGCATAGTAGAATCTTCTGTGCAGAGAAAAATGTCCTTGTTATGGGGAATAGTTAAAATGAGCAGATCTTTCAGCCTTCCAGGACAATTTGGCAAATGCCAGAGCGCTCAAGATTGATGAGAGCACGAGTCACAAATGGAGTTTCTTCTCATAAGCTCCTTGTACCCTCTGGGTAAAGGAGAAAGTGTATTCCAACGCAAGAAGACTGTGAGTTCAGTATCAGTGTAGAATGAGTTGAGACAGAAAAAGCTATTCCAATTAAGATCCCATGTACTGAGTTAAAGCACTGCCTTTGGAAGGCAAGAAATGAACATGTTGAACCCCCATGAACTCTAGGTAGGGTGTACAGGGGAGACCTTCCTTGGAAACTAAAGTTATCCCACTAGAAATACATTCTTTCAGAATGCTAATCCTGGTTTAAGTGTAGCCACAAAACTTAAAACAAACAGCTCCCTTCACCCAATTCCGCTTTCCTTCCCTCATGCCCTCAGGGTCCAGTTTTGAACTGTGTAACTCCAGGCGGGATACGCGGGATACACGGTCTACGGTGTGTCGTAACTGCGCCAAGTCTGCCACAACTAGGGTATCTTTGCACACTAAAGGAGCAGTGCCTGTCTAGAAACTCTTAAGGCTGGAGTTTTAAAGACTCAGCAAGTTTCTTGAGGTTTAAAAGTACCAGATAGGGACTTTACCTGCACACCTTCCAGTACCTTCACCAGGCATCCCTGCTCCAACCACAGCCATTTGGGATTTTCCTTCCCACACTAAGAATAGTGCAGATACATCACTTTCCTGGACCCACATCCCTGGGTTGCCAGCACACTCATTTCAACATCTTTAGCTCCAAGCCAGTCATTTTGCTGTGTGAGATATAAGGCATGGTCCCTTCATTCTGCGAGATCATAATCAAGAGAGAATTAAATGTGGATATAGTTTAAAACCTGGCAAATTTCATGAAAGGGATAAGAACTTCATGAGATCAGGGGCCCTTGACAGCACTACCCTACCCCCATACATATGCCCAGTGTCTAGCATGGTGGCTGGCACATGGTGGGGACTTCATAAATGTTTGCACAGAGGGAGAGCTAGAGAGAAGACATGGAAGAAGAGGGAAAAAGAAGAGAGACAAAGAGGACTGAGGCTGTCGTCCCACAGGAAGAATGGTGTGATCTGTATAAAGCGAAGCCTACCGATTACATTATAAGTCCTTCTACTGACATGGAGTGTCAATTTGGCTGCTTCGAATACAGGGTTTCATTCTTTGAACCAGAATCCACTTTTTTAGTAGATGAGATTGATATATATGCTCTCGGTAAAGCTGGAAGGAAACCACAAAAGTAGCAACACTCCCCTTGTTTTGGCTTCCAGTGGAAATGCATACCCTGGAGCCATTTCCGATTTATCCTCAGAGCTGCTCTCTGGGCTATGGAAAGATGCAGCCCAGGCCTGGATGAGTGAGCAAATGAAAGAACTGGAAAAATTGTTATTTAAATTCAAGCCTTTCTTCTTTCCAATTTTGGTCACTGAGAATGTGATTTTATATCCAAAAATGAAATCAAGGAGCGGCAAATTATCTGAATAATTCATGCCAGAATTACCCTAACACTTTTGTTCTTCCCAATACTGGTAATTCAGAACTAGGTAATTGAAGGGTTCAGGGATGTTTGAATTACCCTGATATTATTCAGATAAATGCCTCACATTAACATTTTATCTGCTATATATTCAGCTCCAATTGTGCTGCATTTTATCCTGTAGAAAGCGTTCTTTTTAGTATTTTTGCACACAGCGTCACTTACATTAAAGCAGAAATACTACACGTGTTCATTCACCTTCCTGTTTCTGAAATATTATTGGTATTTTGTCTATCATCTCTTCTCCCATTTCTCTATTAATTTAAGTTTATGCCTTTTTTATGGCTTTACTTTTTCATCGTAGTGCTGTTTTGTAAGAAAGGGGTGATAAATGTGTGTATTTAATCCACTGTGTTCAGTTGGAAGTCCCTAGAATGTCTTCTAACCAAGTGGGTTTTTCTTTCATCTTCTCCCTTTCTTGCCCATGGGCAACTCTCTGAAGTTCAATTCAGGGGAATAAATGAAATTTAAAATTATGACTTTCAGACTGTGATGATAATCAAATATTTACCAAAACACTAAGAGGAGACTAGATGGTCTTTGTAAGTGAGCATGATTTTGAGTCCATAAAACCATACCTGGAGTTCTCTGTCCAAATATGTCCTCATGCTGGCGAGTACAATTGTGAGAAACCGTTTGTTTGTGTCTGGTACAGCAACAAGAAGGAACTTAGTAATATGTAGGCTTGCTCACCCCAGGAGACAAATCCTCTCTGGAAGATTTTATACCCAGAATGGGAGTAATAGCTCATGAAAATGAATGCATCTACCCAGAGAGAAATTCACTTAAAAAAAAAAAAAAAAAAAAAAACTATTCCAAGGTTTGAGCTTCTACTTCTTGCCACAAGCCCACAAGCTTACGAGGTATCAAACAAGGGAAAAACAGCATTATTGTTCCCTATTTTTTCTTTCCCCTATAGATTTACCAACTTGTGGTTCTCTAACATATACTACTCAGTAATTACACACTCAAAGAAAAGGCATCTTCTTTAAACTATTAATAAGCATCTTTTTAAACTAATAATACCTATTAAGCTTATTAGAGAATAAAAGGTATCACCCCTGAATTCATGCAAATAAAATATAAATATCTTTTGTGTCCACTGGACCAGCAGTACTATACTTTCCATCTTGCTTATGATAAAATTTACTTGACTATAGAATTTTATCTGGATTCTAATCAGCAATTGCAATTGAGAATTAAAAAGCATTCATTAAGTGTGTTTAATGGCATGGCTCTTTTATTTTTCAAAGAGTGGTTTATATGAAAACAGAATATTTTGCCTACTGGAATGAAGTGTTCTTCAGTGTGGTTTTATGAGGATAATTCCCATTTTTGGTGAACTGTTTAGTGGTATTGTCTTGTAACTTGCCCATAGTCTTATCTAATTTTGGCTTCATGGTTTCTCTTCTGCTTAGGCATAATGACATCAATAGAAAAATGAAGAAATCCTACAGCATAAAGCACATTGCTGAGCCAGAATCGAAAGAACTCTTCTTGTAAATCACCTTTTTATTATCTTTCACTGCTGCCCTTTGGACACCTCTGGAAATTTCTGGACAATCCTCTGTGGAAATAAAATCATGAGAACAGTGCCTCACCAGCACAACAACTGAATATCAGGATGCCTTACATTTATAGTAGTAGACTGTCTAACACACATTTTTGGGTGATGCTTGTATATACACCTTGTTTCTAAAGAGATGCTATTTAAAAGCATGACTGAGCAAATGTATGTTTTCTAAGATTGTATTGATTCAACCTAACCACAGGTCAGTCACCAAGCAATGGATGTCATTTTGTAGTTCATCAACTGCATGAGAGTTGGCTGATGTTGACTGAACTTCCCTTTCCCCACGATCTGGGCAGTTTGGGCTCGGCATCTCAATGAGACCGGGCCAGTGTATTGTTTTCTGTCAAGAGTGTTTTTCAGTCCTTTCTACTTTTTGTATAAAGGAAATAAAACAATGTTAATAGCCACCTATAAGGTTGGAATACCTACTTCCTAATAAATCTGTGATGTTCTGATTTCTAGGGGACTTTGAGAGTATTTTGATAGCTGCTATTTTATTTCAGGAACAAACCGCCCAGTTTAGCTGTTTTCCCACAGGGATCAAATAAAACATTCTAGTTTTCATTAAGTACTAAAGGATCAGACAAGTATATAAAATGAGTCAATTCTTCTGTCTTTTCAAATCGCAGTGTTGACATGAGAAAATACTAATGACAACTAAGGGTTTAGCCCCTTCTTGGGTCACTTTTTTCTGCCTCTAGCACATTACGAGGCCTGCCTAATCCCTTTAGGAGACAGTGTGGAGCCTGGGTTTATAACAGCCCTATTGATGTAGCCTTTTCAATCCCTGTAAGCGGTGAGTTCCATGAGGTTTCATCCTATCAAGTAAAAATATATTTCTGTTGAAATTTCAAAAGTTTTATTTTCAAAGTGTTGGCAGAGGCTGCCTATAAGAGGCCTGTCAAATTTTAGTAAGAAACTACAATACACTCTTACCAGTAGGAAAGAGTATTGTGTGCTGTTAACGGTTGCTGGCAATGTTACTGCAGTCGATGTGGGCCATTCTGTATGCTCATGGACAAAGTAGGCCAAGGTACCAAACTAGGAGGCAATTTTGCTTATGTGGGTCATCTGGCAAACTTGGACTTAATGAGATTCAATGAAGTCTATATGGAAGAAGGAGCTAATATCAAAGTGTCTTTTTATGCACCAGCCTTGCTTATATGAAGATATTACTCTCATTTTATAGATTAAAAAATTAAACGTTAGCAAGTTTAATTCCCATATCCAAGGTAAATGGAGGAATTGGCTTTGGTACATGTTTCCTCATTATCTCCATTGCACTTCGTCTATCCATCTGTCTGTGCTATGCTCAGGATGCTCAGATGCCCTCTCCTGAGTGCATTGCGAACTAGCACACAGGAAGCATGAGTTGTGGTCTCGGCTGTACTTCCGGACAACTGTTTGGTCTTGGACAAAGGACACTGCCTCCTTAATAAATCTGGGAAAAGGCAAGACTGGCCTACAGCCACATCTGGAAGGTAGGTTCCTTCCGATTTACAGAGCAACATGTCTATAAATTTCAGTCCGTTTGCTCTGTCCTTTGAATTTCTGTTGTTAGAACATAGTTCTGTGTGTGGTTCTGCATTTCTTACATTGTCTTTTCCTCAAATGAGATGCCCTGTTATGGTCTTGGCCCCTGGACCTCATGTGCCCCCTTTAATTACTTCCTTACATTTTCCTGCCCTATTCTAGTGCTTGAGTTTCTAATAGAGAATATATGGCAAGCACACATGCAATATAGATTCCTGTATTTTTTGCTTGGTGCAGAGGAGGCGACGCTGGGATCACACATGAGCCTAACTTTGGGACTTCATGCTAGAAGGGCTCCTGCAAAAGAAGGAGACCCAGAGAGTGTTCTCTTCCCCAGAGGCCCCAGTTTTGTTCTAAGACTGTTTTTAAACTTGAAAGTTGAAGTTGTGCTAGTATTCTGCAGATTTTATGAGCCAAACTCAGAGTTCCCAATTAAACATAGCAAAGAAAATTTCTAGAGTTTGAAAAAATGGCAATTTGATTATTAACACTAGCATTTTAAATATTGCAGTACTAAGCAAAGAATTTTTTAAAAGGTAAAAGAGGAAAGTTGAGCAAATTCAGAGGAGCACAACTATGAGACAATACATTGTATGTTTAATGACATTGCTAGGATGCTAAAAATGCAAGTCCTTAAGTCATACATGGATAATAGCTTTACTACTCAAGTTCCTTATAAAATGGATAAATTGTTTGCTTGGAATTCATAGAAATGGAGAAGAAAGCTATGATGCTGGCATAGGTAAACAGCTCGCCTCCTCACACAATCACATCAAAATTACAACTAACCTACAGAACAACCATTATTCAAAACTGTCAGAAATTGAGCTGAATGGAAGTCCTACAACTATGAAATTAAAGGAGAAACCACATCAAGATTGGTCGGAGGGCAGAGACAAGGAATGGGCTGGTTCTACACTCTCATTCGTCAGATAAAAATCGGGAGAGATATCTCGGGAGTAAGGGGTCCCAGCCCCACGAGAGGCCCCCAGCTGGGGGTTCCAGTGCCAGGAAAATAAGCCTCCATAACTTCTTGCTGTAAAAGCCAATGGGGTTTGAAGTTGTAGAAGACAGAAACTCCTGCATTCCCAGGCAGTTCATCTTAAAGGGCCCATGCATGAACTTACACAGATTCATTTCCTCTGAGCCCCAGCACTGGGGCAGCAGCTTGAAAGGCATCAGAGACATATGGGGTGGAACTGCAGTGTCTGGCATCAGGGCAAGAGCTGGAGGATAGCTTTCTCTTAGACAGAAGTGCTGGCAGAGGCCTTTGTTCCTTTGATGAGCCCTCCCCCCACACAGAGACAGCAGGTGAATGCCATATGTGAGACTGAGTCAACCTGGCTCACACTGCATCACCATGGTGATTCCCAAAGGCTCTGCTCCACCCACCTTTCAGGTCCACCAAAGCTGTTTGCAGTGGCTTTTCCATATGAATGGCTTGTCTTGCTTATGCTTCAGATTTTCCTAAATTCTCTCAAACAAGCAGCATCTGGTTTCAGAAGCCCTGTAACTCTCACTAAGTGGCCCCAGACCAAGCACTAGCAGCAGCTGACCTTGGTTCACAGCTTGGCCTTGCTGGGGCACCTCCAAGCCCAGCACAAGTAGTAGCCATCTGCAGATTGCTTTGTAGCTTATGCCACGTATCCCTGGACTGAACACAGGCAATGGTTGACCTTGGCCTGCACCTTCCAGGAAGCCCCAGTGCCAGCTCACCCAGTGGACAACTACAGACCGAGTCAGACCACCACCATCCAACCACCTCCACAAACAACACACTCAAGGGACAGACTCAGCAGGCACCAGAGTTCTGCTGAAGTCAGTCCTTCTCTGTGGAGCGGGCCCCTGCAGAGCTGATCCTTCATGGTGGTTGGAGGTTGGTGGTCACTGGTCACAGCTAGTCCTTGAAGCTGTTCAGCCTGGGTAAATCCCTCCTGCCAACAGTAATCAAAAGCTCAACTACAAGACGAGGATGTACACAGCTCGCACAGTAGGCATACCTCATGTATCCAGCTTGGGTGATAGGGGATGTGGTGCCACTGGACCCTACAGGACACCTACTACGTTAGATCACTCTACCAAGCCTAGGAGACAAAACAGCTCTACTTAGTACATAGAAACCAGGGAGGCTGCCATAATGAGGAGTTAAAGAAACATGGCCCAAAAGAAAGAACAGAACAAAAATTAAAAAAAAAGAAAAGAACTAAACAAAATTGAGAGAAACAAGCTACTAGATACAGAGTTCAAAACACTGGTTATAAGGTTGCTCAAGGAACTTAGGGAAAGAACAGATGAATTCAGAGAGAACTTCAACAGCATAAAAAAGGACATGGAAACCATAAAAAAGAACCAGTCAGAAATGAAGGATACTGTAACTGAAATGCAGAACAATTTACAAGGAATTAACAGCAAGGCTAATGAAACTGAGAATCAAATCAACAACTTGGAATATAAGAAAGCAAAAACCACCCAATCAGAATACCAAGAAGAAAAAAGGAATAAGAAAAAATGAGGAAGTGTAAGGAGCCTCTGTGAAAATTTCAAGCATACCAACATTTGCAGCATGGGAATGCTGGAAGGAGAAGAGTGAGCAAGAAATTGAAAACCGACTTCCGGCCAAGATGGAGGCGTAGGTGGACACACTGTGCTTCCTCACACAACCAAAATTAAGGACAACAAAGATTTAGAAACAAGAAAACATCCAGAACTGATAGAAAAATTGAACTGCACGGAAGTCCGACAACCATTCATCTAGACTGGTAAGAGGGGTGGAGTTGCGGCAGGAAAAAGTGGAGGTTGGCAGACCTGGGCACACAGGCAGTGGCTGGCAGATCCCAGGCACACAGGTGGCAGCTAGTGGACCCTGGGACTGGGTGGCAATGGGCAGACCCAGTGAAGCTGCGCAAGGCAGCTGGCTGACCAGGCATTCCCACATTTGCACTCAGATAATCCAGGCAAAAACAGGGAGCAAGACAGACCTCACAACCCAGGGCCCCAGTACTGGGTTATAAAGCCTAAAAACACCAATTGAAAACATTTGTGGGGGTTGAGGTGCCAGGAGAGACTCCCAGCCTCACAGGAGAGTCTATTGGAGAGATCCGCAGGGTCCTAGAATGTACACAAGCCCACCCACATGGAAATCAGCACCAGAAGGGCCCAATTTGCTTGGGGGAAGCCACATAAGGGACTGGAATCTGAGAGAGAGCAGAGCAAGCGCCAAAACGCTCTCAGACCCCACACCCACATACAACAGCGTCACAACCCAGACACTGGGCTGCCCCACCCTGGAGAACACCTAAGGCTCCACCCCTCACTATGTAACAGCTGCAACCAGACCAAAAAAAAAAAAAAAAAGGCTCAAATGGGAGAACAGATCAAAGCCCTAGAGCCAATTCATCTAAGCGACCAAGAGATAACCAACCTATCCGATGCACAGTTCAAAGCACTGGTGATCAGGATGCTCACAGAATTGGTTGATTTTGTTTGCAAATTAGATGAACAAATAAAGGCTACAATAAGTGAAATGAAGGAAAACACACAGGGAACCAATAGTGATGGGAGGAAAATTGGGACTCAAATCAATGGAGTGGACCAGAAGGAAGAAAGAAACAAATAGAAAAGAAGGAAGAAACAAGAATTAAAAAAAAAAAAATGAGGAGAGGCTTAGGAACCTCCAGGACATCTTTAAACACACCAACATCCAAATTATAGGGGTATCAGAAGGGGAAGAGGAAAAGCAACAAGTGGAAAACTTATTTTAACAAGTAATAAAGGAGAACTTCCCCAATCTGGCAAAGGAAATAGACTACCAGGAAGTCCAGGAAGCTCAGAGAGTCCCAAAGAAGGTGGACCCAAGGAGGAACACACCAAGGCAAATCATCATTACATTAGCCAAGATTCAAATGAAGGAGAGAATTCTAGAAGCAACAAGGGATAAGGAAACAATCACTTACAAAGGAGTTCCCATCAGACTGTCAGATGATTTCTCAAAAGAGACCTTACAGGCAAGAAGGAGCTGGAAAGAAGAATTCCAAGTCATGAAAGGCAAGGACCTCCATCCAAGATTGCTCTATCCAGCAAAGCTTTCATTTAGAATGGAAGGAAAGATAAAGTGCTTCTCAGATAAGGTCAAGTTAAAGGAGTTCATCATTACCAAGCCCTTATTATATGAAATGTTAAAGGGACTCATCTAAGAAAAAGAAGATAAAAAATATGAACAGTAAAAAGACAGCAAACTCACAGTTATTAACAACCACACCTAAAACAAAAGCAAACTAAGCAAACAGCTAGACAGGAACAGAAACACAGAAATGGAGATCACATGGAGGGTTAGCAACAAGGGAGTGGGAGGAGGAGAGAGGGAGAAAAGGTACAGAGAGTAAGTAGCATAGACGGTAGGTAGAAAATAGACAGGGGGAGGGCAAGAATAGTGTGGGAAATGTAGAAACTAAAGAACTTATGACACATGGACATGAACTAAAGGCGGGGAATGTGGGTGGGAGGGGGTGTGCAGGGTGGAGGGGAATGATAGGGGAGAAATGGGACAACTGTAATAGTATAATCGATAAAATATATTTTTAAAAAAAGAAATTGAAAACCTATTTGAAAATATAATGATAGTAAACTTCCCTATCTTGGTGAAGGAAATAGACATACAAGTCTGGAAGGGCAGAGTCCCAAAAAAGATAAACCCAAGGAGACCCACACCCAGACACATCAAATTAAAATGCCAAAAGTTAAAGACAAGAAGAAAATCTTAAAAGCAGCTTAGTTAGAGAAAAGCAGTTATTTACCTACAGGGGAGTTCCCATAAGACTGTCAGCTGATGTCTCAAAAGAAACTTTGCAAGCTAGAAGGGATTGGCAAGAAATATTCAAAGTGATGAAAAAGCAAGGACCTACAACCAAGATTACCCAGAAAAGGGAAGATAAAGATCTTCCCAGACAAGAAAAACCTAAAGGAGTCCTTCATCATCAAATCATCATATGAAATGTTAATGAACTTATTTAAGAAAAAGATAAAAATATGAACAATAAAGTGGCAATTAATACACATCTATTAACAATTAAATCTAAAATATAAACTAAGCAAACAAGCAGAACAGAAACAAAATCATAGATACAGAGAACGTTTTGATGGTTGCCAGATGGGATGATGGGGGGCAGGGGGATAGACGAAAAAGTTGAAGGGATTAGTAAGTGCAAATTGGTAGTTACAGAACAGTCATAAGGATGTAAAGTACAGCATAGGGAATAGAGTAGCCAAAGACCATATATACATGGCCCATGGACATGGACAACAGTGTGGGGATTGCCTGAAGGAGATGAGGGGGATCTGGGTGGAGGAGTACAAAGGGGAAAAAAATGGAACAACTGTAATAGCATAAACAGTAAAATATAATTTAAAATTTTTTTTAATTTAAAAAGTCATAGAAATATTTTCCTTACCACGACCTTAGTTTTATACAGAATTTTTAAAAACAAAAACACAAATTCTTAATCCTTTGTAGAAATCAAGACATTTCCATGTAAGATTATGTTTCCTTTTAGGAAGGAGAGCTTTGAGGCCCCTGCCCCAGTTCCCTCCCATTGGGCCAGTAAAATGAGTAAAGTTCTATCTACATGCATAATTACATGTCACAGAACAGGAAACCACTCCACTGTAAAAAACTATCACAACATCTGTCAGCATCTTTTAAAGACTGGTTTTTTGTTTTTTGGGGTTTTTTTTTTTTTATGTCACTAAAGGGACTTGTATTCCTAAAGTTCAACACATCTAAATAAGAATGTTTCTTAGAAAAGATAATAAGATACCAAACCTTCACTACTTTAAATGGATTAAATTCCAATGACTTATTCTCATAAAACATTAGTATCAAGACCTCAGTCCTTATAAGAAAGTTCTAAACATACATCATAGAGATGGGAGTGGGAATAAGCTTCTCAAAGGGTATCTCCTAGTAAATTTTGAGAATTATTTTTATTCTTAAAGTGGATATTCATAAGCAACATACTAGATGGTCCTGGCTAGAGGAAGTAACTATAAAATAAATATTTAAGTAATTCCTTGAAAGACTCCCTGATACAAAATAGGTTAAATGTTATTTTTTAGATACTATCTTTATGCTTATTGTTGAGTTGATAAAGCAAAGTAAGGACAGGGAATTCATTACAATAGAGTTATTTCCCTTTCCCACCATAAAAAATAGCATTCATTCCATCTACTGCCCCTAATTCTCATTTGTTGATAGGTCTGTCTGTATGTCCTCTGTTATCTCTGATATTATTTCCCTTTATTCTTCTACTATTACACAGTTTTATATAGCTTTTCAAGCACTTGATTCCCATCTCCTCTGAGAGCACAGTTTGCTGGCCTTTGCGTCACCTCTACAGAGCATTGTTAGTAGTTATCTAACAATTTTTTTCGATACCCTTATACCCATGTTTTCTTCTTCTCATTTCTTATCCATTCTTCTTCCACCCCTTTCTCCTTCCTTTTCACTTTTTCCTTCTCCTCTGCCCTCCATTACTCTCTCTCCTCTTCCTCTTTGTTATCATTTCCCCTCCTTTTATTTTTTTGTCTTCTCTGCCCTTAGTTCCCAAGATCTCTAAAACCTTTATATAGGATCACCCTTGGAAGAAGCTGGCAAAGGACTTGCAGTAAATGGAAATGTGCTGGACTCATGTTTACAATGAAAAGTAAATCACCTCTCCCTTCTGGCCAGAGTGTGTAAGGAGAACAAGCATCTTTCCATATGCTGATGTAGTCAACAAACTCTGATTGAGCCCATACAAAGAATGCAGCACTCTCCTTGGATTTAAAAAAAAAAAAATCCAAACATAGGTGTCAACCACAGTGGGGCACACAAGTCTATACTTGTGCTTTTGGAGGGACTTGTAGAAAAACGTATTTTAAATGGTGTATAGTAGTGGTTCTCAAACTTTGCTATACAGTAGAAACACCTCAGGGAGCTTCTAAATATTTAATGATCATGCCCTGGCTGAGTGGCTCAGTTCGTTGGGGCATCATTCTGTACACCAAAAGGTTGTGGCATTCAATTCCTGGTCAGGGAACTTACCTAGGTCATGGGTTCCATCCCCAATTGAGACATGTATGGGAAGCAACTGATTGACATTTCTCTCCCTCCCTTCCTTTCTCTGTAAAATCGATAAATATATACTTAAGCGAAGATTTAGATGATAGATAGATAGATAGATAGATAGATAGATAGATAGATAGATGATAGATAATCTGATGCCCAAATGGAGCCCCATAACAAATAAATCTTACTCTCTGGGATGGAACCCAAGCATCAGCATTTATGAAAACTACCCCAGGCTTCCAGTATGCAACCAAGTTTAAATCCATCATCTTTTTTTATTGTTGTTCAAGTACAGTTTTCTGCCTTTCCCCCCCACCCCAGCCCAACATCCAGCTCTCCCCACTTCCCTCCCCTGTTTCCACACCCCCCCATTGTTGTCCATGTGTCCTTTATAATTGTTCCTGCAAACCCTTCCCCTTTTCCCCTGAAATTCCCTCCCCTCTCCCCTCTGGTCACTGTCAGCCTGTTCTCAATTTCTGTGTCTCTGGTTATATTTTGCTTGTTTGTTTGTTTTGTTGATTAGGTTCCTGTTAAAGGTGAGATTATATGGTATCTATCTTTCACTGCCTGGCTTATTTCACTTAGCATAATGCTCTCCAGTTCCATCCATGCTGCTGCAAAGGGTAGGAGCTCCTTCTTTCTTTCTGCTGCAGAGAATTCCATTGTGTAAATGTACCATAGTTTTTTGATCCACTCATTCACTCATGGACACCTAGGTTGCTTCCAGCACTTGGCTATTGTAAATTGTGCTGCTATGAACATCAAAACCCAAAGATATAAATCCAGTGTCTTGCTACTCAAAGTGTGATCAGGCACTGTCAGCATTGGCATCCATCAGGAGCATATTAGAAATACAGGCTCTTTTGGTATTCTCCTTGGTCTCTATTTTTTTATTGTAAGATGTCATAAACTGTCTATTGAGACAATACTTGAGAAGATAGTTTGACAAAACAAAACAAAACAAAAACCTTCCTCAAGGAGAGTAGTGTGCCCCTAAACCTGAGATAGGGTATAGAGAGGAGACTGTTCAGTGTTTTAGGGATGTGTCATTGGAGATATGAGACTTATATTTACTTAATGTGTCTATAGATTGAAAATCATATTTAATACTATTATTTCATATGTGGGTCATATAGAAGTTATAATTATAGAAAGTGAGACACTTTCTGGATTATTTAGGTAGAAGAGCAATAATTTTTAAATAAAGGATGGGGTCATTGTACTTCTGTAGTTAATCATAATGACGTAGCTTTTCAATTATTATTTCGCTAAATTTCTCTAAAATCTATGTTTATAGAAGTCAAATCATCAGAAAGTCTCTCATCTGGCAGCAGTATAACCAGGACAAAAGCACACTGAAGCAAAAACTAAAACCCACCCCCAGCCACCGCTGCAGGGGCTCCCCATAATATGCCTGCCGGATACGTGATATGGTTTATGACCGCGTTGCACTGTACGGTGCTGTGCTTTATACCAGCGCATTCCTTTGTTTGCACAACACACACACACTCACTGACTCCCTACCATGTGCACAGCTCTATCCCAAGTGGTAGAGATGCAACCATAAATCCATGGTAATAAAAGCATAATGGTTTTGATGAAATGTGGAAAGTCTGTGTTAAGTGCAATAAACTTGCAAAGTATAACAATCTATGGTGACGTGCTCATATTTATATTTATACTTTATAACCACATTTATCTTTTATTTCTATGGAATTTTCTCTTGTAGTTGTTCCGTCAATTAGGACCAAAGAAGGAAGAATTTAAATTCTATTACTTGCAGTATGCAGTGCTAGTTGACTTCTCAATATCCTTTCTTCCTAATCAGAAGCATCAGCTAAATGTTTTCACAGCAAATTACTTTCCCAGATGCCCTTGATTAGGGATGGTCATGTGACTCAGCTCTGGCTAACGAGAAGTCAGTAGAAATCAGAGTGATGCTTTAGAAAACTTTGTGAAGGAAGAAGCATACCTGGCACTTAACTCTCACCCCTGGTACTTCACCCTTCTTCCGCTCTCAGTGGAGCAGTGCCTCTTGCAGCCTTGAGAACAAAAGTAGCCATGCCAAAAAGAGAGAAGGAAAGAGAAAGAACTCGTTCTGGGAGGAGCTGTGAAAGCCCTGGACTGCCCTGCATATTATTTAAGTGAATAAAATGAGCTGTTTTTGTTGACCAAGTCACTGACACCTGGCTTCTGGCAGGAGTAGCCAAATACAAGATCTAACTGATGTTTTCATCATACAGAATAAAGAGTGTACATCCAGGTCATTGCATCAACCAATATTTTACAACTTGTATCCTCTCCACCACTCAGTCTAGGATACAGGTGGCAAACACAGGCGTGTGGACCAAATCTAGCCCTCTACCTTGTTTTGTCCGGTCCGGCACCTTGTTTCTACTCAGTGGCAGCGCTGAGCTCTCACTTAACTATTAATAAGTAGTTACATTTATACAGTCCTAAAATTACATTCAGCCCTTTGAAGGCAACTGTGAGGCTGATGTGGCCCCCGGTGAAAATGAGTTTGACACCCTGGTCTAGGAGGTGTTTGACTGGTCTCCAGGATTAAAGTATGTATTGCTAGTTTAGTGAGCAGTCCATAGAAAGTTCCATCATACATTGTGATGCACACACCCTTCAGAAACAAAGGACACATTCCCCCATTTGCAGGCAGTGCTGCTGTCCAGAACCCTCAGGTGCGGGCCCTGGGGGAATGCCCTGGCCAAAGACAGCCACCCTGCTGGAGAGCATGCCTCGTCCCAGGGCAGCCTGCATCCAATGGCTGGTCAACGTGGGGCTATGCAGGCCCAGCCCTCTACCCAACTTGAGACAAGTCCAAATAGCCATCCCAGCACCAGAGCTTTCCATGGGTTTGGTCAAGTTTCTCCCTGGCCTTATCCTGCTTCCTCCCCTACCCTTCCACAGGCATTGCTTCTAAAAGCCATCCACATGCAATAAGCTTTCTGAGCACTAATCTCAAGGCCAGAGTCTACTTACCAGGGAACTCAATCTGTGACAGCACATTGGCACGTTCAAATCTTAAAGAATCTCAGAGTACAAAAGAAACTTGTTTAATTGCTTTTGGTACTTAAACTGCTTTATAAATGAGAGGAATACTTTCCACATCTCCCAGAGTGGTTTCTCAATATGAGTGTGGGACCTACTGGAATTAATTTTAGATCATTGTACATATATGGAATTTAGACTATTCTACTCTGATGACGACTCAGTGTCAATTCAAAATATATGTGCCAGGGCAGAACTATTTAGCCACATTTCAAGGAAATGCAGCCAAAATTATATTCTACTTGAATACAACTTCATTTGTTGGCTAATGTCAAATTGATACTTAGTTTGGTAGCCTACGGTCATTACTATTGTAACATACCATTCCCAGGGCCCTCCCACAGGCCATAGGCCCACATGCAATTCTTCAACCTCATTTCACTGCTGATTCTCAGTCCCCAAAGAAAAGTCATCTCTGAATTATGGCATTTATCAAAAATCAATATAAGAAATAGCCATATAGAAAAAAGAGCTTATATACACTTTTTATAAAACTTAGTGAAACCATCATATGTTTAAGAAGCCAACGGTTCTATAAGGGGTCATAAAATACATTCTTCCTAGACATAGTGCTAGGGAAAAGACCTGCTCCTATAGAAAAACTGGCATGTTCCTTTTTATTACCTAATAAGAACCTTATATAACTTGTATTTTCTTTTTTGTCTTGCCTGCCAGGAAAAGATCAAAAGTAAAATTTGCATTGAATCTCAATAGCAATCCCTAGCTTACCTTTTTCTAGTACACCACTCTCGGATCCACCTCCTTCCTTCGTTATTACCTCTTTACCTTTTTTAATGGTTGTAACGCATGTGTCTCCTCTTGTGAGCCACCCGGAGCCCTTCTGAAAATGAACGGACTGAAATAGATGTAAATGTTCCCAGCATGTTTCCCACCTTGTGCCCTCCCTGCTCAATCCTTCCCACTCTAAGTGATGTTGAAGCCCACACTACTGCGTGTGCAAGGCAATGCTGATGCAAAGCGTAAGACTACTGCTACCTTCAAGTCACTTGTTGTCTTTTGAAGACGGGACAACTCACATACGCACATATGTAAGCTGCAAGACAAGGGACAATATGTGCGGTGAGGGCTCAGGGGGGATATTGAGAGGAGGTAGAATTCACTTTTGGTTTGGCTGAGGCCAGGCAGGGATCCTGGAAGGTTCACATTTAATAGAGGCAGAGAAATATAGCACTTAGACACAGTGATTGGCTACCCATGTCCCCATGTGTTGCACTTAAGTGTCAAAATGAGAATCGTAAATCTGAACATTAATATCCACAGTGAAATGGCCTTACCAGCAGCTTTTGTTCAACTCAGAGAATCTTGGAAAATGTTGAACTGGTCCTTAACTTGATCAAGCAATATTGTCCAAACCACCAACGAGCGGGCAGATCCCAAAGTGCGTTCTCTATTTTATTCAACTTGTCTTCTTGCTCTAACCCAGATTCAGCGCCTTAGTTCTAAACTCTCAGAGCCTACTAGACTCCTGTGCCAGCACCATGTATTCCTCTTCAGGGTGGTGGTGAAGCTTATCCCACTGAGCTCTCTTCAAAAACCTTGCAGTGAGAAGCACCGTTAGCTCTGTGGCGTTCACCCCAAGGCCACGCTTTCCCCAAATTTCCTTAGCCAGGTACTGAGCACAGCAGAGGTATAAAAGCCAGGGTATATCTTCCTGCTGGGGGACTCTTCTAAGGGACAACTGTGGCCTGGCACTCCCCTAGCCTGGCTAACACTTTCTCCAAAGTGTGGTGTGGCCTGGGGTACTTCCTACCCAAGTCCTCCTTCCCCTTCTCCTTTCACAGGAGTCAGCCCTGCGTCATAGCCTTGAAGCTTCTCCAAGCCTACTCCTGCCCCCTCCCCCTGATCCCTCATAGGCAGGGCCCTCAGTAAATCCCTTGCACATCTAACCCCATTTTGACTGCTGTTTCTTAGATGGCCTTCACTGGCACACCCCTTGACCTTCCTCCCTGTGCCCTCCTCCTTTTATTCTCCTACCTTCTTGACTTAAGCATTCAGCAGGGTCTATCTTTTTCTCTCTCCTCTCCCTCCTTCCCCTGCTAGGTATGGTGGGGCAGAGTGAGGATGGTGCTTAGGACCCTCTGTGTGCAGGAGGGTAGGGAGTACAGGTCTTCTCTCCTCTTGGCAAAGATGACCTTGGTGTTAGTATGTATGTTGCCTATAACTTACACTGGAAGAGTCTTTATTTCCTTCCTCAACTGGAGTTATATCACAAAAAGCCATATTCTGTTCCCTTTTGTCCCATAAGTTCTAGACTTAAGGACCAGATCTTGTCTTAGTGGGAGAAAGAGACGGGCCTGCCAGGCAGGGCGGGAAGGTATGTGGTTGAGGAAAAGTCACCCTACAGCACAGGTAAGTGTTATATGAGTTCAAAGAAAAGAATGACCAGTACGAGATGTGAGCATGCTTCCGTTTTACATTACGTTTTCCCAGTTTTTCTTTGAATTTGTTGTCCCTTCCTAAGAAAGCCTTGCTGTTCACAGGTGAAGAACTCACACTTTCCCTCTGACCTTTGGTCTCTCCTTCACGTCATTCTTCTCCATATTTATGTTAATTTAGCACAAAGAACATAGAAGCAAATTACTAATCTGTCGTTATTTTTAGTATCTATTTTCCTTACATTCACCTGTGTTGAAAGAGGTGGGTTTTGAAAAGTAAACATATTTTTCACAAACTTGATACAGGCAGTAAATAGCAGGTACTATGGAGTAAATATTAAATTTTATTGAGAAGTTCTTTTAAGATTTTCTCAAAAATCTTAAGATCTCAAAAGCTGCTTTTCTCAAAAATCTTAGTCATTATGTTATTGACAATGCTGGCCTTTTTTTGGCCCATGTGCAGGATTCATCATTCACAGCCAATTTCCAAAACCTGTAAAGACTTCAAGGAGAAAAGGATGGTTGGTTCTCTTTGTAGCTTGTCTGAAGGGATGTTTGACATCACGGCTGCAAGCCTGCAGGTTGGTCAGGATCTCTATGCGCATCTGCTGGAAAAGTCCTGTGACCTTACATTCCCAACAGCAGCTGGATGGAAAGGATAGATCTCCCGCAGGAAGCATTTCATCCTTAAGCTTCAGCATGACCAGACAAAGGAAAGCCCTTCTTTCTGCTTGTGTGCCCCTTCGCAGTGAGGTCCTTCCCAGGACTTCAACTCTGACAACTCAGAAAAATCATACCTCTGATTCTAGGACCATTTTTCTAGACTTTACCATGGCCCAGTGGACACTTAAAAGCAGTTACTTTATTTGAATACCCTTCAGCCCCCTCCCTGACCTGTTTAAAGGGCTGAGCATCCTCTCCCACGCCCCTTTTATTTTCAGATGCACCAAACCGCAAGGAGTGCATGGCCTGTACTACTCAAAATGTTCAGAACATGGTTTCTTGATTGGCTACCTAATTTAGTAAATCTCCTCGCCTGGAGGAAACCAAGTTAAAATAACATTGAGGTCCATCCCTAAGCCCGCAAAAGAGAAGAAAATTAAAAACCAGGGCTGAAAGTTTCCTCTGTTGTGCAATAAGTATTGGAGAACGGCTGTCAGATGAAGTTTCAAATACATATTAACATTTTCCTAACCACAAGGTCAGACCCCACAGTCTCCTAAATGTTACAGGTTTGGCTGATGTTAGTGCCTGGATGGTTACATCGTTGGAAACCATCAACAATGAACTAACTCCAGCCGATCTGCCTGCCATTATATCTTCTATTGTAAGGTAGGAGAGCTCTTCCTTCCGCTATTTAGTAACAAACACATGGGAGAGAAACACATGGCATGCTGGACAGACCTGAGATCAGCTGTCTCCCAATGCGCACAGCTAGAAGCGGCATGTGCACGCCCTTCCAGAGAAAAACATATCCATCATCCTTCTCAGTGATTTTTTTTTAGGTTGGTACAACTATTAAGGCCAGGCATGCCTTCCTCCAGGCCTACTGTTTCTGTGGTTCTGCCTTCCCAGAAATACTGTTATTCAGGCTGACCCAGTTGACCGTGACCAGTAGGCAATCCAGCGTAAACAGAGAATGATTAGGGAAGAGTCTGCTCTGGAAGCAGATAATAGTACTGGATAGCATTTTGAGTGTAAGAGTTGGCACATCCTTTTTTAACCATAATAGTGCTAAAATATATCCCCCTCATAAAGGCATTTTTACTCATATGTATGTGGTTCAATAAAATAAGAGCCACTTTATATATCTACCCAATGGAATACTATGCAGCAGAAAGAAAGAAGGAACTCCTACCTTTTGCAAGAGCATGGATGGAACTGAGAATATTATTCTTAGTGAAATAAGCCAGGGGGTGGAAGACAAATACCATATGATCTCACCTATAAGAGGAATCTAATGCGCAAAACAAACAAATGAGAAAAATAGAACCAGTGACATAGAAACAAGGAACAGACTGACAGCAACCGAAGGGGAAGAGGGATAATGGGGGAAAGAGGGAGAAGGGGCAAGCCAAGGAACACGAATAGAGGACTCATGGGCACAGACAATGATGAGGGGATTGACTGTGGGAGTGGCGGGTGGGGGAACAAGGCAGGGGAGAGCAAAGGGGGAAAATTGGGACAATTGTAATAGAACAACAATAAAAAACAAAAACAAACAAAAAAGATGAGAACCACTTTAAAGCTAATGAATTGCTCATATTCCCCTTGACCCATGGAATAAATAATCACAAGAACAGACTGCTTGGAGTTATACATCATCATGTTGGTGTATTTGTAATAACTTAATGTTTAACGAATCATACCAACAGCTGGCGCTATCAGACCACCAGTGAGAGATACCCTTGAATTAATTTAGTACATCCAAAATCTTGTTTAGGTATACCTTCCCTCCACACAGCCTGCACAAAAATCTATTACATTGGAATTACCTGGTTTATTTCCATATTGGTGTGTGATATCTAATATGGCTAGTTAACATGACTTACCATATTTTCTGGGCATAGTGTTTATGGGAAAAACTTCAGATTTATACAAGGTTTTAGACATGTGACTCATATAAACTAGAATAAGAGTATTGTTGCTAAAACCTGGAGCTTGCTTTGAAGCCTCATCATACTGTTCTTGGGAAACCATTAAGCAAAATGCCCTGAAGGGTAGGAAAAATTGCATTGAGCAATAAAATGTCAACAAACTGCAGAACTTGAACATCAGGCACTTTCATCTAAACATGCCCTTCTCTCCTTTCACTTGGCAGGGGTTTGGTTTTTAAAAAGTAATAAACTCTAGCACTCTAGTTGACCTGGGATGTGTTTAAGAAATCAAATCCTAGAGCCAGAAGCATTTTGACCTTAAATGTGGACTCCCCAACTCAGAAAAACCATAGAATGAGAAATATAAACAGAAAAGGAGAACAGAAATATATGTCTGAATTGTGTAGATCTTGGTGGCTTTTCTTTTCTTTCTTTTTTTTTTTAAAGAAAGGTACACAACAAAATTCTTGGCTGAAGGAACAATCTTAAATCTGTTTAAACAGGTGTCCAGTACTCACTGTCTCAAGCACAGCAAATGAATATAATCATAGCACAATATTAGAAGGATGTGAACAAGGAAAACCTATTCATAAGCCTGTGTAACCTTTAACAACCTGGAACAGACAGTTTAGCAGTTTGGTCTCAGAGCAGGGTTGCAGGCAGTCAAAAACCAGCATCACCCAGCCAAAAGTAACTTCAAAATAACTCAAAACCTTTACTTATGTTTCTCATAAAGGGGATCCAAATTCAAAGACCATCACAATGTTTATTAAAAGCCCTTTGCGTCTTCTACCTTTCCCCCTCACACTTGCTGCCTGCCAATACAGAGCATTTCAATTCACAATTCCCCATAACTTCTTTCAACACAGCCTTCTCCTTTCCCTGCCTTTCCTCGCCGTCTCTTTTGGGTTTCACTTTACCGTGTAGATTGACCTTACCACTCTCCTAGCAGAAAAGAATCTCTATTTGTAGGAAGGGAAAAAATCAGGAAACTGATTTGGTAATTAGGGCATTCTCTTTGGCTGCTTAGGGTAGGGGAACAGACAGTGAGCATCCCACATCAATAATTTGATACAATCTTAACTGTGTCATTAATTAAAAACTGAGGCTTGAAAAATCAGAGAGACATTACATAGATACATTGTGTTTGTATAGTTCTAGAGATGATGTTTGCCTAGAAAAAGTCATGTTTTCTAAAACATAGAGCAGATCTCTGCCCTGTATCTCAAAAGAGTGAAGTTTCCTACTGGAAGTATAAATTTGAAAGGTGCCTGAATGGGGGTCTAGAGTTTCTTGGAGAAGGAAGCAGAAGGAGACAGAACAGAATACTAGTCATGGACAGTGGAAAATTTTCATGGCTGCACGTAGAGAGCGTGTGACAAAGGTTTGGAACAGTAAGTCAGGATTTGCCTATACATGACTAACATTAGGGTTTTTTTAATGTATTTTCTTGATTATACTATCACAGTTGTCCCACTTTTTTCCCCCCTTTATTACCCTCTGCCCTGAACCACTCCCCCACTATCATTCCCCCATCTTAGCTCATGTCCATGAGCTAAGTTCTTTGGCTTCTCCATTTCCCATACTATTCGTAACCTTGCTCTGTCTATTTTCTACCTAGAGTTTATGCTTCTTATCCCCTATACATTTCCCCACTTCTTCCCCCTCCCCCTCCCCACTGATAACCCTCCATGTGATCTCCATTTCTACGAATCTGTTCCTGTTCTCTTATTTGCTTAGTTCATTTTGTTTTTGCTTTTTTAGGTTCAGCTGTTGATAGTTGTGAGTTTCTGTTCGTATTTTTTATCTTCTTCTTTTTCTTAGAGAAGTCCCTCTAACATTTCATATAATAAGAGCTTGGTAATGAAGAACTCCTTTAACTTGACCTTATCTGGGAAGCACTTTATCTGCTCTTCCATTCTAAATGACTGGTTTTCAGGATAGAGTAATCTTGGATGTAGGGCCTTGCTTTTCATGACTTCAAGTACTTCTTTCCAGCCCCTTCTTGCCTGTAAGGTTTCTTTTGAGAAATTGGCTGATAATCTTATGGGAACTTCTTTGTAGGTAACTGTCTCCTTTCCTCTTGCAGCTTTTAAGATTCTCTCTTTATCTTTACTCTTGGGTAACTTAATGATTGTTGGGAACCACCCTGCCTGGTTTCGGGAGCTGTAACCCCACCTGCCATGGCTAAGGCTGAGTGAGCAACCTTCAGACTGTAAGCCACTAAGGAGACAAGGCTTATCTCCCTGGCAGGAGCACTGCTGCTGCTCCTTTTACTTCATTCATTACTTCACTGGCCCCCAATGCTTGATTGGTTAGCCAATGATCGGTAAGATTCCCCAAGGGGGGAATGACCTAAGACAGGCATGATTATGTGGAGGCTCCAAGAAAGGACTTGAGGGCTATAGCAAAAGGGGGTGATGGACCCTCAGCTATGACATAGCCTGAGTCCTCATTCTGTCTGTAAGAAATCTCCTAATCTCTTGGCTGCCTCACCTGGCGTAAGCCTAAAACAATGCCTTAAACCTGAAACAATGCTGGTGCTGGGTGCCACCCTGTGCTGGAAAGGGTGGTTTCCCTAGGGTGATCAGGCCTAAGAAAAATATGTAAAATCCTGTGAAACCTGCTTTGTTTAGAATGCTCTCAATTAAATAAGGGTCCAAGCAAGAAGCCAGTTTGTTCCTCAAAGTTTTATAGCTTTTTAACTATCTGACCTTGACTCAAAATAGGCCCTCAGAGTTGTTTGTACATTGTTTGATCCTTACTGCCTGACAATGATTAATGAGCCTGTATTCCTGTGCAAAACAAACCCAATAAAAGCCCATTGAGGAAACGGCTCTTGGTCCTTCTCCTCTGAGAGATCAGCCACCTTTCCTCCCCAAGTAGATCGTGTCTTGGTAGACTTATTCTCATCTGCAGCGGATGGGGGAGCTCTGCTGGCAAAGTTCCCCCACAAATGACGTGCCTTGGTGTGTTCCGCTTTGGGCCCAACTTCTTTGGGACTCTCTGGGCTTCCTGGACTTCCTGGAAGTTTATTTTCTTCGCCAGATTAGAGAAGTTCTCCTTCATTATGTTTTCAAATAAGTTTTCAATTTCTTGCTGTTCCTCTTCTCCTTCTGGTACCCCTATGATTAGGATATTGGAACATTTAAAGTTATCCCAGAGGTTCCTAAGCCTCTCCTCATTTTTTTGAATTCTTGTTTCTTCATTCTGTTCTGGTTGAAAGTTTATTTCTTCCTTCTTCCCCAAACCATTGATTTGAGTCCAGGTTTCCTTCTTGTCACTGTTGGTTCCCTTTATTTTACTTTGCATAGCCTTCACTTCTTCCTCTATTTTGTGACCATACTCAACCATTTCTGTGAGCATCTGATTACCAGTGTTTTGAATTCTGCATCTGATAGGTTGGCTATCTCTTCATCGCTTAATTGTATTTTTTTTTTTCTGGAGCTTTGAGCTGTTCTTTTATTCAGGTCATATTTCTTTGTCTCAGTGTACCTGTTACATAACAAGGGGTGGAGCCTTAGGTATTTGTCAGGGTGGGGCAACCCACATTGTTGCATTGTGGCACTGTATGTGGGGGATGGGTCCAAGAGGGAAAAATGTTGCTTGCTTGCTCATCTCTTGGCCAGCTTTCAGTCACTTCCTCCACTACCCACAAGCAAATTGGGCTCTTCCTGGGTGGGTGGGTTTGTGTGTGTTCTAGGACCCTGTGGGTCTCTCCAACAGACTCTCCTGTGAGGCTGGTAGGTTCTCCTGTCACCTCAACCCCCACAGGTTTTTTCAGTCAGAGGTTTTGAGGCTTTATTTCCCCACACTGGAACCCTAGGTTATGTGGTCTGTCTCATGCCCCAATTGTTCCTCCTGGTTGATGCACAGCAAATGTGGGACCACCACTCTGCCAGCCACAACCTTGCCTGCCCCAGTCCTCCAGCTGCTGCCTTGTCATGAGTCCTCTCCACCCCAGCTGCCCGTCTCTGCCTCTCCTACCAGTCTGAATGAATGTTTCTTCTTTCACTCCTTCATTGTCAGAGTTCCATCCAGTTCTATTTTCTGGCAGTCCTGATTATTCTTTTATTTTAAATTTGTTGTTGTCCTTCTTTTGGTTGTGCGAAGAGGCAAAGTGTATCTACATATGCCTCCATCTTGGATGGAAATACCTTAGTGTTCTAAAAGATTTGATTGGATCAAATCAGGGATTGTGAACCCAAATACCTGTGTCAATCTGTATCCTAATCAAGTGACACTGGATGAGTGAGAACTATGCCAACATGGGAAGGGTATGTGTAGGAAAAGTAATTACACATTTCCCACTTACTCTTATCATGTAGGAATGCTGGCCCAATGTTGCCTGATTCCCAACTTTCCAAGAGCTTTAATATCCATAAGCTATATGTAATGCCCACACCCTCAATTTATTTATTTACTTATTTATTTATTCTCACATAAGGACTTTTTTTTTTTTCATTGCTTTTTGAGAGGAAAGGAAGGGAGAGAAAGAAACACTGATGAGAGACAGAAACATGGATTGGTTGCCTCCCTTATGGCTCTGGAGTGGGGACTGTACACACCAGGACCACGGAATCAATTGCAAGCTAGATATGTGCCCTGATTGGGAATCAAAACCACAACCTTTCATTAGGGGATCACGCTCCAACTGAGCCACACTGGCCAGGGCCAACCACCTCAATTTTAGATGTTGGTGTTTTAAATATGTTTCATCATCATGAATGCCAAATAGCCATACCTAGGGGCTGATGCAGCCCACAGATGACATCAACTCTGCAAAAATAGAAAAGTTAACCAAGAAGCAACAAATGTATATCAATATTTGGTCTCTTCAATATGCATATTTAATAAAATTTTCTGCAAATCCATCTACCAACAAAAAAGACTTAAAGAAAATTAAACAAGCAGGAATTTTGCTAAATAAATTAATTCAACCATGTAAGAAATGTAGACTTAGACCCAAGAAGACAGTATAAAAAAGGGAGACTGCCTTGAAAACCAACATCTTTACCAAAAACTTTCACTTATAGAAAATAATACAAAGACAAAATACTTAGGTACACAAAGATTACTATATGAGGAAATTTATTACAACAATTTACAACTGTGAAAAATTGGAAACAACTAAGTTATCCAACAATAGGGGCTTGGTTTAAATAAATTTTGTATAATATACTCATAATGTGTAAAGCCATGCATTCATTAAAAATGATGCTTAAGAAAATTATTTAATGGAAAGATGTTCTTGATATTATTGTTAAGTAAAAAAGTAAGTAACAAGCACAAATAAAGTATTATTTCATTTTCTTATATGTTTATATTTCGGGGTATATATCTTTTGGTCAAAGATGATTTAACAAAGAAAATTAGAAAATAGTTTAAAGTGGAAGATAGTGAAAAAATTGTCCAGATTTGTGGGATGTAGCTAAGGCAGTGCTAAGTGCAAACTTTAGATCATTTTGCTTATGGTAGAAAATTTTTTAAAAAATACTTAAAATCAGTTATGTAAGTTTCCACATTAAGAAACTATAAAAATAAAAGCCATTCAACCCAAGGCAAATAAATAGAATGAAGGAAATAATGAAAATGAAAGCAAAAATCAATGAAAAATGAAGCCAACAATAGAAAAAAATCCATGAAAATGAAAGCTAGTTATTTGAAAAGATCTATAAAATTGGTAAACCCCACACTAATCAAGAAATAAAAACAAAACATAAAACATCATTGTCAGTAATAAAAGCCATTATCATGATAGATTCTACAGACATTTTAAAAGATAAAAAGAATAAAATGAACAATTTTTAAAAATAATTTTGACAACTTAGAAAAAATAAAAAAAGATCTAAATTACCAAAATTGACACAAGAAATAGAAAATCTGAATAAATAAATAAATAAATATACTCATATATATTAGAGTCCTGTAATGAATAAATAAACTAAATTTATGATTTAAAAAAAGAAAATCAAATTAAGGTGGCTTCACTGATGAACTCTATTAAATATTTAAGAAGGAAATAATACCAATCCTTTCCAATCCTATGGAAACTGAAAAGAGCAAAAAGTAAGGCTTTTTTTTCTACTCATTTTTATTACCCTGATATCAAAACCAGGTAAATGTGTTTTTTTTTTAATGTGAAAATAGAAGCCAAAAATGTTCAACAAAATTTTGGCAAACTGAACCTGCCAAGACAAAGAATACATTAGACCCAGTGGGGTTTATGCTAGGCATGCAAGGTTGATTTTCACCATTTTTAAAGCATTCAGTGTGATGTACCATAATAAGATAATAAAAGAAAACAGTGTATGATTATATTAATGGATATGGTAAAAGCATTTGACAAAACTTTATATGTATTCATAAACAAAAATAGTTTTCAACCAACATGTACAAAAGGAAACATTTAAAAAATTATAAAGGGCATCTTAGAAGTTTACACCTAGTATTTTCTATAATGGTAAAAAACTTTCTGCCTTCCCTAAGATTAGGAACCAGACAAGGATGCCCCCTCCCATCACTGCAGTTAACGGTGTAATGGAAGTCCTAGCCAGTATAATAAGGCAAGGACAAGCAATAAAAGGCCTGCAGATTGAAAAAAATTATGTAGTAAGATTACCTTACAGATGACATCATCTGTAACATAGAAAATCCTAAGGAATCTACAAAATAAGTTACAAGAACTAATAAATGAATTTTATAAGGTCTCAGGATACCAACTTAATAAATAATAATAAATTGCATTTCTATATATTAGCAGTGAATAATTGGAAAGTAAAATTTTAAAATAGCATCAAAAAGCAGAGACTACTTAGGGACAAATTGAACAAAACACATGTAAGATGCACTGAAATGAAAAAGCATTGCTTAGAGAAATTAAAGACCTAAAAAAAGAAAAAACCAAAGAAATAAACTATATTTTCATTGCAAAGTTCAATGTTGTTAACATGTCAATTGTCCCGAATTGATCTATAGGTTCAATATAATCCAAATCAAATTCTTGACAGATTTTATTCTCTTTAGGAAATTAGAATGCTGATTTTCAAATGCATATACAAATTCAAAAGACATGGAAAAAACAAAGGAATTTTGAAAAAGAAGAAACAAGACAGAGGATTTATAGTCTTTGAGTTCAAAACTTGCTGCAAAACTACAGAAATTGAGACAGTTGTATCGGTGTAAAACTAAACATAGCCCTGGCCAACGTGGCTCAGTTGGTTGGAGTGTCATTCTGTACACCAAAGGGTTGTGGGTTTGATCCCTGGTCAGGTCCCTCTTTCTCTCCCTCTCCCTTCTTCTCTCTCTAAAATCAATAAGCATATAAAACTATAGATCAATGGAGCAGAATAGAGCCCAAAATAGACATATATATATCCGATTATATATATATATATTATATATATATATTATATATATTATATATATTATATATATATATCCGATTGATTTTTTACAAAGTTCCCAAGGTAATTCAGTGGGAAATGCATAATATTTTCAAAAAGTGACCCCAGAGAAATTGGATATCTGTGTGGATATGATGGTTATTTTATGTGTCAACTTGGCTGGGCCATGGAGCCCCTGAAATCCAGGATTAGGGACAAAGCACTTCAATGGCAAAGTGAGAATGTGGGTCTCTGCTTAGGCTCTTTGTCAAGGTGACTCTAACATATCCTTCCTATTTAACTTTTGCTAGATCACAGAGTACGTTTTTCTGTAATCTGTGCCACTACAGATCTCCTAACCACTACAAGACCATCAAAATATAGTGGTTAGGTAATTCTCGTATCTAAAAACCACTATTTGCTAGTTAGGTTTGATTAGAAAAATATCAAAGACTGTACCTCCAAACCCATGAATATGAGGATATATATGAGGCTCTTAGCATGGAGAGGGCCATGATGGCTTACTTAGGGTTTCTCCCAAAGCCAGGCTTTGTTTATTGCTTCTTAGCTTACAGGATAGCTTTACAGAGAAATAGTGTAAAGTATTAGTACAAATGAGTTGTACAGAGAAATAGCGTGTGTGTTCCCAATTCCTTGAATTTCAGGTCCTAGAAGACCAGGTAAGACATCAACTTGCAAATTTTCTTTATGTCTTCTTTGCTCTTTAATATAAGTGTTTTTAATTAATTGGGCTCCCATGAGAACACAGCGGCTGGAACTCCAGCTGGGTGAGAAAGAAGACAAACCTCTGTGCAGAGGAGTCCAGCAGTGAGGGAGGGAAAGACTGAGAAGGCAAATGGCAACAGGAGGAAAGTCAATAGCTAGAGTGCAATAAAGGGGGTGAAAGAAAGAGGTGGGCTGGAATGCAAGCTTGACCTTCTCTGCATCTTTGCCTGGGGCCCTGGTGACAGCTGTTCACTCTCCAGCTTCTCTACAAGTTTGCCAAAAAGGGCACTTGGGAGAGTGTACAGTGCACCTTCTGTGATTTAGCCCAGTTTGCACTATTGCAACGCTACGCCTTTTTTATGTCTTCCTCATTCTCTCCAGTGGAAAAGAAAAAAGAGAGAGGAAAGCTCATTACTTCCCTAAACTTTCCCTCATGGCAGTATATTGACAGAATTCCTCTAATCTAGGATCTCACCGGCACTCCAAAGGCATCCTATTTTACTAAGTTGATGACACTTCTAGGATTTTAAAGACTCATAAAACTTTAGAACTTGAGGAGGCATTGGAAATTGTCTAGTCCCTCTCTTAATTTGAGGCATTTAATCATTTGTACAAAAATATATATTGTAAAACCCCCACCATGGGCCAGCAATTAGAAACAAGCAGAGACCTGCCCTCAAATGTCTCAGTCTCCCTTGTTTACACTCCAAAGTGCTGGCCATGAATTTTTCTCAGTGTGGGGTTGTAACTTTTTTAGGTTAGTCTTCCTATTAAGTCCTTAACATTATTCCTATGTTTACTTCTTTGGACTACAGAGACACACTATTAGAGATGCGATAGTACGTAAAACAGTGAGTGTCCTGCCCCAGGTAAACTCATATTCTAGGGGAGAAAACAATCAACAACAACCACAAGGCAGAGACTGATAATAAAAGAAGGAAAAGTTAGTGAGGTGGTAATGATCGAGAGGCTGGTGACTTAGCGTGGTTAGGAAAGGCCTCTCTGAGGTGGTGGTACCTGAATAGCTGTGTGAATGAAGTAAGACAGTAAACCAGGTAGAAATCTGGGAACAGTTTTCCAGACCCTCCAAAAAAATATCTCTGAGGTACAAATGAGCTTTGCATATTTAATCAGCAAGAAACCCCCTATAGCTAACATGGAGTGAAGCAGGCAGACAGATGATGGAAGCGAGGTCAGAGAAAAAAGGGGGACAAACCATGGAGAAGTGTAGGGCCTTGGGAGGAATGTAAGGACAACATAAGTGATGGTCCAAGGGCAGAGGTCTAATGTGTCCTGTTCCAAACACACTCCACAGAGAGGTTTCAAGGTGAGTTAAAACCGCCCTAAGTCTCCAAAGTCAAAGTCTGTCTCCATGGCAGCACGTAGTCCCAGTTGTCATATACTATAAAGTGGGCCACCAGAGTGAGAGTAGATTGGGAGCAGGAGGAGTAATCTCCAAAAGGAAAAGAATGACTAATAAAATCTGAAGACAAAGGTACACATTGAGAGAGGTAACTGGAATTGTTTAAGCCGTGGAAGATGTGATAGGGTCCTCACGGAATTATCTTATTTTCCTAAATATGTTTTTGTTGTTGTTGTTGTTAAAGATATCCAGTTTTATTTTTTACAGAGCTTTAAAAAGAAGCCTCCTGGAAGGCCAGTCATTCGAGAGCAGTTCCCAAGTAGTAAGCTCTCCAGGAACAGTCAGTGGGGAGCCCAGGTCAGCTAGCGCTGGGACTCGCAGAGGCAGTGCCCATCTGTTGCCCAGGGCTGAGTCCTGCCAGGTCGAACACACTGGAAACATGGGCTGCTGTCCAGATCACAGATGACCCGGTAATATAAATAGACCCTGCTTTCCACAAGGTAGACGATTTCTCATGTGGAGCTGGAAAAACCACACCTCCGAGGGTGTGGTTGCCCAATACAACTGCACCAGAGAGCAGTTTACTGAGCATAGGTGATCGTTATCTTAGATAATGTGCTTCCCAAGAAATTAGTCCAGAAAAGGGAAATTCTAAGACAATTAAAATAAGTAAAAGGAGGGGAAATAATTGTATATGCTTTACATGGAATCATCTTAATTTTGTGCACTAAGGAAAAACATGTATATATAACTTTTATTAGTGAAAAATCAGTCTTCTCAGCCCTACTAAACAGAGTTAAACACATTTACAGAGAATATATAAGTCTGGAGGAATTACAAAGAGTTTACCTTGGACATGGCCCCATATTGCTGGGTCTAGGCTTGCTGTCATGTGCTTTCTCAAGTGTGCTGAGGCCTAGGAATGTCCTCCTCCCTCTTGTCCTTAATGGAAATAAATACTTGATCCCAGTTGACCCTAAAATCACATTTGGGCAAGAATCAACAGTGCCGGCCAATTAAGTAAATGAGAGACTTTGAGTTGGAGATATTTTTCTTCACGTAGGAACTGTAATATTTAGGGAATTCAGATACAAATCTGAGAGTCCAAAAGAGGTGAACTTAGGAATAATATAAGGAATTATGACTTACATAGTCGGTAATGACTTAAAGAACTTACAACCCTACATTGAGAAAAGTTCATTGTCACCAGCTTAGAGTGGCTAAAGAAAGACATGTATCAGCCTTTCTGGTGGCCTTTAGGAAGGACAGCTGTGCCTCTTTCCCAGATGTGCCTTGGTGTCTCCATCAGACATGAAATACCCATTATATAGGCACATCTTATGCCTATGTTCTAAAAATACAGGATTTAAGTTACTAAGTGACAATGGTTTTTACTGACCTGCATTAGCTTGATGTTTTAAGAAGCTCAGAAGAGAATTCTAGCAATTCAGAAGAATTCATGTTTAGTAGATCATTGCCTTATGAGTATTTATCTCTTAAAAATATTTAAGTTATTAGCCCAAACAAGGCCTCTGTTTTTACTCACTACTTGACATTTCATCTGTCTCTCCATGTTTATCTCAAGGAGCTTTCTCTGAATAACCCATGCCCTGGAATCCTCTCTAAATTCCTAAAGAATTATCTGTACCCCTCATTTGTTGTTTAATATATACTACTCTATAGGATCCTTTCTCCCTTCCTTCCTCCCTTTCTTCCTTCCTTCCGTCTTTCCTTCTTTCCATCCTTCCTTCTCCTTCCAGTTTCCCCTTCTCATTTCTCCTAAAATTTGTTAGTCGTTTATTCTGTGTGAGCACTGTTCTAATCTCCTTTCAATCAATTTTTTAAATTTAATCTTTACAACTCTATTATCTATTCTTCTCAATTAGCTTCTCTACTCCTTTTGGTAGAGATTGCCTTACGTCACTTTGAATCCTAGGTAGCTAACACTGATATACTTCCAAAAGAGAACTAACCTTCCAGTACAGTTAAACAATTAATTTCGCCATTCTTAGTCAATTCAGTCAGGACTATGTCCCAGGTTTGTAACCATCATCATGCATGGCAGGTCCTAGAGCAAACAAAAATGTTTGTATAGAGAAAAGAAAAGAAAAGAGAAAAAGGGAGGAGAGAAGAAAGGGCTGCCATATTACCTCATACTTTTGATTAAACTGCAAAATATATCTCCTCTTTGTATGCCTCTCCCACTCCTCTAATCTTATAAATCAGCCAACAGAAGAACATTAATTTCTGAAGAATAGTTTTCAAAGTAATTGCATAAAAATGCTCATTCTCAGAACGAGAAAGAGGAGAGGGTATGTGGTAGGGTGGTGGAGGTGGAGGAAGAACATTCCTGAAACCCTGATCAACAACCTTGAAAGGTCATTTTCTCAAAATTATAACTTATTCCAAGAAATGGTTCTCCCTTTACACACCATTTTAAAACATTACTTCTAAATCTGTTTGTATCTACCCTAAGCCCTGAATCCCAAAAGCTGGGAATTCGAACCTTGGCTCAAAAACCATCAGTGACCTACACATGCTCATAATGGGAAGTGAAGGGGGCGGTTCCAACCCCAGAGCCCACAGTTACGAGGCCGGAGTCTCCCAGTGCTCGCGGGGCTGCTGATCCCATTCTACAGGAATGTTGCAGACGGCAGCTTTCCTGGAGAGAGACTGCAAACTATACCTTTAGGTAATGTAATCCAAGCCAAGTTTCCTTACGTGACCAGGGACAGAGCCAAGGAAATTACTGTCAGTTTCACAGTTCTTGGACTCTTTAGTCACTAGAAATCAGAAATTACAACAACAAAAAATTATCTAGGAAAGTGTGCAGAGTACTTAAATGGTAATAATAGCTGCCCTTTGAAGATTTACCACATGCCAGCAATTAACAAAATTTACACTTTTCTAATTCTTATAGCAACCATAAAATATATTAAATGGACAAGGGTATCAGGCCTTCGAGAAGCTAAATAACTTCATGCATTGCAGAACCAGTATTAGAGCCCAGGTCTATCTCAGTATTTCTGAACAAAGGTCAATTTTGCCCCCGAGGGAACCTATAATCATGTCTGGGCACACTTTTGGTTGCCATAAGTAGAAGGCGTGCTACTGGCACCTAGTGGGTAGAGGCTAGGGAGGCTGCTCAACATCTTGCAATGCCACAAGGCAGCTTCACCACACAGAGTCATCCAGCCCAAATGTCAATGGTGCCCGAGCTGAGAAGCCTCAGTCTATCTGATTCTGAGGCTGACTTTGTTGGTTTGCACAGCATCCAGAATCTAGATAGACATGGAAACTCAGATGAGACGGTGAATGTGTGGCTGAGGGTGAAAGAGGATGAAGGCAAGTTGTTGGCTTGAGGTGGAGATTTCCATTCATTTGTAGTGGAGACATGGGGAGTGAGCAGGGAACAGAATACAAGCCAATAAATTTCCCATCATTTAAACTAACTGTTCCCTCTGTTGACTGTGAACATCACCCAACATGATAGAAGATGCAGAAGACCGTGCCAATAGATCTAGACAAAGCCAAGCATTCCAATCCAGGGAACTTTTCTCTTTGGCTGCTTTCTGACCATCGTCTGCTGGCCTGGAGATTGATGGAGGAACCAAGGCATCCCATTAGGCCCACTTATCTCAGCAGCCCTTGGCTGGCTGGGAACAAGGCCTGCCAATGTCTACTCCATCATGGGACCAGCCTCTGCTGTCAGCACCTGGAGCTGGGCCAGCAGGGGGCTGGGTGGAGTGGCTGGTACCAAACGCCCAGGCCTGTTCTTGTCCTCCCCCTACTAATAAATGACTTTCGGGGCACTGCCAACCCATGGATCATGGACTCCCTGTCAGCAGGGCAGCCATTTTTCTATGCCTGACTGGAGCAGGAAAAACAGAAGCTTTCTTGGATTGTAGTTTAGTGTGAATACTCTCTCTCACACATTTTTCTCCATCATTAACCAGTCATAAATCAACCCACTAAGCAACCTCTTTACCCCTTGGTGAAGGTTTCTACAACCCCTTCCAGAATTGGGCTGTGCTGGAGGAACTGCACAGAGAATTCAACATGAGCCTTCATGCCTTCCCCTTTGCTCCTTGTGGAAGTTGTAGCTTTGTCCAGACCCCCTTCCTGTGCTCCTCCCATGTGGCCCCACAGATTCCTGTCCTTCCCCAGTAGAGCACTCACCTCTCTGTATCTCATTGCTCCCAGGCTGGCCCGTGAGCTGGTGTGGGACTCTCTTACCCACAGTTACACTCTCAGCACTTACCAGTGGACCTGGCACTGATAGTTAAAGAGATGGGAATTCAAACCTTGGCTCCCCAAAGGTGTGAATACAGATATCCTTTACGGCAGTTATCTTACTGCATCATCACTTTTAGGTGCCTGGCGCCTCTGCAGAACAGACCACTCCTTGAAGGCAGGAGCCATGTCTGTCCTCCTTTGTGGTCCCAATGCCTGGTACATAATGGGGGCTGAAATGGTGGAATGAATGAACAGAATCAAGTGAAGCAACCTATTAATTTAGGTTTGTAACTGTCTTTATAGTTGGCTTCCAAAATCAAAACAAAGTGCAGAGGTTACCCAAACTATGTATGCTTCTCAAATGACCTAGAACTGCATTCAGAGGAGGGCAAATTTTACTATATATAAGTTTTAAAAATGAAAAAAATATTTAAGGTGTACAAGGAAGAATAAACCCCTTTTCTCTAATACGTGGCCACTATAAAATTTAAAAGCAATTTTCTCCCTCAAAGATGTTATTAAAAAAAAAAGATGCATATTATTATAGAAACAACACTTCACTGTCATATGAAAAGGAACATTTCATAACTATCTTTGGAACGTCAATGTAATCTTCTTTCACACACAGCTCTTAATCAGAATGATGCACTTCCAGTTTCTCAAGGCAGTGTTCAGCTGCAGATATGTCTTCAGAGAGTAAAATTTTTTTAGCAGAATGTCAGTCTGTTAGATTTTTTTATGATATGTGTTAGGATTCCTGATTTTTAAAAATTATGTTTTGCCTGGGGGATTTATTTCTCTCTATCCCAACATATTGCATCATAAAATAGTATACATGAACAGATAGGACCAGCTTTCTAGGGACATAGAGACTTAATAGGGCACCATGTTAACAGAATATTTTCCAAGTTAAAAATATTTCATAATGTTTTTTTAAATCCCTAATTTTAGAGTGGTTACAAGATGAATAAGCCGGGGCCAGAGATCGTATCAGGCACAAAGCGACAGAACTGCCATGCCCCGCCCCCCTCCCTGCAGTCTTCTACGACCCTTGCAGCTCAGGTCAACATCACTGAGCACTTGTGTTTATTTGTGTCTGTTGGGACTGGGATCATCAGCCTAAGGCAGATTTTATCTAGGCCACATGGAGAATGAATATAGTACGAGTTTGCCTGTGTGTCATTTTGTTTGACTTGCAGTGCTGTAATTTGTTAACATTTCCAAAATTGGCAAATTTCCTGTACAAATGCAGTGTTCTAATTTCTCTTGAGAAATCAGATAGGTCTGGCAAGGATCCGTCCATATATGCCCATGTGGCTGGAGCTAAGCAGTGGCCACTTTCTGCAAAAGGAGCCCGTGTCCTCAGGTTTGTGCCATACCTATGGCCTTTGAATATCTGACCCCAGGCCCTAGGCAATGGCCAGTTTTATGCCATTTGGTGCAGACCCAGTCAATGTGGATAAATAAGCCCAGGCAATGGCTGAGAGCCTGCTGACCTTGTTGGACCAAAGAACCTGGTTGTGACTGTAGCTAAAGCCACAAAGTGTAGGGGGAGGCTCACAGGCTTAAGGAATCAGGACATTTCTATGGAGATCGCAGATGGCAATGGGATGACCTGGCTGATAGCGGACAAGTAATCCCCCAGGGGGGACTGTGGCAGTTGTTGTCATTAACACTATGCTGATATCATCTGGGACCCACAGGTCATGACCTCTGCCAGGCTATGCTGTGGCCATTTCCTTCTACAAAGGGACCAGAACCACATGGAAGCAGGGTCCCATAGGAGTCATTACATCAAAGGATACATCAGTCACCACTATCTTCTGAGGCTGAGGCAGGGGTTGTGGCTTCAAAAACCTTCACTGAGAACTCATTTTGACAACCATTCACAATTCTTTCTCATATTGGCTCTCAGTATATACATTACGTCTTCAAAAAAAGAGTTACTTTCTTGTGGGCAAGTGAAATACCTTACATTTCACTATCACCTTCTATGACAAACTACCATGTGTTAATTAAACTATATGCTCCTTATCTGTTCTAAACTGAATCAGCAGGTCATCTTCAGTGCATAAGTAAGGTCACAAAGACAAAACAGCTGAGCAATGATGCTGGGAACTGCACTGGGTCACATAATAGTCAGTGTGGCCCCTACTCAGCTCTTGGTGAGAGCTGGGACTTGTGTGGCCCCTGCCAGGCTGGGGGTTCCACAAAGAGAAGAGACCATTTAAGATGCATATCTGGAAACATTTCAAAGTAACTAACTGTCAGAGGGATATGGGGTCTCACTTGATTACTCCAGAGAACAGGTATTGCGTGGTTACAAGGTTCTCCATGAGATTGTGAGGCTAAAAGACTTCAAGTCTTCTCTCCGAAGACTGTGTTGTCTCAAACAGCTCCCACCCAGCTGAGTCAGAAGAGATTTGTACCTCATACAGAATTCTAGGAGAAATGAGCTCAAAGAACTGTGAAAGGGAAGATTCTTCTGTTGGTGTAAACACTGGTTTATCAACCTTGCCATCATTAGCATACACCCTGTCTTCTAATTATGCCCTAATTTGTACTGTGCAAACATCTAACAATTCCTCTGCCAACAGCTTTTCTAATTAGTAAGAAAATCAGTGGCAGATGTGAAATTCGTGGGATGCTGACTGTACATTAATTAATTTTAAAAACGTTGAAGCCTATGCAAAAAGTGTTTTCTGAGAAAACTTCCTATGTCCTCATAAACAGAGACCCCAAGATAGCCCTTCCTTTGACCATGGTACACCATTTCTGGACACTTCTCTGGATGGAGGCTATTTGGGGAATTTATTGACTCTGAAATCATTGCTTAATTGGACTGGGAATCAGTTACTCTAACACCTTTGACCAAATATCTAACTGTCCCAGCTCTGGTGATCAACAGGGCCGTGCCACACCCACCCCAGGGCCCTGCAAAGAAAGCCATAGAGTTTGTGGGTTTGTTGCAGCAAATAATAAAGGCCTGGGTCTCTCCTGGGGGGGGCTCCATCTTATCTCACATTTGAAAAGCTCCCTAGACTCCTGTCGTTGCTTTCGAGAATTTGTACACACCCTTTCGTGCAGCATAATCGTCCCCAAAGATGCTACAATGCAAACAGTCACTCTGCCATCAAGTTTGAGAGGCCTTCGGCCTCAGGGAACAGCTGGGGACCAGCTGGCCAGTAACCCAGGCCCACCGACATGAACAAAGAGGCTATACGACCTAACAATGAGGTAGTCATTTTTAGTCCCCTCTACAGCGAAGTTGCTAGAAATGGATTCCTCTCTGTAGAACCCAGGGCAGCTGGGGCATTCTCCTTATGACACATACACTTCCCCTAGGAGGCAGGAGAGTTCCACTCTGCCTGCATTTTCCCTGCCACCACCCTGGAGGACACCAGCCGGCCTGGGCTGGACACTGGCTTTCTCTTCCCAGCATGATTTTCAGCCGGTGCATCCTCCCAACATGCCCACTGCTCAAGTAAAGGAAGGATCCTGGGTGCTCCAGTACAAGAATTCTCCCCAAACCAAAAATCACTCCCTTCGTTTCTTTGTATATGCTCTTTTGTTGTAGTCACTTTTGTTTTAGTAAAATTTTCCTTTTTAAGACCTAAAAATGTCTTTTGGAGCTGGATTGGAAATGATGAAAATATTACAATATATTCCTCAGCATGTCCTAGACACTCTCAGACACCCTTGATATTGACCAGTTTATTTAAGCTTTCCAACAACCCTGAAGTGAGTGCTATTATCATCGTCATTTCACAGACGGGAATGCTGAGGCATGGGGAGGCCGCGCGGCAGGCTGGGGTCGCAGAGTGAGGGGCAAGGCTGGGACCCAGCTCAGTTAGGCTGGCTCTAGAGTCCATGCTCCGGACTCGAAAATCAGGTACCTGAACACTGCCGGCCACCTAACCGCTAACTGCTCTCCCAGACCCACTAGATACATCATCCTGCTCTCCCCACGGGGTGACCACTTTCCGTGTGCCCGCACCTGCCAGGTTGGAAAGCCAGCCCTTACTTGCTTCACCCCCTCTCACTGCCCCAAACGCCCACTCACCTGAGAAGTTCATCCCCGAGGGCTGTCTGATGGCCGCCACCTCACCCTAAGCTACTCCTAAGGGAGCGCTGGGCTCAGACAAACGGAACAACAACCGACTTCTCTCTAGAGCCTCTTGCTACAAACACAGATGAAGATTCCTCCCGATGACCCCACCCCAACCCTTTCCTTAAGGCTCCTTCAGGTCTTCTCATGTGTTGAAAGCTTCCTCTGCTTTTGGCTGTTCACTGGGCTTCACATGTGTACAGGTTTTGCACCTCAAAGCCTGGCAGAGGACCTCTGCCCCTGTGAAAGCGAACAGGATTTCAGAGAATGGGGACATATCTATGCCTCGAAGCCATCAGAATGCAGAAATACATGGGTTGGGACAGAGATGTCCTTTCTCACTGTTTTTCTGATCATTGAACCCAGTCAGGTTGCTCTTATGTCAAAAACATTCTGTACTTAATGGCTTTTTAGCTTGTACACCTTAGCATACTTTGCACAAAGACATGACAGAAAGTTCTAACACCTGCAGGTGTGTAGAAAGGTATTCTGAAGGCTGTGGTTCCCAGCCTGAGCTGTACGTTAGCGTCATCTGGGAGCTTCAACCCTTCTCAGAGTCTGCCTCACCCCGCACCAGTTACAGTAGCACCTCAGAGGGTGGAGCCTGGGCTGGACATTTTTTAAAGCTCTCCAGGCAATGCCAATATGCAGCTAATTCTAAAAACCACCATTGAAAAGGAAAGCTGCCCGCCCCCCCCCCCCCCCCCGGCCCCTGCCCCTGGTAACCCCATTGTTTCGGAATTTACTGTATGGTTTTCTCCCTTGATGCTGGCCTCAACCTTCCTCAGACAGTGAAGAGCTCGACTTGGACTGCAGGTGATAACATGTAACCCAGACTGAGGGCTGTCCTGCACAGCACTTTCTAGGGGGTTCCTGCCAGTTGTCCCACTTAGTCCATGGTCCCCAGAACACAGTTGAGGTGGGGAGCAATCTTACTCCCATGCTACAGAGGAGAAGATCCTGGGTCAGATAAGCCAATTCACTTGCATGAAGTCAAGCAGCTGAAAAGTGGTGAAATTGAGGTTTGGCCCAAAGAGTCAGACTCCAGAATCTCCCTGGGATAGAAATTCCTAAATTCTTCTGGTGACCAGGATCTGGAGAATTTTTTAGGATTTTTGTGTGCTTTGTACCCTAAGATATGATTTGAAAATACAAGCAGTGAATTCCTACAAGGAAAACGACTCCTAATACGGTACACACCCCCATCCTGTCACAGCTGCTCCTTCGCAGATGCCTGTGGGTGGCTGAAAAAGCCACGCTCCCTAAGACCAGGGGTGTCTTCATCGATCTCAGACCACAGCAGCCGGTGCCCTCTCTGCCAGGTGCAGTGCAAGTGCTGATGGGGAGGATCTTGGCCACTCGCCACCCCCACCCCTGGTCCACGTAGCTTGCATCCTCCTTTTACAGCTCAGGGAACAGGCACAGCTTTTTAATGATTACCTGGCTGCTTCACAGTTGGCGGCAGGGCTGGCATTCAAGCCCAGGAAGTTGGACGGAGGGGCGGGGGCGGGCACACGCCATTGGTAACTGGTATCATACAGCCCCCAAGTTGAAGCTCCCATTTGAGTCTTCAAAAGGAAAGAGTGACCATGTTTATCAACGGAGGCTTCACCTTCTCAGGAAAACAGGGACCGTCAGAGCCTGTGCAGGAGTCCAGAGACAGTAAGAGTGGTCAGCAGAGGGAGACAGAGCTTTAGGTATCACAGGCTCTTGTATTTCAGCAAGAAATCATCAAAGCTTAGAGTCTGGGGTGGAAACAGCCTCATATGGAATCTGTTGCTTTCTTTTGATATCTTGTTTCTCTTCTTTTTCCTCCACCTCCTCCTTCCCTTCTACGCCCTCTCCCTCCTCCCCTCTTCCCCTCCTCCCTCTCCCCTTCCTTTCCTTGCTTGTCCATGAGTGGTAAGGAGTGGCTTTACCACTGTGTACAGTCCGTGGAGGATGTTATGAGGTCAGTCTCCTCCTTCTGCCCAAACCTGTGTCCTCAAGCCGGAGGGAAGGCGCTGCTTTCAGAGTTAAGGCACCATGTACAGAATTTCCACAGCCCCTGTGTCAGCTCCTGGGATTCTTGACGGAAATGCAAAAGCAACCCTGTAGCCAAAGCAAAGGAGAGTTTGATGTGGAATTAATCTCTAGCATTTTTTTGCCACAAAACTTTAAATTGGATTTTAAACGTTAAAACATCATAGAACATTAAAATATCATAATGTTCTATACAAATAACAGACATGTGAAATATACTCTACCATCAGACATCTTCATTTTTTTTTTTTTTTTTAGGAACCTAATTACCTAATTTCTGGATTCTAAACTTTCTTAAGGCCTCTTGTTAGAATATGTGCCACACGGTGGGAAGGAAAACTATTCTTAAAAATTGATAGATTTAAAATAAGATATTCTCTTGATTCACAGATCTGATTAAAGAAGATACTGAGCCTATTGACCCTAAGCTCCTAGAGAAGAGAGACTTGATTTTATCAGTCTACACATTTTCTGCGAGTATATCAGTATGAGACAGAGCTCTCCCACTGCCTAAATTGTCATTGAATTGATGGGCAGATGTCAGACTTGTGATTACCTGGTTTCCTCAGCACAGACCCCACACCCAGAAAGAAAGGCTGTGTCCTGACGCGCCACTGAGGAGACAGGTTTGCGAGAACAGGCTCAGAGACACAAACCGTATAACAAAGCAGTGATTTTCACTGGTGTGCCACAGGAATTTTTAACATCCAATACCTAACTATTAAGTCGGGGACATGGATCTCTTTTCCCTTAGATTGTCAAATAAAAATAATGACGACAGCAAGCACAACAATTGCCATCCGGTGTGAATGAATCAAAATTATACCCTTTTTTTGGTCAGATCAGCAAAAAAGTATTTTTGGGGGGAGGGGAGAGTCTTGAGTGGGAAAGAAGCAGCTGTGAAGTATGAGAAGTAGAAGGCAAAGGTATGGTTGAAGCCAAACAAGATGGATCTTCGGCTGTGGTGCCTCAAAAGGGCTTCAGGTCCAGGGTGTTGGTAAACTTCTGTTTGCCGCTGGACAGCTTCTCTCGTCAAAAGTCCTCTACATGGTCTGGTCATGCCACAAACGTCACCACAAACCCCGAACAACTAGAGCACATGCGAGTCCTACAGCATTGTCACCCAGTCTGATGAACATAGATACATACAAATCCAATGACAATGAACTAGATCACTGAAAACTTGACCCAGGTGAACATTCAAGAGTAGAATAACCGCTGAATTTCTGTGGTGAATCTCATAGCGCAGCCCTGATGCCTGTGGTATGTGGTCAATAGTCACATTTCTGTGTGGATAGTGTTTCAAGAAAGACTTGTGCAAGGCCTTCATCACCAAATTCAAGGATAGGGTCTGTCACAAGCTTAAAATGCCTGCAGCAAAGTGGCTCATAATCATCAAAAATGATGAGCTATAATTTTTATAAAATCTTGCTTCATTATTGTTTTATTTACCACACAAAGCCATGATTTTATGGGAGACAGCTTTCAAAACACCTCATTAATGTAAATTTCATTTTATATAAAAAATATATTTCTATGCACCTTACAAATACTAACTTAAATCTCACAACAGCCTTATTAGATGGATAGTATTATTGTCATTTTGCAGGTGAGGAAACTGAGGCCTGGAATGGTTAAATAACATGCTCAAAGTTATACACTAGTGAGTAGTTTCATAAGAAACAGAACTAGGATATGTTTTATCAATATCTTTTGAAGGTCCCCCTCCCATACAGTCCTGTTTAATATCATATTACAATCTTAAAGTCCTTTCCTTTTGCCCTATTTGATTCTCAACATTCCATGAGGTTGCCTCATCCCCTGTTTACAGATAAGAGTCAGGATCCCAGATGTTAGGTGGCTTCCCAGGCTCAGGTAAGGGATGTAGTTAGGGTTCTAACTAGGTGTCTAATTCCTCCTGGTTCAATGCTCTTGCTACTAATCCACAAATCTAATATGACCTTCTTGTTGTCAGATTGCTAAAGTGACAAGACCCTCCTCAGCCTGAAGTAAAACTCAGTCCTGGTATAAATTAATGCAGGTCTCACTATGTAGAAAACATTTATTTGGCATCTTGGGTTAATCCCCCTGGGAGACGGGGCTCTGTCTATCAGTAAACAAATTATTTTTCTGTCAGAGAAAATGCTCCCCATTAAAACAACAACTCATCTTCTTGGATGGTCAGAGATGCAGCTGAGCTCCGACCCCTTCCCTTTCATCGGCCCTGCCCACCAGGTGGACCACAGACCCCACGGCAGGCTCATCTCCCTGACTGGTCTATGGCTGCCCTAAGCTCTGAGGCACGAAACCAGGTGCTCGGGAAGGTGACGAGATAGATAACAGCGGTAGGAGCTCTTTGGTTTGAGTTTTGAGTTTTGTTTTTCTTTTTTGGGGGGGGGGTTTGCTGTTTGCTTGCTTGTTTTGCTTTTTTCTCCAGTTTGGTATGAGGAATGTTGTCTAGTCTCATGGAATGAGGTGAGAAGCTTTCCGTGTTTCTTTGCTCTGGAATAGTTTTTGCTTTTCCTGGAATAGTTTTTGAAAGGCACGTTTGGTGAGACCTCTCATCAAACCACTGAGGCTTGGACCACGTTTTCAACTATTCCAAACTTATTTTTTTGGGTTGTGTGTTTGTTTCTTAATTATAATCTTTATACTTTGAATATATTCTCTTAGAGCCTAGAGCTTTATAAAAAGAAAAAAGCTTCATGGTGAAAACACTTTGGCAGATTTAAAACTGAGAAACAGAAAGGAGCAGGTGCCAAGACTGGGGACTGGTGTATATAAGACTGGACTTGGGGCTCCAGACAGCAAGGAGTTTGGACACAAAGTAACGGCTGTCTAACCATAATTTGGCAAAGGGGTTAGAAAAGGAAATTTATAATCAGGAAAGACAATGAGGTTTCAGCTCCACTGATCTCTCCCAGATGTTCTCTCTTAGGAATACAGAACACAACATTGGAGTGGACAGAAATCACCCAGTGCCGATGAAGACTTTCAGGTTATAGTCCGCATTCAGACTGCGCTCTGCCCTCCCCTGCCTGTGCAGTCTTGGTCAGTTGGCAGCCTCACTGGGTCTCAGGACACTCCTCTGAAAACCTGTTATGCCCCAGTTGCTAAGATACCCACAGAACAATTTCTCCATGGTCACCAGCGGCATCTGCCCTGTGTCTTTAGTGACAGCAAGTGCGTATCTTCTCACATGCCACCAGTTGGTATAGCTACACTTAGCTGTATTGAAAAGGATTCTGGGTCACGCCCAGGCCTAACAGAACTGAACTCCATGATTGATTGACAACTGTCTGCCATTAAGGAGTCATTCATTTGCCATCTTGTCCCAGATGAAGAAAACACTTATGGAAGTTCAGTTTCTCATTTTGTAAAGTGGTGGCCTTCTCTTCACAGATCACATGAAAAGATCCACACGTATGCTTTCAGACTCTCAGTAGAATGGTGGTAAGGTAGCTCCAGGCACAGCCCTGGCACTGTGCTCTGAGCCACATTGGGACAGTGCCTGCGTGTCCACTACTCCATAGCCATCCTTTTCACAGAACCATGAAGTAAACTGTCAGGGCACCTCATGACAAACGTTCTTCAACAACAAAGACTTCCTGAACACACTAGGTTGAAGAGGATAAGTTAGATAAATGTTTATTTCTTGTTGAGTTTATTTGGCTCTGATTAATTTTTCTCCAGTCACGAAAAAAGACAAATATGACTCGTCGGTGATGGATGGATGGAAAGCCTGCATCTCCACTCCATCTGCGCACCCTGCCATGGTACGGCCGTGCTGGGAAAGCCGGCCCCAGCATAGAAGTAGTAGACAGAAGAAGTGCCTAAAGGAGGTAGGGCAGAAACCACAACCCAAGATTCAAGATGATGGTAGCAGCTGAAGAGCCCAGTTCCCATCCAAAGGGGAACCCCCTTCAGTTCATTGTGGTTGGTGGTTCTTTAGGGGCCGGGGGTGCAGGGCCAGTGAGACGGTCCTCTCATGAAGGGTGAGGAAGTGAGGCGTCACACAAGTTCTCCTTCAGCTCCTTCTCTTTGCCATTTACTTGGTCATTTGGCACAATTGGGTCATCTACTATGTGCCAGGAATTGGGCTAGTTGGGGTTTGAAAAATGGATTAGTTCCCTCTCAGGGGTTCAGAGTTTAGGGAGGAAGGGCACCCGGAGAGCGGTTAACTTGAACGGAGAAGCAATGGTCTCCTCAGGAACAAATCCTCAGTGCTGAGACCGCGTACAGTGTATGTATACATATATCACAGAGCAGGGGCTGAAACAAGAGATAAAAAATATTTATTATGAGCTTTGGTTTTCTATAGTTATTAGGCCATTGGATTTCCAAACAATTTTTATGACTTGGAAAGCAAGTTTTAAAGGCACTCTAGCCAGCATATCTACTTTAATTCTAGGCTCATTTGCTTCCTGACTCTTTAAATAAGCCTTAGCAATATTGCATTCACACTTAGGTAAGTGAACATAATTTGCAGAAGTCCAGGCCGCTTTATGTGGGAAGCATTCATGATTTTGTCAGTGCTTCTTATATTTGGTTTATTTATATGTTTATCTGAGGCCCTTTTCCCTCCATAAACAGAGCTATTTGCTTTGCTGCCATTTCAGCGTTTCTGGGGATATTTTTTGTTTTACCGCCAGCTGTTCATCAGAAGGGGAGCGTCCGCACTGGGGCACGCCCTTCCCCACAGGCCCGTGTAACTGCGGTACTTAGCTCTGAAATCTTGAGGCAATATTTATAACCCCTTTGTAAGTAGTAGATTTTTTCAAGTAAATGGAAGGGATGATATCTCAGTCCTTATTTTGCTTTAGGGCCATATTTTAGACAGAATTCATGTGTTTTCATTCTGCTTATCCTTTTTTTTTTTATAAAAGCAGATGCCAATAACCAGAATTGATCAAGCTATAACCCATACTGTAGAACCCTGCTTAAAGGGAATCAGGACTCTTCTCCACAACTGTGAAGCGGTGGTGTCAGCACTCTCAGTCGCCTGGTGTGACAACCGTGACCTTGAGTGCAGGCTGTGGGAGACAGGGTCATGTGCGCCCTCTGTACTCAGCCCCGCAGCAGGCACCGAAAGAAGTGCCAATGCGTGCTGGACTGAATGTGCTCTTTAATTATGTTTTGATACATTTCAGAGCAGTGAAAAATAGCGGAAAGAATTTTAAAGCATTTTCTTATTATTTCAGCTCAAAATGCTTTGACTGTTTACTTGCTTCTTGGTCTCCATAGTAAGACAACTGAGAACTTCAGTCTGAGATTACATTTCTGGACTCATTTTACAATGCAATCTTTAGCACTTTCAGTAAACGTTATATTCTTAAAGTACCTCTTTGTATGTTCTTAAAGTATTTCTTTGAACCAGAATACCAAGGAAAAGCTAAAAGATAATTTTTTTAAATACATAATCTTTATTATATTTTTCTCCCATTACCATTTCGTCCCCGTACACCCCCTCCCCCCAGCAATCACCACCCTGTCGTCCAAGTCCGTGAGTCACCTTTTTAAAGGAAAATATTATCTACGAGCTATTTATTAGTCCTCTATTCCTGAATAACAAATTATCTGGAAGCTTAGTGACTTTTAAAACAACAAATATTCTCTAACAGACTCTGTGGGTGGGAACCCAGACATAGCTCACCTCGGCGCCGCTGGCGCACGGGGTGCCGCTGGGCTGAAAGCGCGTGGTCCACGGAGGCCTCAGCCACCTCAGGGCTCGGCTGGGGGAGAATCGGCTTCCAGACGCACTCAGGTGGGCCCCAGAGCCTCACTGGCTATGGGTTGAAGACATCAGCTCCTTACCCAGTGGGCCTCTCCGGAGGCATCTGGCTTCCTGCAGGGGAACACATAACCCTCAGTGCTTTTGTAAACAACCCTCCGTGACATCTCCTCGCTTTTCTATTTGTTAGAATCGATACATAGGCACATATGTAATACGTATGTGCATCTTTGCACCTGTGTGTATAGATACACACACGCGGAAATGTGCCCACGCGTACATACACGAACACAGGGTTAAATCTAAATACCTTTCAAAAGAAGCTTCCACCTCTGATGAGGGAAGATGGTTCCTGTCGCTTCATCGGTCTGCTTTACATCATCACACACTTTCCGGATAGAGGGGTTTACATTTTCACGAGGACCTTCTGCTTTGTGATATTTCTCAAGTTTAAAAACAAAAATATTTGCTTCTGTGGACTGCAGAAAAGCAATTGATAACTTGAGTTTTTGTTCTCAGAAAAGGTTAAGTGCAGCCCTCGTGTTTATTGGACAGCAAATAATCTGGGGGGATTTCTCTGAGGCTAATCCATGGGTTCTTCAAGTTTACAATGAAACCTCCCAGGGAAGTAAATAAAATAAGTTATTCTGATGCAGTTAATATTAATAACAATAATATTAACAACAGTACTAAGCAGAGAAGACAGAATGAATGCTGGAATGGTGTTTATTCAAATGCCTTCTCTAAAGCAGATATCCTGAGTTTCAGTTCTTAGGAATCTTTAAATTCTCCAGAATCAAGGAAAGGTCAGGTGATGGTCAAGAAAAGCAATGATTTTCAAAGTTGCCGTTGGATACAGATATTCACCTATGACACTGCCCGGCACAAAGAAGGGCAGACGAGAAGCCAAGAAAGGAAAAAAAAAATTAGTGGCCTTGAACGATTCTTTGGCCTGCACCTTTGCCATTCATCTCCTGGTCCTTCCCACAGCCTCACAGACCCCGCCACATCAGCTGGCCCCCAGCCACCTCCCTGACTCTCTGCTTGCCCCATGCTCCAGCCATGCCCACCAGCTGCCGCTCCACAGTCCAAGCACATGCCTGCTTCTGAGCATGGCATCTACCAATCCTTCTGTTTGGAACTCTTGTCCTGTGGGTATCCCCAGAGCTGGTCTCCTATACTTGTACTCAGTTCTCTTTCTAAGTACCATTTCTCAGAGAAGCCTTCTTATGAGAGAGAGAGAGAGAGAGAAAGAGAGAGAGAGAGAGAGAGAGAGATTGATTGATTTCCCTCTGTCAAAAATAGTGCCCAGCACTGTCTAGCTTTTACTCTGCTGTATTTTTTTTTTCATAGCACATCACTCCAGATACATTATATCTCACAAGTTTACCATCTGTCTTGCCCTACTGGACTGTGGGATCTCTGAGAGCAGGGAGTTTGCTGTTTCATTTGCTGCTGAATTTCTATAACATGGATCAGCACCCGGCACGTAGTAGCTGCTCATTCAACGTTTGTTGAATAAATGAGTACATTGATGCTTATTCTGTGCCAGACACAGTGACCAGCATTTTCCATACATGATCTTCTGTAACCCTCACAAGAGCTGCCTCGAGAGGTCTGTTATCCTGATCCCCACTTTAGGGTTGAATAACTCAAAGAAGTCAACACATTTTCTAAGAATGCACACAAGTGGGTAGCTGGAGTGGATGTGAGCCTAGGGCTGCCTCAGTCTGTGCTCTTAACTAACTGACCTCTTCAAATGAAGTGATTGTACAAATACAGTCAGCCTTGAGATAGTAATAGAAGCCCCTGTTGAATGAATTGTATCCATCACTAGGACTTTGCCTTGTTCCACTGGTGACAACACACCTAAATAAGACAGAAAACCAGCCCTGGCTCATGTGGCTCAGTGGACTGAGCGCTGGCCTGTGCACTGAAAGGTTGTGGGTTTGATTCCCAGTCAGGGCACATGCCCAGGTTGCGGGCCAGGTCCCCATTTAGGGGTGTGCAAGAGGCAACCAATTGATGTTTCTCTCCCATATCCCTATTTCTCTTCCTTTCTTTCTCCCTCCCTTCCCCTCTCTGTGATAATAAATAAATAACACCTTTATCAGAAAACCACATCCAGGCTGGTATTGGCAGGTTCTGTCAGTGCTTTAACTGAGATCCTTTCCTCCCAGGAACCCCATCTCCTCTTTTGTTAAGGAAGAGAACTATCAAGGAAAAGTTTTGGCAAATTGTATCTAATTTGAAAATAAAGGGCAGAAAAGCAAATTCCCTTGGTAACTGCAGGAGGGTAGAAGGGAAGGGTATTTAAAATAACAGTGGGCCTCTGACGCCAGGAGGAGGCTGTTGAGTTCCAGCATCACCAAGGGCGGGTGTTTGGCACTGGGAGTGGAATGCCTACCAATCAGATTCTCATTCCACAAGCCTGACAATGCCCAATCTCTCTAGAAGGAATTTAGAAGATAGAGAGCTTGTGCTGGTCTTGAGAATGTAATGGCTTTGCTTTGTTTCTTGTTGTAGTGATTCTTTATTTCTTGCTTTGAGGGGCAGGCACCATGCAATGAATATTGTATGATGTATCTTATATGCAGAGCAGGGGTTTGATATCAATGTGTTCATCACTTAGAAACACAATGTTTGCTCAAAATAGTAACTGAGTATGTAGTGGTCACTGTGCACTGTCTATTTGACCCCTGGAGTTAGATGCCAGGAGCTTCTGGGTTCTTCTCTGCAGAATGCATTCCTAACCATTTGGTTACCTTGGTGCATGGAGACCACAGAGCCTCGGCTGGAGTCGCACCTGGTGCTGTGTGGTCAGGCTGGTTCTCCCACTTGCCTTCAGCAGTGTTGGGACAACAGGGACTTCACTGTGAAGGTGTCTCCTTGTATGCCTGGCCACCTTCACTCACTCACTAGCACACCCAAAGGCTGCAGCATGACTTACAGTGCTCACCCAGGGGTGGGTCTCAGCAAGGGGGTGGAGGATGCAGAGAGCTTCACACCCCTCTGGGCAGGCACGCAAAGTTTTTAAAGATCAGGGTTGACTTTATAGTAAAATATAAATGAAAAACGTAAAGACACAGGATGCCCATTAAGTGAAATACAGGTGGAGTGGTGATAATCAAGGGTTGCTGAGGTAGGAAGAATAATGGCGAAGAAACCACTAGCAGCATTTTACTAGCAGTAAACTGCCCAGTGGCCCCTTTCAGTTCTCTTAGATGCCAGCAGAGAGCGCTGTCGTCACGCACATGTGATTGTTCATGACCATTCTTGCTAAATTCCAAGTCCCTCTTCCTAGAAAGGGATTTGATGAAGGGAGGCCAGTTGAGGTTAAAGTAAAAAGCACTAGACTCAGAACCAAGGGATTTAAATTTCAACTCCAGCCCTGCCCCTTGGCAAGACACTCTCTGGGAATCAGTTTGGGGTCCAGCAAATGAGGGGGTGAGCTAGACTGGTAAAAAAATAACATTTTCCACTGACTGAATACTTCCTGCAAGTCAGACCCTGTGCTAGGCCCTTCCATAGGCAGGGGTTCACATTCTGCCTTTGCAGCACATTTAGTATTTGTGTGACTTGGGATAACTTACATACTTAAAGGACTATTCTGATGATTAAATTAAGTAAATGCACATAAACCATTTAGCACAGAATGTGCATCTGGCACATTGATGTAGATAAATGGCAGCTCTCATCGTTTGCTAATTTTATTCCATCGTCACAGCAGTCCCACAGGCAGTTAGTACATATTTCCCCTATTACGTCAGTGAGGAAGCTGGGGCTCAGAGAGGTCTGGGATGTGGCCATGCTGGCCCAGCTCGAGAGTAGCATCTCCTGTATCTAGATCCAGCTGTGAGCTCTGGACCACACCAGGCTGAGCATTCTTAAACATCACATACTGTGTGCTGACAGTTCCATCTTTTGGACTATAACTCAGCAATGGAAATAACCCGGTGGAAGCGAAGACAGACTGGCATTCACAAGCTGTTGGAGGCTAAGCGAGCCTCCCCGAGGATCAGAACAAGCTTCCAGTGTAAGGACGGGTGGAGTCAGCTTGGAGGTGGTACCAGCTTCTGTAAACTAAGCTCTTAACAGTTTTGGGGTGTTTTGGGTTTTTTTTTTTTTTTTTTTTTTGCATTTTGGCCCATTTTCTTTCACCCTTCAAAGAATGTGTTGAAACTAACTCTCTAAGAGCATAGAAGCTGCATTTTATCTAAAGATCTCCAAAGGAGCAGTGCTAAATCAAGGGCTGCTGAATGAAGTCTGACAACATGCCATTCAGGAAGTTTCTGCTCCTCCAATGTATTTGCCAATCACGCTATTCATCCATCACAGGAGACGGAGCCTCCCGCGTGGGCAGGGCCTTCCCACGGCTGGGCTGAGCGAGGCCTCACTTGCCACTGTAGGAGGAACAAGAAAAGCCACCATTTCTGTCTGCTTCCATCTGCCAATCTCTGTGCTCAGCACCCTACACATACTGTTTTTAATTCTCCCCATAACCCTGCCATTTTTGTATTCTTATCCCTGTTTGAAAGTTGTGGAAACGGAAGCCTGGAAGAGTGGTGAACCTTGTAAGTAAGGGACTGAACTGGAGATTTGAATGCAGGATTGTTGGGCTCCAAAATCCACAGCCCTTCCAACCCTCAACTTTACCACCTGGCCTGGCTTAGAGATGGATTCTATTCTGCACCTCAGACAACCCCGTTTCCTTGGAAAGTCATTGGGCTGTATTTAGGTCAAGTTTGGCTTTGCTTTTGGAACCAGAATTCATTCTCATCCCCCTTTTCTACTAGAAGCCTGTTATATGTGTCTTTCTATTCCCTTGCTCCCAGGTTCTGGACAAAATTTGCACTCTGGAGGCAGTAAGACATATTGCATTGGATTTGGAAAGTGGAAGCTATTCTTATCCCACAGCAGGGGTGGCAAGGCGAGAAGTGAGCTGCACAGAAAAAAGTCTTTGCAGCAGCCTCCGTGTCCTTCTACCAATGGGCACCCCCATGCTGAGGTGCATTTGTGAGGTCGCAAACAGTTTTCTGCAGGTCCCTGGCCTCTGGGTGGTGGCGGCAGCTCTCTGGCTCTGCACCACAGCTCTGGCAGGGCACCTGGCGGTAGCAGCAGACACCTAGCCTTCAACTATTTTGTAGGCACCTCATTCTCTGTTTAAAGTGCTTCGAACTCTTTCTAGTTTCCTGTCTGATCTCTGACCGGTATTATTCTTAGCTGCTTCTGCATGCTTCATTTCTTTTAAATGTTCCTTAGATATATATGTCTTCTAGATTTCAGATCCACACTTTTTGTCTTCTTATTTAAGACACTTCCTAGGATAGCATCTGCATCTATAGCTTCAGTTATATTTTATGTGCTGATGGCACCCAGTGGACATTTCCAGCCCACACCTGCACTGTGAGCTCCAGTACGAACAGCCGAATCTGCACCGAACACGTTCATGAGAACATCTCACATGTTTCCTGTTCCACGTACTAAAGCTGTCCAGCAAACCACCCTAAAACATGGTGGTGTGAAACAACCATTTTATTAAGCTCACAGACTCCATGGGTCAGAATTTGGAAGGAGACACGACGGGGATGACTGATCTGTAGTGCTCTACGTCAGGGGCCTCGACTGGGAAGATTCAAGGTTGGGTCAGCTTGATAGTTCAGACCTGGATTCACCTGGCTATACCTTCACTCACGTGCCTGGTGGTTGATGTTCCCTTGGGCTGGGACCTTCGCAGGCTGTCAGATAGAATGTCTGCCTGCCTGCACAGGCCTCTCCATGTGGTTTGTCCACGTGGTGCCCATTGGGACTTCCTCACCCTATGTCAGCTGTGTTCTGAGAGGAAGAGGGGAAGGTAGAAGTGCATGGAGTTTTGACAATATAGCCACAGAAATTGTGTAGCAACAATTCCATCATATTCTGTTGGTCACAGCAGTCACTAAGGTCCACTCGGTTTTTGGGGGAAAGGAATGCAGAACCTCACCTCCCAAGGAAGGACAGATCAAAATCACCATGTAGTAGGAGCATGTGGTACGTGCGATAAGGTTGGGACCATCTTCAAAACATGTGATCAACCACACACCTGAAACTCACATGTTCAAAACCAAAATCATCTTTTCTGCCCTCCAAATAGGCTTTCTCTCTATTCTTTACCTTAGTAAATCACATCGCTCACTTGCTTGAGCCAGAAATGTGGGAGTCAACCCAGAATCCCATTCTACCCCATTACACAGCACCTTCTTCTGAGCCCACTCAATTGTTATCCATTTGTTCCCCTTTTGCCTTCTAGGTATATCTGGAACCCAGCTCCTCCTTTCACCCCCAGAGCCTCAGTCCAGGCCATTGAATTGGGCCCTTGTCTCTCTCCTGGTTCTGGCTTCTCCCTCTCCACCAACCTGCAGCCTCAAACCTATTCAGAGTCATTTTCTAAAATTCAAATCTGATCAAGCTACCCCTTGGCTGAAACCCTTCACTGTCTCCCCAAGTTCCCTGATTTGCTGCGCCAGGTCATCTACACCAGCCCCTTCTCTGCGTCCACCCTCAGGTGGTCACTCTGGCAGGCCCAGCGTGATGGTCTTGAACCTTGTCCAGGTCCCCAAGCTTGCCAAGGTCTCTTACACTGAGACAGGGCCTTTGCATGCTGCTCCTCCTGCTCTCCTTTGCTTGTCCACCTGCTCCTTGTCCTGTAAGACTCAGCTAAGTCATTTCCTCCCCCAGGACATCTTCCCAGTGTCTCTTCCCCCAGACTAAGTAGGTGGCTTTCTCTCTTTCTCTCTCAATCTCTCTCTCTCTGTCCTTTTTTTTTTTTTTTTTTTTTTTTGGCTAAACCATTAGGTTGTTTTGCTTTTAGTTACCCTCCAAGTCTGACTGCCCTGAGGAAATTACTTTACACAGAACTTTAAAACTGGAAGGAACTTGATCATGTAGTCTGACTCGTACCCACCTGGTCCTCCCACACAGTGAGCATCTCATAGTTTCCTTGTCCATCCTTAGCACCTCAGTGCCTGGTATGTAGTTGGTGTGTAGAACATTACATATTTAATTGAATGAGTGTCCAGACTTTTATAGTCAAATCTGGATGTTAGAGTTCTGGAAACCATAGTGATTGTCAACCTGGTGTGAGCACAGCGTCAGAATGAGGCAGGTTGACAGCTGACTCTTTGGACCCCTAGGAAGACAGACCCTCCTCTGCCAGGGATGAAGGAGAGAAGCTTATGTTTTGGTCTTTAAAAGACCTTCAGTTTTCTTTTACTGGTTTTTCCAATGAAAACATTATTTATGAATGAATTAGGCATTTTATGAATCCAATTAACTTTCTTCTTTCCAATGTTGTCTATTTTATGTCTTCTGCCTAAAGTGAGGAAAAACATCACAGGATTCATGGTATCGAATAAGTAACTTCAAACATCCAAACCAAATAAGATCTTATTTTCTGTCTTCTCTAGAGTATTTAATTCCTTCTTACAATGCTGCTGAAGGCAGCAGTTTATATGGTCCAAGTAAACCACAGCATATCTTCAAAGTAAGTGTAGATGTTTTCATATTTTATGTACAAGCCATCCACATCCCTGGTAAATAAAACTTTTATAAGCCTTTAAATTCCACATCTGGCTTCTTAATCTAAAAGCTTTCTTGGAAACAGCAAAGTGCTTTAATAGCAAGGTGATGTGCCTGTTCCCCAGAATGAATAAGAGACTGAATGTCAAAAATAGAGGAAGATGGTAGGAACAAGGAAGCTGCTGTTTCCTCCCCTATTCTATAAAGAAAAAAAGCAAAGACCGTCTCTGATGTGACCACCAGCATTTATCAGGTCTGCCTATTGCCACTCCAATGATGTATAGAGTTCTAAAAAGGAGAATCCCAGGAAATTGTTTAAATCACTTTCTCTAATGGAATGAAGTAAGGGGTGACATCTTTTCCTATGGCAACTTCCAATTATGCTTGAAATATAACGTGTAGAAAAGTATTTAATTCTTGTGAGAAGGGAAGGAAAGGCAGAAAGTGTAACAGTGACTTCTAAAAAAATTCTAAATACTTAGCCTTTGTAAGGCACGTATAACACTAAGTCAGTGTAGAAAATCTAGAAAAATATTAATAACAAGCTGAATAAAAATCTCCCACAATCCCACCACTCAGAGATAATTATTGTCAGGAATGTAGAGCTTATTCTGTCAGTTTCTCTTTTTCCTGCCTGCATCCCACTGTGTACCTGTGCGTGTACCCATGTGTGTGTTACACATAGACTCAAACACGGTTTAATAAAACAAGATCATACTCCATGTATTGTTTGTAACCCGACTTTCAGCCCAGTGGTCCTTGAACAGTTTCCAGAAAACCAGAAAACCTCCAGAAACAAAAAGGGCAATGTTTTGTACAATGCAGGCAATTCCCACGTGTACACTGTTTACAACTTTCCAAATATTCCTTGGTCCTCACAAAACTCTGTGAAGTAAACCCACCTCAAAAAAAAAAAAAAATCATTGCTCCTTCCACTTTACAGATTAAAATTATTCCCAGAAGATCTGCACAAGCCATGCTCTCAGGCATTGAAAGCCTGCTATCCTTCTTTTCTATAGAAATACAGAGTATAATTTTGTATATAATGTAATTATAATTTATATAAGTATAAAAATATATTTTCTCAATTGAAAGATATCTTCAAGTTAGCTTTTATTTAAAAATCCTGTTGCTAAAATAAATCACAAGAGTGGGATGTCCCACTTATAAAAGGGGAATTTGTAAACGGAGTGGAGGAAAATGGTGTTAGCGACTGAACATTTGTCCTCCTACCTCCCAGTTCGTACACTGAAACCCTAATCCCCAGTGGGGTGGTTTAGGAGGTGGGGCCTTTGGGAGGTGATCAGATTTAAGTAAATTCATGAGGGTGGAGCCCCATGATGGGATTAGCGTCCTTACAAAAAGAGGAAGAGACAACTGCTCTCTCCCTCTCTCCACCTTGTGAAGGCACAGCAAGAAGATGGCTCTCTCAAAGCCAGGAAATGGGCCTCACTCAGAACCAAGTCTCCCAGCACCTTGATCTGGGACTTCCAGGTTCCAGAACTGTGAGAAAAAAATGCCTGCTCTTTAAGCCGCTCAGTCTGTGGTATTATAGGAGCCTGAACTAACTACAACTGAGTTTCTGATTGTCTCTGAGTCTTGACCATCACAGCATTAGAATGAAACCCTGGTGCAGAACAAAATAAAGATGAAATAAATTACCTTTGGGGTAAGGCTTCTGTAAGTCCAGACATGTGCTTATGGGGCTCTTTGCCAAAAGTGCAGGTGTAGGATAGCACCCTGGTCTTTCTACCATTTACACTGCATTTTCTAGCTTTTTAAAAAATCCTCACCCAAGGATATGTTTATTGATTTTAAAAAGAGTTAGAGAAACATCGATGAGAGATTGGTTGCCCACACCCATGCCCTGACTGAGGACCAACCCCACAAACTTTTGGTGTGTGGGTGGACGCTGCAACCAACTGAGCCATTCCGCCAGGGCTACACCGCATTTTCCAGATGATGCGAAGTCAGGAGAGGCAGCTCTGCTGGCCCCGTACTGAGTTTCTGTCCTGCCCCCGAGGACTTGGGCACAGTCTAACCTGAGCACATTGTCTACCTCTGTTGTCAGCATTATTATAGAAAAATATTATTTCCTTCTTCCTTATGAATACATATTGCCCTATTTAAAAATAAATGTAATAGACAACAGCATAAACTCATAAAGCACAAAGTGAGAGATGCCTATTCACATTACTAAAGGACTCTTTGTTCAAATCACTCCCTTCTGAAAAATCTCCCCAATGCCCTGAGCTCATGATACAAAACTTCTTAATATGGCATCAGGCCTCAACAATCAGTGTTTTCTCCAGCCACTCCCTTCTTCCAGTGCCCTGTACCCTTTGCCTGAACTGTAGTCAATTGCTAGCTTTTCCTTTAGAAACACCACAAACGTTTGTGCCTTTGCTCACGTTGTTCCTATGTCTTGGACGCCTTTTTCTCCTTTTTCTTTGCTCCAGTTGGAGCAATTCCTCTCACCCTTTAAACCTGGCTGGGTGTGCATTTAGTAAAGAGGTTACCTTGCCCCAGGAGAAGGTCTGGACTTTGGCCTTGGTTTCTGGGCAGGAATCTCTGGGCTCTGGGGTCCTGACTGGTAGGAATGCTTTTATTTGCCTGAGAGCCTTAGGTCATTCCAGGGAGTCTAAGATTGCGACTCAGAGCAGGGTCTGGCCACACCAGACAATATTTACAGTGGGGACTGACCAGGAAGCCCAACAATAGAAGGCAGAGCAGAGGCTTTGAATAACACACTATCAGTTGACTGAGAAACTGAGATCAATCAATCATGCCTCCCTGATGAAGCCCCAGTGGAAACTCCAGGTTCAGGTGAGCTTCCGTGCTTGACAAACTCCATGCCACACGTCGACATGATCTCATGTCAATGCCAGGGAAGTGAGGCTGCCTGCCACTCAACAGGGGCAGCACAGTGGGATACCCCTGTGCGCCTCTTGCCCTGGCTGGTTTTAATCTGCACCCTTTTCCCCTAACAGACTGAAACTGTGAGTGTAACAGCCCTCAGGGAATTCTGAGAGTCCTTCTGGAGTATTATGAAAGCTCAGGGTGGTTTGGTGAAGTAATGAACTTGGAATTGTTGTTGGAAGTGGGGGGGCAGCGTTGTGGGGGTGGCGGGTACTCTAGCTTCGCAGCGGCCATAGCTCTCAATGTGTGCCCTTCTCTGAAGAGGCCCTTCCAGCTCCTCCCGGCCCTGCTGCTCTGGGCTCTGGACTTTTTCATACAGTATAATATCAATTACGTTATATCAAGATTCACACTTGTATTAGTTTCCTATTGCTGCTCTAACAAATTAGCACACATTTAGTAGCGTAAAACAACACACATCGAGTACCCTACGGTTCTAGAGGCCAAAGTTCCAAAATGGGTTTCACCTGGCTGAAATCTAAGAAAAACAGCAGGGCTGTTTTTCTTCCAGAGGCTCTAAGGGAGAATCTGTTCTTTTGCTTTTTTCAGCTTCTAGAGACCTGCTTTCCTTAGCTTGCAGCCCCTTCTTCCATCTTCAAAGCCCTCAGCATGGCATCTTCCAGTCTTCTGTGCCGACAGTCCTGCCGCCCACTTATAAGGGGGGCCCACCCAGATAATTCAAGACAATCATCCTGTCTCAAGATCCTTAACTTAATTACACCCACAAAGTTTCTTTTGCCATGCAAGCTTCACAGGTTTTGGGAATTTGGACGTGGATATCTTCGGTGGGGCACGTTATTCTGCCCACAACAATGCTTGATTTATTTTATCCAAAATCCACCTCAGAGTTTTTAAAAATATCAAAAGCCCCCTATTTGCATTAAAGTAACTAACAAGAATTATAATGATTTACTTAGAAATTATTGAAATCCCTTAATTTATTGATAATGGCAGACATATTTACTGGTGATAATAAGTATAGGGTCACCATGAAGATTAGTTGAGACAATTAATATAAATCACTAAGAGCAATATCTCGTACACAGAAATGACACAAAAGCTTTAGTTTATTGTTACTGTTATTGCTATTATTGCTGTTGCTATTAATATACATATTCGGTACGCAATGATAGGGCAAAGTATGGTAAAGGTCAAAATATCTTCCTGCAAGAGAAAAAATGTCAAATGTTTATTATAGATTTTAAGAGGCTACAAGAAGCAATAAAGACTATGAAAAGGGAGAAATGACAATAAGTTGGAAGCATTTTACTCAGTTAAGAATCTCACCTTTGAATATTTTGTGTGTGGATTATTCAGAGAGATCAGAAACCATTTCTGAAGGGAACAGAAGGTGGAGGGCTAGAGAACAACTTTCTCTGGTCCCAGGTGGGTCTCAGGCTGAGGAAAGGAGGGGTGCGCCCTCATGTGAGTTGGTAACAGATACAATTCCCACAGAGCTGCTTCAGAAGCGCACCCAGGACCCCCAGGACCACCAGATACTGTTGACTTCACTGGCTGTTCCAAGTCCAGGGGCAAAGTGAATAAGGATAATGATGTGAAAGTAAATACAACACGCTGGTAATTACCTCTAGGTTCTGCCCTTTCATAAAATCTAATAAAATTGGACTTTAAATGTCTATCTTCATAATGCAGTTGTGATATGTTTGTTCTGGTATTACTTTTTTGTCTGTCTTGAATTTTAAAAAAGGTACGTTTCATTGAAAAACAGTACATTTTTTATTTTAAGTGGAATAGAAAAAAATTGATTTTTTTTCCAAGCTCTAATTGCAAACATGTCAAATAACATGTCACATTTAAAGGCTGTCGTGGGAGCCAAACAGTGTAATTGTGTATGGACAGTGCTGTCTAATTTAGCTGGGTTAGTATGATTTACTAAGCTATTTTGCTATTGGTTGCATTATTTAGATCTTTGATAATCTCCCTGTTTTCCCTGGTAATCTAAATCTGGCAATTCTTTGCTACTTTTGCATCAGGAGTTCATTTTGTTTGATCAAATTTTCAGGATGCAACAGGAACTGAGTCTCCCAACCCCTACCCTTAACCCACCCCCCAAAAAAGAGATGAAGAAAGGAGAGTCCCCTCAGGTTAACAGCTTACAAAGCAGGGACTGGTGTTACAGGCACAGGATCAGTGGGCTAGTCAGGGCTTTCAGGGTGTTGCTTGCGTACGTTTTATCGAGTTCTGTGACTGCTGGAAAAAGTCATGGCTGAAAATGTTTCCCTCAGAAAGCTCTTTTATGTTGTAATATTTTTTAATATAACATCAATTCAGGTCAAAGCACTAATTTGCCAAACTTAGACTGGGCTGTAGCATTTTTAACACAATTTGTTTTCAATAACAATTGAGAGTAAGCTATTTGCAAGTCATTTCTATATGGTACACTAGATAAGTTTTTAAATCTTTCAGCTTGATTAATGTGATGAGACACTGTGTTTAATGGGTCTACTGCCCTGTTAGGAGAACTCTAAGCTGATAATATAAAAGTACCCTTTGCCGTAGTCAAGGTGCTCATATAATGCAACAATACCGATGGCTGTGACTTGGGACTTTTCACGAAGCCATGCACATCACTTTCATCAATTCCAGCTTCCAAGCCACATGCAGAATAGGTGTGAACCTCCATCTCAACTGTCTGAGGATAAAGGAGCAGCTGGTGCTTCATGAAAAGCTCTGGAAGTGCATCTCATAAATAATTGCATTATGAGGCCTATTGTAACTACTAAGATTCTTTCTTCTTAATTTACAGTGGGTTTTCTATCTGAAAATCTTCATGATATCTACCAATGTCTTCTCAGGAGTGATTCATAAACTGGAAACTCACCCTTAAGGTAGCTAAATTTGTCATTATCTGCAACAAAATGAAAAAAGGCTTGTTTGTTTTCCTGAGAGAAAGGATGAGTGGTTTCAGAAAGGACATCATTTAGAAAATTGGGTAATGTGGCTCTGGACATTTGCAGCTGTCAGACTCTTTGCTGAGACATGTTCTTTGGAAAATAGAGGGAGAGTCTAGTTGCACACCACCAGTGAGACTATCAATGGGTGTCATTTGTTGATAATCAGCTCTTGAAAAGGAAGAAAAGTAGAATATTGGAAATACAACTAATTGAGAGAGTGGGTTAAAGCACTGACTCAGAAACATTTACACATATCTCTCTTAGATACATTTTTAATTAAGACCTATAAGTGGGCCTTCATTTGCCAGTCTTTTCACTTAATGCCATTCATTTACTTTGAGTGTGAATGTACTAATTGTAGTGCTTTTTGAACTTCATTCCTCAACCCAGAAAGCATCGTTTGTGATATCTACTTCCAATGTCTTTAAAATGAAGTGAGAACTTTAATAATTTGTCGTGAAATCTTAATACAAGATCCATCTAAATTTTAAAGAAATATTTACAAATACTTTATAATTATCTTCCTTGTACTATATTTAAAAACAACCACAGCAACAACTTTGTGTGCCAAGACCTTGACTGCTCATTTATTTAGGTCGGCACTCAGGGCTGTTTATGCAGCAACTTTGGGAGACAGGGCGGCATCTCTTCCCAAACGAAGCGTAGGCTTGCTCACTGCTTGCTAAGAATAGGCAGATTCCCCACATCCAGTGTTCCTCAGCGGAATGCAGAGTGACTACATGTACAGCACTCATCTGGGCCTATACATTGGAAGTACCATTTGGAAGAAAGGGAAACATGCAGATATGCTACCACTCACGTGGCTTGCTCTGCCATGAGAAATACTGTTCTTAGTCTTTGACCCAGGAAGCTTGCGTTTTCTGCCAGTATCCATAAAATAATAAAAGGATAGGTTATGAGCTTGTAAGTAGGGTAAAAATGAAATCTCAGGCCCAACAACCTTCAATAGGTATACAGCTCAGCTGGTAGTTCTGAAAATGCACACAACTATTAGAATATAACCTGTCAGCCACATGTATGTATCCAATGTGCAGTGGACTTCAGTCAGAATGTGGGTTTTCAGTGGAAAGAAGTACATGGTTGTTCTGGTCAAGTTGGTTATATGCAACTCAGTTAAGACAGAACATATTATGTGAATAAAAGGCAATAGTGATCTAGTTTTAATAAAAGTAAATGAAGTAAAGCTGATTATACATGTATAAATAATGACCATAATGAAAGAGGATAGTAACTGCATAACTGACACCTAAAATAAAAGTTAGTGAATGGAAAAGTAAGTGTGCTCTTCTACTCTTAGAAAAATACCATATTTTTCAGACTATAAGACATGCTTATTTTTTCTTCCTCCCCCAAATTTGGGAGGAATAATAGTTGTTAATGCTGCTGTTGAGTTCTGTTTAGACTTACATTGGTGAAATATTATGTTATTTATGTTATTAAATATTTTACCACTTTTTTTACTTCAATTTTTTTTCCTATTTTCCTCCTCTAAAACCTATGTGCATCTTATGATCCAAAAAATATGGTAATAGATGATTTTTTATATTTACCAAGGCAATTAGGCAACCATGAGATATGATTTTTAACATTGTTAAGAATTCAGCCATGCCATGGTTATTTGCTTGGTCAAGTCTCAGTTCCTATTTGATTCCTAATAGATCTCTCTTCTTTCTCCTCTCTCTCTGCTTCTTTGTCTCTCTCTTGCACACACACACATATACACACAGACTTTTAACAATGTGTATGTAGGAGTCAACCAATAAGTCACTTCACTTTAAATCACCAGTTTTCCACTGAATACAATCAAATTAAACTGTGATAAAAGAAGAGATATTTTTTCTCTTCCCAACTACTTAAAATATTTCATGAGCGTAAAAGTATCTATCTTTTTTTGGATATCATCAATATCCTACACCATCAAACTATAAACAATTAATTTAGTTTTATAATATCAAAATTATAAATTTTTACATATCACTTACAAGTGTTATATGTATGTATTATAGAAAATGAAGACTGTCCATAATAATTTAACAAAGGAAATTAGAATTTTTCAATGATCTCCATCAAATGATTCATCATTGCAACTGTGTCAGGTATTTAGGTTATTTCCCATTTTTCTGTGATTATAAAAATTACTGTATATTAAGGTAACACTATTGTAGATAAACCCTGGAAATCTCAACAGATTTTACACAGTAGAACTTACTTATTTCTCATGCACAGCCTAAACCAATATTACTGATTATCAGGTAGCTTTCCTTCAAATGCTAGTTCAGGGATACAAGACCCTTTCATACTGTGGCTCCACCATCTTTACCATATGGTTTCCAAGGTCACTGTGGAAAGAAAGAAAACATGAACAATGACCAGGGACAATGGCAGCGGTACATATCACTCATCCCTCCTGCTCACATTCCATTGGATGCAACTGAGTCAGATGGCCACCTCTAACTAAATACAGGGGAGGCTGGGAAATATGTATCAGCTCTGTGACCTGGAAGATGAAGAAATTAGGTTTCATGATTAGTTAATGGTTTCTGCTACATATTTATTGTAGATAAGCCTTGTATGGGCAAATCTTCTCACATTTATTATTATTTTCATAAGAGAAATTTCCAGACATGGAGAACAATTTTATTATTTTACAAGTATCTTAAACATGTCAGATTTCTAACCTTTCATCACATCCCTACGAGATAGATCAAATAAGTTAGTGTTCTTGTCAGTGACTCTATTTTACATGAGCTTGTTGGAAAAAATGATGAATCCACAGAGTCTCTGCCCTATGGTCATCCCCTTGGTGGTATGCCGTTCATGAAAAGGCAGCCTTCTTTAGATAAATGTGTGTGCACATCCATATGTGTGTATGTGCCAGACCACTGCTAACCATAATGTGCAAATATAGTTCAGTTATTTTTAGAGACATATTTATGGTTCCATACCAAAAAAGGACAATTTATGAAATTTTGGATATTAATGTCATTTTCTTGAGGTTTTTTTAAAAGCCAATATATTTTTTGCCCTATCTTGGATAACTTAAAAATTCAAGGAACATATTTTTAATTTATAGTTTCTTATTTATAGAGAAGTTACCCCCAACTTATTTTCTATTTCCTACTTATTACTCTACCATTTATAATAAACTAAAAATAATCAGTATGTAAGAAAATTCTGAGAAGGATGAGTATAATTCCCTGGAATCTAAAATATAAATTAATATCAGCAGTGCTTACTATGGATTTGCTTGCTGTTTCCTCTAACACCCTGTTGAATATGTTCATTCCCCACGGAACTTTCCATTTCCCATTTCCTAAAGGTAATTTGCATTGGATCCCCCACACCTTCCCCATTGTTTGCAAATTTAGTTACTGCATTTGCTCCTTTCGACAATTTCTTTTCTGGTTTCTCTTTGAATGGTCATTTGTTTACATACATCATTTATAAAATGGGTAGTTCTCACACATTTACTCTATACTTTTTATATTTATATTCAGTACTAACTACGGCAGCAACTTCCTCTGTGTTTCCTCTTTGAAGTGGTGGTTTACACTTAACAATATCCTGTCTTGAAATGGAAAATATGGTTCAGATACTTGAACCAAATGCAATATCGATTCAGGTTGGAGAATTATTTTGATGTTTTAGTTTTGTTACAGTTCAGTTGTTTTAGAAAATATGTAAGTTTGGGTTTAGTTCAGACTGGCTCACTGGGCTTTTTGTTTTTAATGGGTTTGATTTATAGTTCTGTAAAAAGTTTAATATTGGGTTGAAGTCAGAGAGGACACATTCAGCAAAATAGTTGTTTGCTTCCAATTTTGGTTCATGGGTCATTACAAGGCCTTAGTGTTGCAGCTATTTCCAGAGCCACAGCATGAAGTTTGCACCTCGCCATGGCGACCTCCTCCAGGAGCACAATAGATGCCATTCACTCCCGGCAGAGTTGGAACCACTCACAGTGGGCCCTGGCACCATTGCACACGTCCCATGTGAAACAGGGCGATATCAAAAAGTTGCATATCCGGGGATTATGTGAGTTCCAACTATGTCAGGAATTTCTTTTTATTTTCATACATACGGATAGGAGGTTTCCTATAATTTCAAACTTTAAACCTTTATAGCCTCAATTTTAAGTTGATTTCTTCTTTTAGATTGATTTAACCATGCTATTTAGTGGGCTTTGCTTTCAGCATTATTGCAGATTTCCAGGAGACTCAACTAAAAGGCTGGTGTTCTAACCAGCTCCATCTTTTTATTCTGATTTTAACACAAAAATGTGGTGAAGAATTATAAGTTATTGAGTATAGTCTGGGTCATATTTTTCCAACTAGGAATGTTGTACTCAAACTACACTTAAAATATCAGTGGGGTTGTCATTGGGTGTAACAATACTTAAGGTGAAGAAAGGGGGCAAAATCCTTTTAGTAGAAAAACTCTTTAAAGGCTGGATAAATAGTAAGGAGTGTGTTTAATACAACTAATTTATAGATAAATGTGGTGCCAAGCCAGAATACATTAACTAAGGCTTCAGGGTCTGTAGGTAAGATAATATATTGCTTTCATTAAAAAGCAATCTGCATGGACGATATCCACCACCACTGGAAACTCTGCAGCTGTCACCTTTATCAGGGGAACAAGAGCAAGCCACTACATTTTAATCACTGGAGTTTGTCAGGAACGAAAAACAGCCAGCTTCCCACAAATCAACAGACATGTATCCTGATAAGGGAAGTGCACTGGGAAAGGACAGCTACATACCACATGACACCGCCTATTCTAGGGTGATCAAAGCCCTGTAATTGTGGAAGATAAATCTACTGAATTGGACTTGAGGATGAAACAGTTGTCTTTAAATGGAGCAGACACGTACTTATACGAATTATCCACGGCTTAGAACACGTTTAGATCAGAATGTATTTAGCAGCGTCGGGAGTAATGGACAATCGAATGGCAAAGCATGAGGCATGGGCACCCTCACACCACACCTATCCTGATAGCTGGTCTCTGGCTATGTTATGCATTGACTAAATTGAGAAGCCATCAAGAAAAAATTGGAATAAGAGTCATCAGCAAAAGTATATCTGAGAAGATACAATCCGGACAAATGAGACAGGAGTAGGGGCTATTTCCTACCTGCTCACACAGCTCACACTCGCCCTCAGAGGAACAGAGAGACACTGGCCCAGGCGCAGCAGCTGCCCTCTTACCCTCTTCCTCTTCCACTGAGTGGAGGGTCCCCACAATGGATCTCTCTGCTCCAGACTTCTTGAGGGAGTCTCTATGCTTTTAACATGCGAACTTTTTAAAAATAACTTTTAAAAAGGTTACAAACAAAAAAAGACATGTATAAATACTACATTTTTTAAAGGATTGAGGCATCATAATGAAAAAACCGACAGTGACATAGAAATGTAGAATGAACCAAACAGGGGTTAGTTTTAAAAATAAGGCTGCCTTGAAATCAATGACATTTTAAAGATCAGTGAAGTGTAGGAAGATGAGACATATGAGGATAAACACGCTGGCAAAAAGGATACTATTTACTGTCAGGAGGAGAAAAATGAGGAGATACTGACCATTAGCTTTGGAAGTCATCAAGGGTCTATTTTTAAAACCCAAACAGGATTATGGTCTCTGGTTTAAGATACAATTGTTGAATCCTGGCTCCCCAAATATTAGTTAGTAATACTGAATAGTTTATTTCTTACCAAGGTAAGAGAGAACATAGTCCTGGTTGGTGTGGCTCAATTGCTTGGGCGTCATCCCACAAACAAAGACCACAGGTTCAATTCCCAGGCAGGGCGTATGCTGGGGTTGCATGTTCAGTCCATGGTCAGGGCATGTGTGAGAGGTAACTGATGTTTCTCTCTCACATTGGTGTTTCTCTCCCTCTCTTCCCCTCTCTCTAAAATTGATATGCGTGCCCTCAGGAGAGGATAAAAGAAAAAAAGAGACCATAAACTTCTATAGACTCAAATTTTTAATTGAGGTGAAATTCACATATCATGAAGTTAACCATTTTACAGTATACCATCCAGTAGTATTTAGTAAGTTCACAATGTTGTGCAACCATCACCTCTGTCTAGTTCCAAAGCATTTTTCTCACCTCCAAAGGAAATCCTGTAGCTATTAAACAGTCAGTCCTCATTCCCTGACCTGGCAACCACTAATCTGCTTTCTGCATCTGTGGATTTACGTATTGTGGATATTTCACATAAATTGAGCCATACAAAAGTAACCTTTTGTGTTTGGCTTTTTACACGTTGTTTTGCCCACATTGTAGCCTATGTCAGTCTATTGACATTTTTTATGGGTGCATAGTATTTCATTGTATGGATGCACCTCAGTTAATTCATTGTTTTATTGATAAACATTTGAGTTTTTGTTGTCTCAACTTTTGGCTATTGTAAACACCACAGACTTGAGGAAAGGGCAAGGTCTTATTTATTGAACTTTTGAAGTCTGGGTTCAGGGATGGTCTTTCAAAGCCAGAACTTGAGTAGGCCTGGATAAAGGATCATTATATAATGGTTTAAATTGGAAGAAATGGCAAGCATTTGAGACAAAGGCTCAAAGAATCTGGGAACATGAACTGCCTCTTGATGCTTTTAATTAAAGAGTTGATGAATTTTTCAGGAACTTCCTAGAATGAACTATTCAGCTATTCACTTGAGCAACAGTCTTGAAATAGTAAATTTCTGCTATTGCAGTGATGGGGTAGGAAAATCGTACTAATATAAACAGTAAGCTGTGAGGTCATTTTTAAACCATAAGAGATGGAATACATTTTTAAAAGGATGCATTTTTTGGCAATAGGGGGCAGAACTGCTTCTGAACCATTTAAATCACTGAACTCTAAAAAGTAAGTTACCCAGGATCTGTCCATACAGTGCCTTTAACAGTAAGGTCCTCTGGGGCAGAATTGTATCTATCACTCCTTGGTGTCACAGTGGCGTAGTAAATGGTCTAGCACACAGTAGTAGCTTCCAAAAATCTCTAAGAGTAATAAGATGATATTCTTGCAGTGTTGATTAAGCAGACATTCATTTCAATATATTATATATTTGGCCAATAAAAAAGAGCACCACTTCAATATCTTAAATTAGTTGCTTCACCTTATCTATGCCCATGGGAAGCTCCTCTATCATTTAATAAACAATGATCCTTTGCAGTTTGGCCATTACCCAGCTCCTGAAAGGGTCTGGGAGACGTTGGAATGCTCTTACAAGGTAGGAGCGGCAAAGACTAAAATAAACGGGCAGCCTGGCTAAGTGTTCAATAGCTGACACTGCCTGATGACACAGAGTGTATTTATAATGAGAGTTTCCTGTAATTAAAGAAAAACTAACTGTAAAGGAGTAGAAAGAAAAAGCATTTTATTTCTGCTGCCTTTGGATCGATCAGAATGAGGATTGCAAAAATAGAGATTTGTCTATTTATTTTCCAATAGAAATAAAGCAGATATTGCACAGTACAAGGAAAATAATATTTCGGCTCCATAGAATGTATACTTCTGAAATCCCTGATACCTTTCCTAAGCTAGAGAGAGCACACTGGTTTACCTGTATCTAACAATGCCTGGGGCAAAGACAGTGGAATCGCCCCAGACTATTTGTCTTTGAAGAATAGTTGCTTGTTTTAGAAGCAAAAGAATTACCTTTGCTGAAAATAATGAATATTACTTCAGAAAGATTTTTAAGGGAATATTGAAGTATGAGGGTCATTTGCATTTTTGAATTTCACAAATTTTTTAAATTGTAAAATGCACATAATTACCATTTATCATAGTGACCATTTTTAAGTGTATAGCTTTGTGTCATTAACACATTCTCACTGTTGTGCAACCATCACTGTCATCATCTTTAGAATGTTTCACCTCCCCAAACTGAAATTCTGTCCCCATTGAACAGCCCCCCATTCCCCGCTCCCCCCGACTCTGGCGATCACCATCCTGTGGTCTGTCTCAATGAATGTGGCTACATTCAGTGTAAATACCTCACACACATGGGATCATACACATGTAGGATTTGTTTTTTTTGTGACTGGCTTATTTCATTCAGCATAGTGTCTTCAAGGTTCACAGCATGTGTCAAAACTTCCTTCTTCTTTTAAACTGAATAATATTGTGTCATATATACGTATCACAGTTGTTTAACCCATTCATCCATCCATGGACACTTGAGTTGCCTCCAAGTTTTGACTATTGTGAATAATACTATTATGAAGATAGGTGAACAAACATTGTTGGAATCCCTGCTTTCACTTCTTCGGGGTATACATCCAGAAGTGGATTCTACACTATATTATATTCCCACCAAGAATGCATAAGGATTCCACTTTCTCCACATCTTCGCCAACACTTGTTATTTGCTGTATATATATCATCTTAATAGATGGGAAGTGGTCCCGCTGTACTCTTAAGTTAAACATGTTGCTATCGTCTATCCTCCTCTTTTCCCCATTTTACTTCTTTTCTTATTTGGTTTCTCAGTTCACCTTTCCCATTTCTTCTGCTTTTGTTAGTCAAACAAGAAAATAAATTTTTCAAATACAGAGGGTACATTTTGTTTTACAGGGAGAAAGAAAAGGCAAACAGCAAATAATAAAACTCTCAGGTTTCAGCTAAAGGGAATGACAATGACCAACGTCCACTATTCAGAATGCTTATACACATAATCAGGGGAGTAATTTTAAGTTTAATCTTTCTGGGCAAGATTAAGTTAAAGAAGAATCTGGGCAAGACACTAAATTTATATCTCCTTAAGAGGGGATGCAAAAGGATACTTCGTTCCCTAACGGAGGCTCACAGAGTGTTTTAAGGAACACAGTGCAACACCCTACTTCTTGTTTACATTAATTCTGATGTTACAGAGTGAGTGGGGACCATCCGGCACTCTGCCAGGAATCTGGTCCCTGGGGTTCTATCCTACCACAAACTTCCTCACCGGTCTTGGCCAAGTACTTTCAAAGCTTCATTTTCTGGATTTGTCAAACGAGGGTATCAGAGTTTATTACCTCTGAGGTCACTTCCAGGTCTGGAATCCTTTCTAATATGCAACAATTCTCAATAGTTATCTACAGGATAACATTTTAGAAGAGTTAGATAGTGATCTTGTGAGTAAAAGCAATGTAGAAAGTAAAACGAGTTAAGCCCATTCATTTAAAAAGGAGTTTTCTATTTATGTAGCTTTCTGTGGATTGAAAGGAAGATTACATAAAACACACATCGCCTAGCCGATGACTGGTTCTGGTATAAAACCACAGAACTTTTCCATGATCATATTGACAGTCATGGAAAAATCTGACTTTTCTCATCTCTAATCTAGCTCTCTGTCATTCAAAGCCCTCTCTATGAGCAGAGGTTATTGGGTTTGAGTGGTTGCCAGGTTATCTGGAATTCTTGGTTAATGAACCCTCACCCTGGATAATTATAGAAAAATTATAGAAACTTAAATTCAGGGGTGAATTTTATGCCCCAAGTATCTAGGCATTGATTCTTCTTTAACTGTGAATATAAGACTGCTAACAGTTAAGCAGAGTCCTTTGAAAGAATAATTCTGGCCCTTGTCAGTGTGGCTCAGTTGGTTGGGCATCATCCTGCAAACTGAAAGGGCATGGGCTTAATTCGCAGTCAGGGCACATGCCTGGGTTGTGGGTTCGGGTTGGGACGTGTGTGAGAGGCAACCAGTTGAGTTTCTCTCTCACATAGATGTTTCTCTCCCTCTTTTATCCATTCCTTCCCCTCTCTCTAAAATCAGTATGTCGTTGGGTGAAGATAAACAAAAAGGATTCTGATCTTCTGATATGACTGAAATCTATGGTGGAAATAGTTCAGAAACATCTCAATCACCAATTAATCATAATTTTTCACTAGTTATTTTAATTCACAAAAAAAACATAAAATTTGATATCTTTTTATTTATGTTATGTTCATGATGGACTGAAATATATTGTTTCTACACTAGGATTTTGGAGTGAGTGGGAAAACCACAACCTTAACTATGTATCTACTCTCTGCTCTCAGGGAAGCCATTTAGCCATTCTAAATTTGTCTCAGTATTTAGACTGAAATAGACAATGAATATTTATGGAATGAATGCATGATTTGTCACTATTACACATCCCATACTCTCTTTATGGCTATCACTGATACATGGTTCTGGGCAGTATTTGGTTTCCTTTGGGTCACTTCTGCTTTGCAGGATGTCTCTTGCACACACACTATGTAGCCTCTTTCCAAGCTTCCCTGTTTCCCATTCAGAGGAGCCTTCTAAACAGTACATACCTTGAGGATGGGAACCTTGTAGTTATCAGCACACCACTAGATATCTTGTACTATCTTAAGTTACAGCCATATATTTTAAATGGCTCAACCAAATTTTGACCGAAGTTTTTATAGTTAAAGGAAAAAGAAACTCCATCCAAACCCCATGCTAGTCAAGGATTCATTCCTCATGATTGTGCCCACTAAAAACATATGTGAACTCTCGTGTGGTCCTAAGTGCTCAGTCTAAATCCTTTCATTGATATTACAAACTCAAGATGTTTTCTAGGATATGAAGAAATACTTTCTGCTAAAATTTAGGAAAGTCAATAATGGGAAATTGTGTATTACAAACCCATACTTAATAGCAGTGTTATACTCTGATATCCTGAATGGAACGAGAATTAAGTGGTTTCTTTGACTATCATTTTGTCTTGGAATAAAAATCTCTGTAATCCATCATCCAGAAAACTACTTACATAACGTCACCAGCCATCTTTTTGCCCAGGAAAGAAGCCACATTTTCTTTTGTTTTTTCTTGTACTTTTCAAGAGAGAATCTTAGTATTTCATGTTGATTGCTTGATTGGCTGCAGAGGGACTCTTTAAAAATACTAAAAAAAAAAAAAAAAATCAGGAATCCAGTACAAATCAAACATAAGCTACTATCAATCATGTGCTCAGGGTATTATGTGAGGTTTTTACTCAGAAAGATGTCATTAAAAGTTGCAGAAATTAATTGGTGCCATTGAATGTAATGGTCTTTCCTGCCATAGTTTCTCAAATGTAAAGAAAAATTATGGATAACGTAAATTCCTCGTGGGATTCTTATAGATGTCTGCTTTGTTCTGTTATTGTTTATTGCAAATGTTATTACGGTGATCTATGGCCCCATCACGCTTTGTCTGTGCTGGGCTCCAGCTCTGCAGCCCACGACAGCGGAGGGCTTTACTCACACGCTAAGGCCGTGTTTATTTGGAAATTCTTTGCTTTTATATATTCCCAAAGTGTCTCCAGGTGTTCATTTTGTGTGTTTAAATTTTTATACAAAAACAGATTTGTTCTGATTGATTAAATATTGGCTTACACCATTTTTAGAACAACTCTGAATCTTACTTAAGTTCAGGGTTTCTGTTCTGCTTTCCCAGAAGGTTTGAATTCAGTGTAATAATGGCTATTACTTTGTGTGAATCGATGGATCAAGATCTGCAATCTTTCTTAATATCAACATTGGCTTAATTAGTAGTGGTTTAAAAATTTGACTCTTAATTAGGGAGCAATTTTATATCTCTGAAAAGCTTAAGGAAAATGAATTTCTTTTTTGCATATTAAATGCTATTTTATACTGCATAACCTGTAACTTCCTATGTAAATTATATTAAATTTTTATGTAACACCCTGAAAATTAACCTTTTGCTTCTAGATATTTTGAAGGCATTTGTGGCTGCCCTGTCATTCTTTTCTGATTCTATGATACAAGATTCTAGAAATTCATGTAAAGGGACAGGATGCTCCTTGGAACAGTTAATGAATGAAACTTACAATTCTAGTTTACTCATCTTTTGGTCATGTGGGGTAAAACTGTAGAGTTATCTGTTTTAAAATGTTTAAGACATACCTTGAGAATTTTAATTAGTTGAGATCATTTCAAATGTTGAAAAATCTGTAATAAAGAAGTTAAATTCAAGATCAAGATGACCCATCAGGTTGCATAATCTCTTGGCCTTGACATATAGAAATGGTATGGAAAAGAATTAACAAGTTACTATGGAAATCAGTCAAAACAAATTTTAACGAAACCAGGTCTCTAGGGAAAAAAAGACAACATTTTGTTTGGGGCTTTTTAAATGGTATTTAAAACCTGTTAAGCTCCATGGCATGTTGGGAGGCTAGAAATACTGAATAACTTTATGTTCGTTATTAAAAATATAAATAAATACACATATAGAATAGTAGTTATCACTAAAAAATGGGGGTTATTGTGTAGTTTTTATACCAGCAAAGGAAAACAGAGAAATTTTGAAAAATTTTAACAGTCCAATAAAATGCAGGAAAAAGAGAGGATGGCAGCAAATAAAAAATGTAAACAGAAAACACAGAATTGGATGGTGTGAACACCTACAGATATAAGACTAGTTGTAAAAATACAAACAGGTTATTGACTATTAAAAGACAATTTATTAAAGTATATTTTTTAGCCCTGGCTGGTGTAGCTCAGTGGATTGAGTGCAGGCCTGTGAAACAAAGGATCACGGTTCAATTCCCAGTCAGGGCACATGCCTGGGTTGCAGGCCAGTTTCCAGCAGGGGACGCACGAGAGGCAACCACACATTGATATTTCTCTCCCTCTCTCCTTCTTTTCCCCTCCAAAGATAAAATAATTAAATCTTTTTAAAAAAGTATATTTTTTAAAATGCAGCTGTATCTTGCTTAGAGGAAACAGCTTGAAATATTTGTTTTTCAAAAGTTTTGAGGACTAAGACACATTTATAAAAAATGAGACCGTGACTACATGATTCAAGCGAGTAAGTCAATGGGTGACCCTAGAAGGCCAAGTTCAACCAGAGAAGCAGACCAGCATGAGACACATAGTAAGAGATTTATTGCAATGAGCTGGTTTGCACAGTTGTCAGGGCTAGCTAGGCCAGTCCGAAATCCAGAGGGCAGGCCATCCAGACCATCAGGAGGGTCACTCATTCAATGTGGGGAATTTCTGCTACTTAAGGAAAGCCTCAGCTCTGTTTTTGAGACCTTTTAATTGATTGAATCAGGCCTATGGAGATTAACTAGGACACACTACTTTACAGTCAAGTGACCATAGATTTTCATCACATCTACAAAATACTTTCTAAGCAATACCTAGATTAGTGTTTAATTGAGCAGCTGGGGTCTGTAGCCTCACCGAGACTATCAGAGTGTCCAGGATCTGACACTGCTGAAGGTCAAAGGGTGTGTCTCCTTGGCTATAATGCTGGAGACTATTTCTCTCACATTAGCCCCTGAATTGGGTCTTATCTTTGCACGCAGACACTAGCACCATAAGCAGCTTCTACTAAAACCTCCGTGGATGACAAGTCAACTGCAAATTCTAAGAACACGAAGACTTGATTTTCCAGCATCTCCCTATTCTTGTACATCATTGCTGTTAGTGGCTGCTTACCAGGCAATTCTGAGCCACTTGGTGAACATTTTGTGTTTGTCTTCTCTCTTGAAGCTACCCTGCCAGTGAAGAGTGACCATTCTTTCTACAGGCCATGCTGAGGAGAGAAGATTGAATTCCCCTATTGGAATAAAAATTGGACAAAAATATTTAAACAGCCAGTTTACCAAAGAAGATATACAGATAGCAAATAAGGTTATGAAACATTCATTGGTCAATGTGAATTAATCATCAGAAAAAAAATGCAAATTAGAACCATGAAGAAATATCACTATATACTTGTTAAAATAATAAATTAAAAAAAGAAAGAAAAGATCTTAATACATGCGAGGCACTATGCTAAGTATTTTGCAGCTATTATCTTACTTAATCCTTTAAAAAAAAACCCTATAAAATGGATACTGTAATTTTTCCCATTTTACAGAGAGCACAATAAGTGGTGGAGACGGAATTAGAATCTGGCAGTCTGATTTCTAATTTCTAAGCTTTTAACTATTCTGCCTAAGACTCTTCATTTTAGACTTCTCTCTCACACAACAGATCTTCTTTCCAGACTGTTATACAAATAACCACACACAAGACACTACAAACTCAGGATAGATTTTCAATTTTTGTAGAAAATATAATGTGGATAATTATAAGCAAATTTTCAATGGTTTGCTTTTTTCTACAAATAGGTTATTTCCCTTTAAAATTTTCTTAGAATTGACTAATTTCCATATTGTGAATAATGGTCATTGTATTTCAGAGTTCAATGAAATTGTTCTGTGTGAATTTGGGAAGAGGTCTAAAAAATCTTATTTTTGTAGAGAAGGGTTCTCTTAAGTGGTAACACAGACTGAAAAAACTTTGTCTTAATTTTAGGTTGATAGGAAAAAAAAACATTCTCAATGATTTTCTTGTTAAAAGGCCCAAAATAAATTATCTTTCTTTTTCTCCTAACTTGAAACTATTCAGAAGGAACAGGTTTTAAGAAAGTAGCTATTGGGCATAAAACAAGATATGAACCTTGCTGACTCAGATTTTGCCTCTTTATCACATGTTGATAGGGCAGAAAGATGTGTGTGGAAACTTAAAACCAAGATTGGAGTTTGAGATGATTATTCCTAAATTATATAGAGAAAAAATTAATAAGGATGTCTATATTCCAGCTTAGTTTTTCTTATAAAGCAGCTAAAATTGATGATGCTGAGCTTTTATTGTAAATAAGCTCTTATTTAAAAGCATCAGTTGTTTCATAGTAGTGCACAGTAACTTTAAAGAGTGTCGCTCTCTTCAGCATGGCCCTCACAATGGACACCTGTGAGTGTCCTTAACTATAGAGGCCTTCAATAAAAAATAATGCTATGTTTCCCTTCATAAGGGGCAGTCCTTTGGAACACACTAAATACACATTGACTCCTCTGGCTGTAACTAAAGTGAAAGGATCACCAGTTAGCCAACTGTGAAATCAGCCTTTTTTGTAAGATTGCATTTCTGCAAGAACTGAATGCAAACCTCATATGATCCTTTAGGCTCTCCTCCAACATGTCCTATTAGCTACTGGCCTTGGAAGCGTACATGTCTCCTGGGTGTGGATGGGCCGGCAGAGCTGGGTGCGGTATACCTCGGTCTGTCGAAGTTTGGTGTGTGTCCCAGCACAGATGAGAAACTTAACCCTGGAGCTTAGCAGTGGCATCTCTCTTGCCAAAATAAGCACCTCATACTTTCCTTTTCAGCAGGTCAGGAGCCACCTGTGCGTGCCTACTGCTGCTCTGACTTCTGATACCCAGAGCTTCCCATCATAGGAGAGGAGGAGCAGAATGGCAGTGCGGGCTATATACACTTTCATTTCCCTTTTTGTCCCTTCTTTACTGCCTCATTTCTCTAGACATATGCAGTAAAATTTCCTTCTAAAATAAATATCAGCCATGCTTCAGGATTCATATCACACGTTTCATCCATCCACTGCAATGCGGATCAAGCGCACACCTCTGGCAAGCACCTGAAGCGTGCTTGTCAGGGCATCTTCCTGGCACCATCCTCTCTCTCAACTATTCCTCCAAAGAGGCATGAGCTTCCAGCTGCCTACCTACTCTTACATATTATTAAGTTAAAATAGTTTTAGAGTTTTATAAATTTTAAAGATAAATTTTAGAAAAAATTTAAAGCATTTAATCCGTGTTACCTAAAACTAAGATTTAGTTTTAGTTTTAATAGCTCAGTCATGTATCAAATAAAGATTCATCTATCTTAAGAGTGCTTTTCATGGATAGAATAATTTAACAGATATTTTTGTGAAAAATCCAGATCTCTGGATTGTCTTGGAAATCTGGAAGATCTGGCAACAATGGACAGGCGTTCCATCATGATAACGATCCCCTGGAGCTGAGCCACAACTACCCTGGCTTAGTGTCCATAGTTCCTCATAGTCTCCCAAGAGGAGTGAGGTTTGCTACTTTTTATTATCTCGCAGCTTGATCTTCTCCAAGCTTCTTGCCCCTGTAGAGATCTGAGTTTGCAACCTCTAGCTGTAATTATTCATATTCAGATGAAACAAACCTCGTTAGGTCAGTTCAATAAAGGAGCTCTTAACTGCCTTTGTCCACATTCAGAAGTGAACTGTTACTGCCCATAACCAGGCAGTATCTGCCCTATCTCACATAGTGATGTGGAAAAACTTAGAAGTGTCTTAAATTCAAGACTGTGAAAACTAAGAAAATAGGTTGACTTCCAGACAAGACAGTGGTGTAGGCAGACCTGGCTCACCTTTCACAAAATCACATCAAAATTTCAACTAAAATATAGAACAGCCATCACTCAGAACCATCAGAAATCGAGTTGAACAGATGTCTGACAACTACAGAATTAAAGAAACCGCATCCATCCAGACTGGTAGGAGGGACACAGATTCAGAGTGGGCTGGTCCCACATCCATGTGTGGTGGATAAAAATTTGGGAGGGATATCTTGGGAGTGAGGAGTCCCAACCCCGCACCAGGCCCCCCAGCCAAGGGTTCCAGTGCCAGGAAGATAAGTCCCCATAGCTGCTGGCTGTAAAAAACAGCACTGTTTGAGTTGGTGGAAGAAACTTCTGGAGCCCCAAGAAGTTCCTCTTAAAGAATCCACACATGGACCCACCTACTCAGAATCACTCTCTCTGAGCTCCAGCCCTGAGGTAGCAGCTTTAAAGAAACTAATGGACTAGTGGGAGAAACTGAATTATCTGGCATCAAGGTGAGCAGAGGCCATTGTCCCTCTTCTGAACTCTCCTGCAAAGAGCCATAAGGCTGGCAAGCTGGTTTCATATCTGAGACTCCATCAACTTGGCTAACACTTACAGTCCCACCCAAACTGCTTTTCCATATGAATGGCTGGTCTTGGCTCATGCTTCACAACCTCCTAAATCCTCTCAAACAAGCAACAGCTGGACTCTGTCAGCTCCAGACCCAGCACTAACAGCAGACAGCCTAGATTCACTGCTTTGCTTTGCTTTGCTTTGCTTTGCTTTGCTTTGCTTTGCTTTGCTTTGCTTTGCTTTGCTTTGCTTTGCTTTGCTTTGCTTTGCTTTGGAATCTCCAAGCCCAGCACAAGTAGCAGCCATCTCAGATTGCTTTATAGCTCAGGCAGGGTGCCTTCAGGCAAAACACAGGTGGGGGTTGGCCTTGCCTTGCACCACCTGGGAAATGCCAGAGCCTGTGTACCCAGTGGACAGTTACAGACCATGTCAGAACACCACTACCCTGCCCCTGCACAGTTGATCCTCCATGGAGGGCAGAGGTTAGTGGTCAGTGGTCACAGCCAGTCCTATCAGCTGACTGGCCTGGCTAAATCCCTCCCATTGATCCGCCAACAATAAGCAAAGCTCAAGTACAGGAGGAGGGTGTACTCAGCCCACATGAAGGGCACACCTCCAGTGCCCAGCTTGGGGAAGGGGGGAGGCTGTGCCACTGGACCTATAGGACACCTACTGCATTAGGCCAAACTACCAAGACATAGAGTCAAAGCAGCTCTACCCAATACATAGAAACAAACACAGGGAGGCTGCCAAAATAAGGAGGCAAAGAAACATGGCCCAAATGAAAGAACAGATTGAAACTCCAGAGAAAGAGCTAAACAAAATGGAGATAAACAATCTATCAGATGCAGTGTTCAAAACACTGGTTATAAGGATGCTTAAGGAACTTAGTGAGGACCTCAACAGCATAGAAAAGACCCAGTCAGAAATGAAGAATACACCAATTGAAAGAAAGACAGTTTACAAGGAAACAACAGTGGTGGATGAAGCTGAGAATCAAATCAATCATTTGGAAGCAAAAAAACAACCAATCAGAACAACAAGAAGAAAACAGAATCCAAATTATTGAAGACAGTATAAGCAGCCTTTGGGACAACTTCAAGGGGTCCAAAATTCACATCAAATGGGGTTCCAGAAGGAGAACAGAAAGACCAAGAAATTGGGAACCTATTTGAAAAAATAGTGAAAGAAAACTTCCCTAATGTTGTGAAGGAAATAGACTTGTAAGTTCAGGAAGCACAGAGAATCCCAAACAAGATGGATGCAAAGAGGCCCACCAAAAGACACATCATAATTAAAATGCCAAAGGTTAAAGATAAAGAGAGAATCTTAAAAACAGCAAGAGAAAAGAAGTTAGTTACCTACAGGGGAGTTCTCGTAAGACTATCAGCTGATTTCTCAAAAGAAACTCTGCAGGGTAGAAGGGATTGGCAAGAAATATTTAAAGATGTAAAAAGCAGTACCTATAGCCAAGATTGCTCTACCCAGCAAAGCTATCATTTGGAATTGAAGGGTAGATAAAGAGCTTCCCCGAGAAGAAAAAACTAAAGGAGTTCATCCTCAACAAACCATTATTATAAGAAATGTCAAAGGGACTTATTGAAGAAAAAGATCAAAACTAGGAACAATAAAATGGCAAAAAGTACATATCTGTCAACAATTGAATCTAAAAAACAAACTAAGCAAACAACACAGACAGGATCATGGATATGGAGCCATTTTTATGGTTGCCACATGGGAAAGGAGTATGGAAGAATGGATGAGGAGGTGAGGGGATTAAGAAGTACAAATAGGTGGTTACAGAATAGCCATGGGGATGTAAAGTACAGTATAGGAAAGGGAGTAGCCAAAGAACTTATACTCATGACCCATGGACATGAACAATGGTGAGGGATCGCCTAAGGGAGTAGGAGGCACTGGGTGGATGGTTGCAAAGGGGTGCACAGAGGGTCTGATGTCAGATTCCCTTCCCGACAGACTGAGAGGCTACAAATGGACCTATACTTAGTGTGACTAGTAGATAGTTCTGGTTAGTCTGATTCAATCTGCATCCTCCTTTGTGTCCAAGGTTTGTTCTCTCTGCCTTTTGTTTTATACTCTTCATCTTGCTTGCACACTTACTTAAGACATAGTCTCGGCTCCTCCAGGGGAATCCACAGAAGGCTAAGCTTTGCTCAGTGTTCGCTACAAGGCTGTGTCCACTATCTCATTGCAGGATGCGAGTTCCTCCATAGGCCAGTGTCAACAGAGATTTTATAATCTCAGTTTGCAGCCAAAGTCTAAGCAGCACATCTACTTAGCCTATCAGTTTCTGTGAAAATGCATGGACCCTTGGACTGGTTTGTGGCTTTAAAATTTTATTGTGATGTGTCCAATGATACCACACTGAATTCTAAGCCTACACTTTTCCTATCAACCAGTGCCCCAGTCCCTTCTCATCCTGGTGTCTAAATTCTAGCACTGTGGCTAAGCAAATAAGATATGAGATCCTAGGAAAGAAGACACAAATAAATAGTTCTTTAAATGTTTGACAACATATTTTTCCCTTAAGCTATTTTCCTTCAGAAAACTGCTTCCCCCTCTCTCTTTTTGTTTTCCTGTTTTCCCTAAAACATCAAGTCTTTACTCTTTAGCATTATAACCACTTGCTATGTGAGGGAGTTGATGTAGCTTCTGTTTGATGATGATGCCTTTTGCAGGGTCATGGCCAATATCGTGGTTTCTTCAAGGACTCAAGATTACACATGCTTTTTGATGTTTTGCCTCCCCCAGGCCTGATAAGCAGATAGATGACCACGATAACTGGGTCTTGAGGGAAAGAGATAAGAACTCAGAGGTTTGGCATGAGTTATGTCCTCACTCATACAGAAGTGAAGATTCTCTTATCTTTCCTCTTTAATTTCTTAATTACAAAAAAAGCCCCTATCCAGAGCTCACAAAACATGTTGTGACTGTTGTCTGATACCAAATACTTTGCTGTAAGAGCCTTTTGTTGTTCAAGTATTTTTGGTTGTTTTGTTCATGTTGTTGTTGTTGTTGTTGTCGTTGATAGGGCTTTTAATAAAAGATAACATTCCCTATTAAATTTTGAAGCTGTTTTCCTTTAATAGAAACATTCCATTTCTGAAGTAGCAGCAAGCAAAAATTGCCATTGAATGTGAGCATCAGGCATACGTTGTACGTGTGGAGATCCCTGGCTCCTCCATCCCTTTCTCCCTCAGACCCAGACTGATTGCATGGTATGCTCACTGCCTCACTGCCAAAGTCCTCAGCTTGCACCAGTGTGGGTTCTGATTCACGCCCCCTCACTCTTCCCTCCCGCTTGAGCTTGCAGAAGGAAAGGGTTTGTTTCCACCCTTACTCACCATTATTCTCAGGTGGCAAATCCTCCTCTGACACTGGGGGCTTGGCAGAGAAAGATAGAAGACAGGAGCATCATCAGTCATGCACAGTATCTGTGCCTCTGAGCATCACACTGTCCCCTCATCCCTTCTTTTTCTGGCCACTGGCTGCTAAATCATACTCCCTGCTGTTCCCTGTTTTGTGAAAGTTCTTCCCTTGTCTTTGGTTGAAATTATTCATTTCCTTCTCTGTTCTCCAAGGCCTCATCATTTTTTAGCAACAGGATGAAGGAGGGGAGCATGGATACTGGAATCTTCAGATCTGGTTAAAATCCTGGCTCTGCCATTTATTATTATGTGATTTGGGTACATTACTTAACCTCTAAAAATCCGATTTTCTCATCTGTAAAATGGAGATGGTAACAATTACATAGGACTGTTGTGAGAAGTACATGAGATAAAATATGTCCAAGAGCCTGTGACAATATTTGGCAAGTAGTAGCACTTGGTCAACATTAGCTCCTCCATAAACATCTCATTGGCAGGGACATGCAACTCCCTGCAACGAAGTCCCACAGGAAGGTGAAATATGATAACTATTACATGTACATTAAATTGACTACTTAAATTGTAAAATCTAAGAAACAGTGGGTCTGTTTGTTTCTTGTCTGTACAAATTGTACATGTTTTTCTCTTTCTGGCTGGAAAAATAGAGAGAAGCAAGTGGTGTACTACTTAACTATCTGTCACTTGAATTCCCCCACCTCAGCCTGGAAGTGTTATTCACCAATATATAAGCCATGATTTTTTTTTATTGCACAGTTGAGATCCACTAATGAAGAGAGATCTTGTATCCAAGTAATCTATTCTCTCTCAATATTTAGCTACCAATAACCTGTGGTTGTCCCCTTAACTTCTTTGTCTTCAGAGGTGGTCATTTGCACATCCATTTCATCTGTCAGTATGTGAGCTGCGGGAGGTCATGCCATGGCCTTCTCTGTTTTCTCCAAAGCTCCCACCTCAGTGATTTGTACGCAATGGCTAATAAGTTGCTCTATCACTCCTCTAAAAGAGAAGGCTCAAAGCAAGTGTGCTAGTTGTCCAAGTCCGAGTATGTTGGCATAGAAGTGACTGTCCTAAACAGGAAGAGTGAAGTTTGCTTTAATATTGCAAGCTTTCTCTTTCTTAAATGTACTTCTCTCATTTGCTTTATTTTTACTCCACTAGAAGGATTGGCTTAGAGAGTCTAGAGTTAGTCCTCCTGGTTTTGTAGGATCCAAGTCCCCTTCCCAGCCTTCTACTTTATTTCCCATATGATCTTCAGAAATTCCCTTACTTTCCTAACCCACTGTGTCTCCATTATATCCAACTCTCTCCTTAGGGATGGTTTCTAAGATCTCATAGTTCTAATACTTCATGGAAAGCATGAAAATGCACATTATGGGTTTAACGGATGCTATCAAGCATGGCCTGACAAGGGGCCTTCACCTGAAGCTCCCAGGGAGTCATGTCAGAGGCTTCTGCAGTGGGCAACAGTGAGTGCTGTGACTTTTGAAGACCACCAAAGGTTTCAGAGACTGTCTCCTGGTCACACAAGCAAGAGTGACAGAGATTGCTACAGTCTTCTAATATCCACCGCACTGCTGTTAACAAGCCTGTCCAGCTTGTCTTGGGCATCACTTAACAATTCAGATTCAGAATCTTCTCTGATGGGACCAGACAGAAGTCAGAGAAGTCAGGTTTGCTCTGTGTGAAGAAAAAACAATAATAGAAAGACTTTAATCATAATCACACTGATTTGGTCTGTTTTCTAACAAGGTAATGATATTGTGTAACTTGTCAATAAAAACGCAGAGGCTTAACACAAGCCAGCTTCTCTGATTGCCTAGTTTCCTAGAATGAGAAGTATTATAGTCAAAACCTAGCCCATTTCTCAGCACATTATAAGCCCATTATAAAGTTTTACTCCTGAAACAAAGAAGACACACTCTTAACCCTGTTCTCATCACCTAAAAGTTCACATGCTTCAAAGTCATCTTCATGTGGCCAGCGGTTTTATCTCCATTTTAAACTGGAACCTCTTTGTTTTCCCCATGAAGTCACTTTTCAACACACATTTTTTTAGTGTAGAATAGTGCTGGATGTTTTCCTTTCAAAAGTCTATACTTTCTACTCGTTTATTGAATAGGTCCTTAGCTGTGTGAGTAAAAATATCGCATGCAATTCTTGGTTCTAATTTGGAAATAGGACTCATTCTCTAAGGCAGTAAGAAAAAAAAGAAGTATGGAGGTAGGAGTAGGGAGATGAGCAACCTGTATATAAATGCAAAACAAGAGCACTTTACACCATAATTATTCAGATTTCTTTAGTCTTCTTTCAAACCAAGATTTGTTTACTAGAGGCATTACAATTTAGTGAGACAAATTAGACTAAACTTTTTTTTTTATCTCCAGTGGTTTGCACATGCACTGATTGAACTAGTATTTCTTCCAAAGATTTCCCGGGAAGATAAATGAACAGAAGGAGCAATTAGGGTAAGGAAAAACTAAAGATTGGCTGACATGATTTAAGTTTACCACTAAGGCAGTTTGTCATTTTGTCTCTATAATCTCTATCAGAATTGACTAAAACAGTAAACATAAATCATTATACTAATTTATTTCACTACACTGTGGTCTGGCAAAAGAAGATTTTATTTTTTTTCTGAGAGGCTGGGGATTCAGGCAACCACTTTGAACTAATTTTCATTTATATATTGGGAGAAAATGAGAGACTCCAAGATGAGCACCTTAGATTCCTTAAAACGGTATATTTTGTGGCAAGCTAAGTTATTTTTACTCATATGCCAAAAGGAGTATGGGTCATACATTAAAAACAGCTCAACATTGATTTTATTTTTTTAGAAAAAGCAAAAAATTAATTCTTAAGGTAGGGATGTAATCAAATGAACTGCAGAGTGTGATTTTTCAAATAGTAGTTAATAAGCCTTTAAGTTTTTTTCTCAGAAGAAGCCTCAGTGACCACAGAGTCAAAATCCCATAAACTGAGAGATTTTATGAATGATCAACACTCTTGATAATTAGGACTGAATATAGAATGCAGCACTGCTGACTCACCAAAGCAAAAGTGCTATCAAGTGCCCTTAGATGCAATCCAGTTGGCTATTCGAACAATAATGGGGCCATTGGTTAACTTAGGGAAATGGGGTACTATGTCTGGGTTTCTTTTTTAGGTTAAAATTTTTCTTTTAAAGATAAACCTAATTGTAAGCCTATTACAAATGAATAATTGCTTCTGAAATTTTCGTATAATTTTTGATATTTTTAGATATTTTCATGTGTTTGTATATATACTTATAAATATATATGTATGCATATTTTATACACATTATATATATGTACACATGTATTTCCAGCTATAATAAATATGAAATTAAGATTATTATTAGAAGTATGACTTTCACAATTTTTCTTAGTGTTTCAAGAAATTTTGAAGCTATAAGCAATACACACAAATTATCATACAAGTATTATATCGAGTACTTTCTCCATCAAACACTTTGTATGAGGGGAAGAGTCAAATGAGTTTTAAAATGTAAAACTTCTTGTCCTCAAGAGAATTACAATGCAGAATAGAAAGTAAGATGTAAACATATATAAGTATAGTATAAGGCAGAATGTCAAGTGCCCTTAGGCTGGATATTAACAGGCTGCTAGAGGCAAGGGTGGAAATCACATTTGACTGCAGTGATTGGAGGAAATTCTACCAATGGGGTATCACAGGGCCAGTATCATTTCAGCAGCTCTTCCAAGGCAAAAGCAAAAGTAGGAGTGACAGCACAGGGGATGGAAAGTTTGAGATATTTTCCAAGAATGAAGGGGAACCCTGGCTGTGCCAGGACTCAAAGGATTTGTCACTCCTGAGAGCTGCCAAGAGCGTGAAGGAAAGGTTGTTTGAGACTGGATGACAATTACTCCCTAGTTTAACCAGTTCATATGGGCAGTATTTGGGGTGGGGTATAGTCCCAAGATTTAACTCAGAAAGAGTGGGACCACTGCTTAAATACAAAACACACAAGCACAAATAAGGTCGTTAACCACTGAGTGAAACATTGGAGAGTACTAACTCAAACAATGTTGGACCACACTTACCAAGAGCCTTGAATGCCAAGCTAAAAGGACTTCTGAACTTTATTTAGGAGAGGACAGGGAACAACTGAGGATTTCTTCATAAAGGAGTGAGATTTTTAAACTATGCTTTAGAAAGATTAATCTGGCAACAGGGCTTGATATTCAAGTGGGTGAGAATCTATTTGCAGTAGCCTTGAAAAAGGGCTACAAACTTTTTTAACTAGAATGGTGATTGTAGAAAATAAAATAGTAAACATATGCAAGATATATTGGAGGTACAGAATCAGGGCCAAATTATGCAATAAAACCAAGGCATATCACAGACCAGAAGAAGCCTGCCCTGATTACTGAAAACACAACTTCAGGTAAAGACAAAGATTTAGGGAGGATAACATTGGAACATTGAACTTGAGTCAGTGTTACAGTACCCAGATAGAGATGTCTAGCAGAAAGTAAAAATTACTAGATAGAGATAAGGGTGTATGAAATATGGGGTAGTCATTTTTGTGCTTATTGAATTTATTTAAGATCTGACTCTTTCTATAAGGGAAAGCAAAAAAAAGTAATGTTGTGAGCTCTGATTTAGTGCATACATCTTGCTGAACACTTTACGTGTTATCTCATTTACTTGTGACAATCCACCAACAGGTATTATTGACCACAATTTACGGTGAGAAAATTACTCAGTGGCACATGTAAGCTCTGTCTGGCTCCAACCTCTGAAAAGTTACAAAATTTTCTGCAAAGAAAAATTTTAGACCATCTGTTTAAAAGGTGAAAATGTCAGTAAATGAAGTGTAGATAGAGAATGACTGAGGGTTAAGTAAAACTTAAGGAGAAGACATACAAAAAATAGGGTTGAGTGATGAGACAGAAGGGGTGGCCAACAACTTGGTGCACTGCTGAGAGGCTAAGGAAGTGAAAACTAAGAAATGGCCTTTGTAGTTGGCCTGTAAGGATAATGACTTGTGAGAGGAAAGTTTGCTCATAGTAGAACAGAAGCCAGATTGCAAGCAGCGTAATGAGGTAAGAGGAGAAAATGAGATTTGACTGCTATGCAATACTCTCATCCTTCCAAAACGTTCAACACTAAAGAAAAATAAAGAACCATTATCTTTCAAGGGAGTAGCAGGATTAAGGAAAGGAATATTTGTTGTCTATTTTTTGATTTTTGTTTTCTCTATCAAAAGGAGGCTTTAGCATGTTTTTGTTCAGAAAGGAAATCAACAGAAAAAGAGAGCTCGAAGATCAGAGGGTAATTGATAGAGCAAGATTCCAGAGGAGCAGAAAGAACTAGATTTAGAAATACTGATAGGGAGAGCACATCTTCCTTCGAGGGCATGAGTGGAGGAGGGGACAAGGACCTCTGATAACATAATACGTGTGAAAGCCATCAAGGTATACAGGAGGAGCAATCTCTGACCAAGAAAGGCAGAAGGGAAGGTCTTAATGTAGCCTTTCTGGGTTACTATGAAGTAGATAGTGTAAAATCCAAAAACTGTAAGCCCCAAATATTTTGATTCAGCCTGGGTTAAAATTGCATGTAAATCTATTTTCCCCAAGCCAGCACAGTATTTAGTGATTGACATTGGAATACTTAAATACTTTAACGATGCAAAGCACTGGGCTAGTCATTAACCTATTTTGTAAATATAAGACCACAGTTTGGTGACTATTTATAAATTAGTTACCATAAAAAATAAAATTAACGATCATTAGCCAGGTGGGAAAATGGTCCTGTTTAAGTCAGGGCTAAACATAGTCTATGTTTTGTCAGAGACCTCAGAACTGGTCTTCAGTTATTCTGTTTGTGAGGATGACAAACTTTCTCATGTTTTCTGCCTTTTTGAAATAGAAAAAGGTAACCTTATCTGCTATGGAAAGTAAGATTAAACTCAGCCCTTGTGCTATCCTTTGAGGCATAAAATTATACTAATGGACCACATGTTTTTGTAGGAAATTATGTTCATTTTAATGTGCTTCTAGTAGGAAATGAAGTTGAGTTTTCTGAGCTTTAATAGACTCTTCAGCACTGTGATGGTTATTTCACTATGTCTTCACTCATTTTATTCGCTAAATCCACCAGTATATAAGTTATGCACACTTCTTGTTTTTATTTTTCATTACAGATTCTTTTTTAAAATATCACACAAAATTTCATGACTCACTTCATTCTTGAAACCTAACAGAAAGCCTGTTTCTTTTTAAAAAGTCAGCATCTTCCTTATTCATGTACAAATGCTCAGGGGCTACTTTATGCTCTGAGAGATGGAAAGCAGGATGACTTGCACCTGGGACAGGAGTGACCCCAGCCAGAAGCAAAATAAAAGTGATTTGTTTAAAATTTCAGAGATTAAACATTCAGTTATTATTATTATTTTTTTTGCTCTGTATGGGCACCTCTTGGATATGCTTATTAAAAATATATCAGATATTATAATAAGCTTGATAAAGCACTTATTTGGCTGACTACCGTTTTTAATCTTACCTTTATGGTAAATAATGAACAAAGAAATCCTTGAGAAATGCTATAATGAAAACTACAAAATGAAAAAGACTTCAGAAAAATTAAAATTTGACTACAATATTAATGAAAATAATCATTGAAAAGCTGACATACTCATATATTGCACTTATTCGTATTTTCAAATCTATGTAGCTCGCACACAGGATATACACATATACAGATACATATGAGTGCTATTTTTCTCCCCTTCTCCTTTCCCTTAAGTCACATTTTCTGTGGCAGTTCTCAACCTTTTTTTTTATTTTCTTGGGTCTACGTTTCACTCCCGAAAGAGGGAAGCCCTAGAAGGGAAGGGAGGTGTAACATGTCAGATTTCTACGCTAGAAAGGAGTCTCAGGTAGGAAAACTGACTTGATTCCAAATGAATGCAGTGTCAGAATGCTCTACAAATTGCAGTGTGGAGGCTTGGCCCCAAACCATCAGCCATCAGATGACCACTTGACTCCACTTTTCTTTGCTGTGAATTGTAACACATCAATGTCTTTGGAACCCCTTGTATCTGTGAGCAGGATCGTGGTGACTATGAGGATGAGTAATCAGTATAAGGACCAAGACATGGAATTCTAGTTCCAACTCTGGCCCTATCACATGATATACGAGTAAGCAGATCACCAGTACTTATTGCCCAAATCACACTTAACTCCTAACTAAGCCTACTTATACCCAAGATTAACACAGGTTGGGGGTATGCGTCTATGGGTCAAAGACGTAGCTAATCCATGTTCTAGGCCTAATTCCTACAGCACCAAATTCATAGCACTTATTTCATCAGCAAGGCCAAATGTTGCACCTGCAGAACAGTGTAAGACCATGACTTACAGAAATGATTCTCAAAACATTAAGCCTAGTACGTGGTACCTACATTAGAAGCCAATAAATATTTTCAGATTTTTGAGTTCCAAATGATTTTAAATGAGACTCTGAAACAGGTAATAATTTGACTGTTTTCTGAGGTCCTGATTTTAATATCAACACAGATGCCAATAAGGTTACGTGCAAATTGAAATCTAAAGAACAGTAATGCTAAACATTGTCATGAACTAAAACTTTCCAAACTACAAGAAACCCTGGCATATGGTCAATATGTAGTAACCAATGAATCCCTACAACTCTTTACTCTGAATCATAGAAATTCTGCAATTAATTTTCACTCATTAATATCTTGTTTTGGCACAAAATTGTTACCAGGGTCTTCCTGTGCTGAGCTTTCTTTTCATACAATAAACATCTTTCTCTTAGCAGCAAGCTAAATCTCTGAATTTGAATTTTATTTCTTAATCTTACCCTATCAACCCTGTGGCCAGTAAAACAATAAATCTTAACCTTTGAAAGTTACAAACTCTGTGATAATCTGACAAAAGCCAAAGACCCTAGTTCTGGGAAAATGTGTATACACACACACACACACACACACACACACACACACTTTGGTCTGTATTTGTTACAAACTCTGTAATAATCTGACAAAAGTCAAAGACCCTAGTTCTGGGAAAATGTGTATACACACACACACACACTTTGGTATGTATTATAGCCATATAACACACAGAGTTCAGAGTTTAGGCTTTAGAATTTCAAGCTCTATCCCTTGCAAGCCAAAATGTCATCAATTGTTCAGTGAGCATATTAAACTTGTAAAAACCAATATGGTCCCATGAATAGGTTATAAATAAGAACTTTTGCATTACATTTGCCCCAAGTAAGATTATGTTTTTGAGTTAAAAACGTCCTCATAAATAAGCCTAATTTTGGAGTGGGGAGGAAAGGGGTGTTTTTACATATAAGCTGTTATGACTATTTTACTAAATAATCTCTTCATGACTTTTCTATAATTCAAGCATATTTTTATGTGATTCCAGCCAAACTTTAGAAACATCTATTTCATATCTAGACATTGATGATCTCTAATGAGGGATGGAATTATCAGATGCCTAATTGAATGCAACCCTTGAGCATTATGAAAATTGTTATCCATCCTTGGTGAGGGAAGTTAGCAATATGTCACCTTATCCACAACATATTAGAATTTCTTTTATTTTGCTATAGATGTGTTCTTTGTCTGTATATGTACGTACACAGTTATAACACTCAGTATCCTAAAGTCTAGACAAATGTGAATATTTGGTAATTCTGTTTTTAAACATAGTTTGGATCACAATCATAAAAATATGGTTCTCTTGACAAACTCACTAGGACAAAAACATTATCAAGTCCCAGCTAATGACCAAGTTGAGGTGAGTTCATTATTTAAAATTTCCAGCTTTACCCAAATATTACTTTCAACTGAGAAGTTGCAGCCTCAACTACTGAGGATTGTGACACGTGCCCACACCACAGCAGGAAATCTCACCTCACTGGGAGACGGTGGTATCGTAGATGCAAATCACGCTGTAGTAAAATGATATTTTCTTGTAGTCTGTATCATGTTGTACAAAGGAACTTAAAGTATTGGCTAATCATGAAAGGAATCTCACTTTCACTATACCAAAAAGAGAAATGAGTCTGGGTATTGCCTCGATTATAGTAGGACATAATATATATGTGGTAGAAGGAGAAAAATGTTTCTTTCAATTCTTTATAATTATTATTAAGTGATCTATTGGAGTCCATACACAGATCTTTTGCCAAGTAGGACACACCTTACAGAGTTTGGAAATAAGCTTGAAAAGCAAACACCCTCTGAACGAAGTAAGAACTACGTCATCCACATGTAGGAATGAATACCTTCCCTGGGAGATGATACGTAAATTTGTACCTGAAAAACTAGGTAGTCTTCCAATCCAATCCAGTCTCTGAAACCAGGATATAACTTAATCACTCAGTTATTTGATAACATGTCAGCTGTGAGGAGATGATAAATGGGAACTGTAGAGGAAGAATTGATCCGTTTTTTTTCCCTCCATCCTGGCTATTGCAAAGCTCAGGTTCAAATTTACAACCAATCTCCGCCAAACACACAGGATTTCACAGACCCATATTTTCCATGCAAACAATGTTATTCCCCCTCCACCCCTACATACTTTATTTTCCTTTTCAGATGCCATTCTCTTATTTAAAATCTTATCATAATTTATTATGCATATAATTATAAATGACTTAAAGTTACGTATTAAAATTATAAACATTTGTGTTTATTTGTCTCTGAATGGGAAGAAGTTTCCTCTAAAGAGAAGATGTGAGGATTTCTGTAAAGTGACTCCCCAAGTACCTGACACCATTTACATTCCTGGAGCACCTGAGCACTTCACACTCTCAAAGTTTGAGTCAAGGACAGTACATCATGCAGCTACCTACCTGGCATCTATTTCTAAGCAGTCTTTAGGCGTTGTTTCACATTTTCTCATAGGACACATTGTGCTCACCAGTGGACATGAGTATTCTGGTATGCTTGGCCTAGTTTTCTTTGTAAATTTTATTTTTTTATTTCTTGTCTTTTTTAAAAAATTACTAAATTTATTGGGGTGACATTGGTAAATAAAAGTACATGAATTTCAGGTGTACAATTCTATAATACTTCATCTGTACATTATATTATGTGCTCACCACACCAAGCCAAGTCTCCATCCATCAAAATTTATCCCCCCTTTATCCTCTTCTCCCTCTCCCATCCCTCCTTTCTGTTAATCACCATCAGTGTCTATGAAAGTTTTCTTTTTGTTTTGTTTTGGTTTTTTTGCTTAATCCCTTCACTTTTTTCATACAGCCCTGTAACCCTCTTCCCCTCTGACAGCTGTCAGTCCATTCTCTATGAATCTGGTCCTATTTTGTTAGTTTATTCTCTTCATTAGATTTCATATATGTGTGAGATCATGGTACTTGTTTTTCTCTGACTGGCTTATTTTACTTAGCACAATGTTCTCCAGGTCCATCTATGATGTCTGCAAGGGTAAGATTTCCTCCTTTTTATGTCTGCGTAGTATTCCACTCATCTGCTGATGGTCACTTGGGCTGCTTCCAAATTTTGGCTATTATAAATAATGCTGCAATGAACACGGGGTGCGTACAATCTTTTGAGTTAGTGTTTTGAGTTTCTGCAGATATATTACCGGAAGTATAATCACTGGGTGATAGGGCAGTTCCATTTTTTCATTTTTCTGTGGCATCTCCATACTGTTTTCCACAGTGGCTGCACCAGTCTGCAGTCCCCCCCAGTCTGCAGCAGCACATCAGGGTTCCCCTTTCTCCACATCCTCCTCAGCACTTGTTTGTTGTTTATTGATGGTAGCCATTCTAACAGGTGTGAGGTGACCTCTCATTGTGGTTTCAATCTGCATTTCTGTGATGATTAGTGACATCGAGTATCTTTTCATGTCTATTGGCCACCTATATGTCCCCTTTGAAGAAGTGTCTATTCAGGTCCTCTGACCATTTTTAGTTGGATTGTTTGGTTTTCTGATGTTGAGTTATATAAGTTCCTTATGAATTTTGGATAATAACCCCTTATCAGATATATCATTGGCAAATATGTTCTCTGATTTTGTGGGCTTTCTTTTATTTGGTTGATGTTCCCTTTGCTGTGCAAAAAGTTTTTAGTTTGCTGTAGTCCCATTTTTCTTTATTTCCCTTGCCTGAGGTAAATTATCAGAAAAAAAAATATTGCTACAAAAAATATCCAGGAATTTACCTCCTATGATTCCTTCTGGGATGTTTATGGTTTCAAGTCTAACATCTGAGTCTTTAACCCATTTTGGGTTTTCTTGTGTATGGTGTAAGAAGTTCACATTCCAGCCTATTAGTTTCTTCTGAGTTTAATGAACACGAGAGAGTCCTTTCGAACCTTACCCATTTGGTGATCTGGTAGAATGTTGTTACTGATCACATGCAGGTGATGAGTGGCCCCTGAAGCCTTTGTTATACACCCAAAGCCCAGCCCCCTGTGGGGCTCCCCGAGCAGCCAGAGAACCACTCTTAGCTCCACTCTACTTGAAGAGAGAAGAAATCATTCCACCATTACATTCACAATTAATTATTCATATATTGGAAATGCCCTTAAACTTGACTGTTCCTCAGCCCAATGTCTACTACTCTTCCATTGTTAAAGAAAATGATGGGACTTATCCCAGACACCAAAAATACAAAGCAATTGTGTTCAGGTCTGAAATTTACCAGAGCAGCCCAATCTCTGGCATTTTCTTTTCTTTCCAAAATCCTTATTTAGGTTGTGTTCTTTTGAAATCATCCATCAGATGCCTTTGACTTGTAGACCTATTTACTTATCCCCTCATTTAACGAGCACTTATTGAGCACCTTTATGTGTTAAGCGTGGTGTTAGGTATTAGATCCTGCCCTATGGAACAAAATGTCTAGTGAGGAATATAAATGTCTTTAAAGCACATAAATAAATGTGTCCTTACACATTGTGATAAAAAAGATGAGAAAAAATAATTGGATGCTAAAATAGAAAATAACAGGGGGGAGTACTGGTGTTAGACTGAAGATGCGCAGCACACCCCCTTCCACACCAAGAAACTGCCTTTCAGCCGGGCGAACGCAAGCACCCGTTTGATTGGAATAGTCTCAGTGAATGCTGGTTGTCCCAACATAATTACTTATAGAGCCTCTTTCCACTAAAAGTATCCTGGTCAACATAATAAATTATAGGGTTACACTAATTTTAAACAAAGTGGAAACTTAGTAAACTGCAAGGTCCTATAAGGGCTAATGACTCTTAAGTACTTTGGAAAACATCCTGAGGTGAAGATAAGCATTAGCAGTGTAATGGGCTGAGATTAACTTCGTTCCTGGCTCGATTTCAGGGAAAGTCACAGCTTCAAACATAATGTATTTAAGGGCATGAAATCAATGTTGAGTGAAGAGAAATGAGGAAAGGACTCTTCGGTAAACAAAACTTGAACCCCTTTCAACATTGTGAAGAAGGAGTTAGCATCAGAGAATAACCCTAAGCCTCTAGCATAATGGAACGCCAGAAACATTTTATGTGAAAGCAGATAGCAGAATACAGTCATAAAACATGTAAACTGAAGGAACCTTGGGAATCAGCTCTTTCAGATCCCCCAGCTTAGAGTAAATGATGCCACAGGATGTAAATGTGAAGGGCACACTCGGAGGCTCAAGACCACGGCACTGTATGAAGCTAACGACAAAGGATGTGGACACAGGCCGCCTGATCACAGTTGCCGTTCCTTAGGCACATCACTTATTCTCTGCACCACAGTTTCTTCAGATTGAATCCCAGGATCCAAATGCCCTCCTTACAACCTCCCAGGATTGTGAAGATTATAAATAAGGTCATATAAACTATAAGGACTTTGCAGATTTAGCTATTGGTAGTAATATATTCATTACCCCAGACCACGTTCTAAGCAAAAATGTCTAATGCCATATGAAGTTGTGGCAAGAAGTGTCTGTGTTATTTCAGATTGAATAAAGGGAATCCTGATTCAGGTTTTGTAGCTCTCATATTTCTCTCTTCTATGATCTGTTCAAAATCCACCAAATCAAACACAAATAAAAGGTGATAATTGGGCAATTGACAAAAATTAAGGCTTTACACACACTCTGTCTTGGACTGAGGAGGCTTATCCATAAAAGATAATACACAGTATGGATACACAGCTGTCTTCCCTTTCAAAATTGGATCACTACAGACCTAAACAGGCTGTTCAGAAATAACTAAACACATGTGAAATTAGGACTATAAAGCCGAGAGTAAAATCTGATCTTGTACGATGGGTATGGTTATTATTCAGAATAAATAACTCAGCATGTGTACTGTGGATGGTAGCACTAAAATGGCAAAAACTGGAGTCTTGACAAATTCTACACTACACATATGGGCTAGTGTTTTTTTTTTTTTTTTTCCCTAAGCTGGACAAAATATTCTTAGATAAATACAAGAGATCTATCAAAACCGTCATAAGGAATTAAGTGAATCTGGTGAATATATCAAATGAGTTCAGGTAAGCTGAGCCACACAGACAAAAATATGTAAGGCAAATACAATAGAAGTTTATCTTTTGCCCCTGGAAGGATCTCAGCAGGTGCTCCTTGTTGGAGAGGGAGCCACCATCTGCACAGGTGGCTCAGAGACTCCCTCTGTTGTCTGCCCTCCCCTAGAGCCTCACCCAGTTGCAACCAACCCATCCAGCCAATGAGTTGGGGGAAAGACTAGAGGAAATACAGGTTCTTCTTTCAAAGCCATAGCCCAGAAGAAACGCCATAGCGTGTCTTTTAATTTGACTGTCCAGAACTCAAATTCATGGTCATGCCCAATTTCAAAACAGTCAGGGAAAGGGGTTCTAGTTGGGAAGAAAAGAAGACGAATTTTGATAAAGAGCTAGCATTCTTGGCTACAGATAAGATTTCTGTTTACAGAAATGTTACACCAGGACCCACAGTAGAGTGTAAACAAGAATAAGAAGGGAAATAGGCTATGATATGACCCACCTTCCATTTGTACGTTTCACTACCCTGCATCATGCCTAAACAGAGTCTGCAAACTATTTCTTACCAAGCTGACAAAGCATGATGGGGAGCAGACAGTTACTCCTCTTTGGTAAATTCTTTATGTCTAATACTTTGCTAACAATAAAAGGGATCAGTTTAAGGCATTTGGCTCTGCGATAGCATTAAAGAAAAGTCTTTGGCCAGAAGGTGGGCAGAGCCATTCCCAGTAACCTATACAATACCCTGGAATTCACAAGCTTCCTAGAATTTTTCACATTGCCTTTTACACACCTCGGCAATGATTTTCAATAAGCACAGTTTTCAACCACATAGTTTCAGGAACTCTAGACATTGAGACCTTTGGGCCCCAAACCAATCTAAGTTGCACTCCTATTTCTCTCATCATCCTGGAAGGTGATCCCTGAGTTAGCCACAAACTGCTTTGAAAGTGGAGAAGCCACTGGGAAAGAAGAAAGTAAGGCTTGGCTGCAGGGCTTGGGGTTTAACTGAAAGGCAATACCTCAGGAAATTGTGAAACCACCCACAGTTAAGTAGATGGCGTGAAGATGGAGAATATTATCTAAAAATACAAGACTGGCAGAAAAAGTTACTTTTCAGCTACCATTTGTGTCCCTGGTTGTCTGCCTGCTTATTTCTCTCTTATGAGGAAGAAATTGGATTCCTAGATTCAATCTGTTCTTAACTGGGTAACAACAGATTTATCATTTTGATGGAGTTATACTTTTAATGCAAGGGGTAGGGCATTTGCGAGAGAATTAATATAATGATGAACGTGGACTTTAAGCAGAACTAGAAAGGAAGAGAAGTCTGAGGGGGTTTCGGAGGAAATGTGGGAGCAGGTGAGGGGATGTCAGTGGGGCCTGGCCATTTGTGTTGGAGTCAGTGAAGTGCACTCCTAACCCTTCTCTTCCATGGGAGCCAGGCCCAGATGTAGACCTCAAATATCAGAATAATTTCTGATAAAGCTGGGTTGGTGAGCACAGCGTGGATCTACAGTCAGACTGAGGTTCCTGCAGACTACATACACTCTGCCTCTGACTGACTTGTTCATCTGCTGGTCAGGTGGCTCATCTGAAAGGGAGTTCCCAAGAGCATCCAGGAGGGTGTGGAAGGGACAGGAGGAGAGGAACGTGGGTATGAAAAGAAAGGGCAGACATGTGAGGGTTGGGGTAATGACAGATGACCTGAGAGACTTGCAGTCAATGGTGGAAACAGAGATCAGAGGTGGAATAGATTTGGTCCTATTTTGACAAAAATTGGGGCTTTACACACAGGCTTGAGAGGGTTCAGCTGGGGGCAGGCTTGGAGGCACATTAGCCCTGTCTGGTTTTGAGTTCCACACTGAGAAGGGTAAGTAACTGTCAGCAGCAGGGAATAATTAACCAGAAGCATGCGATTTTCACTGGGGACCACGGGATTGGCAGCAGCGGTGGGCTGGGCTGTGTTGGCCTTCTTCATGGTTAACGGTGTCAAAGAAAAATTACCCGAGACACATGTTACGGAATGATAAGGCCGACTTTTTTTGTGGGAACTACTGTGGAAAGTGTAGTGACTCCTTCAATGGGGTATTGCAGTAGGACATAGTTTGGGCTCAACTCTGAATACAAGAAGTGGGAATTTATCATCAAAGGGAAGGATGGGAGTGTTCAGGGGTTGATAGAACACTTTCCTGGGGTGATTAATTCCTAGTTAGATTTTTAAAGCCTGAAATAAAAACCCAAACTCCACCTGCCTCACTCTTAGTAAATTAACTAGCCACCTACATCTCAAAGAATAGAAGTTTTCAGATAAGAATTTCCTCAAACTTTCCCCCTAGACACTATGTGTTTGTCCACAGCTAAATTCAGGTAGATTATCTGGATATCTTTGGATTTATTGCTGAAGTATCAACTTGGAAACATTCATTCTGCTTATATTATATTGAGCCACAATACAAAGGAACAGCAACTCCCAAATATGTAATTGTTAGGTTCTTTTACCAAAGACTGAGGTCCCCAACCCATCGTTTATACTGTCACCAGGGTGATCTTACCAAAATACAAGTCTAAACATGTCCTTTTGTGATTTAAAGGCATGGAGCACCTTGGCTTGGTTTAGGAGCCCCAGGTAGGATAACCCTGCTGCTCCCTGCTTCAGCATGAACCCCCCACACAGCCTTTCCTCTGCTGAGCTCAGTTACCTTCTTTCCTGGAATGCTTCCTACATTTGTGCTTCTGTGTTTTTCACATGCTGATTCTCCAGCCTTAAGTTTTCTTCCTATCAAGACCTTTTCTTTCTAGTTTATTTTTTAGGTATATTTTATTGATTATGCTATTACAATTTTCCCAGTTTTCCCCCCTTCACCCTGCATCTCCCAACCCTCCAGTTTTAAGTCCATGGGTTGTATACATAAATTCTTTGACTTCTCTGTTTCCTATACCATTATTCTTAACCTCTCCCCATCTATTTTATGCCTACCAGTTATGCTTCATATCCTCTGTACCCTTCACGCCCCATTCTTCCCCTTCCTCTCCCCACTGAAAGCCCTCCATGTGATGTCCATTTCTCTGATTCTTCACCTGTTCTGGTTGTTTTCTTAGTTTTTGTTTTTGTTTGTTTGTTTCTTTTTAGGTTCAGTTGTTAATAGTTGTGAGTTTCTTGTCATTTTACTGTTCATTGTTTTTGATCTTCTATTTCTTAGATAAGTCCTTTTAATATTTCATGTTATAAGGGCTTGGTAATGATAAACTCCTTTAACTTAACCTTATCTGGGAAGCACTTTATCTGCCCTTCCATTCTAAATGATAGCTTTGCTGGAGAGAGTAATCTCGGTTGTAGGTCCTTGCCTTTCATGACTTCAAATACTTCTTTCAAGCCTCTTCTTGCCTGTAAAGTTTCTTTTGAGAAATCAGCTGATAGTCTTATGGGAACTCCTTTGTAAGTAACCGTCTCCTTTCCTCTTGTTGCTTTTAAGATTCTCTCTTTATCTTTAATCTTGGGTAAGTTGATGATGATGTGCCTTGGTGTGCTCCTCTTTGGATCCAGTTTCTTTGAAATGCTCTGGCCTTCCTGGACTTCCTGGAAGTCTATTTCCTTTGCCAGATTGGGAAAGTTTTCCTTTATTATTTGTTCAAATAAGTTTTCAACTACTTGCTCTTGTTCTTCTCCTTCTGGTATCCCTATGATTCAGATATTGGAATGTTTATAGTTGTCCCAGAGGTTCCTAAGCCTCTCCTCATTTTTTTTGAATTCTTGTTTCTTCATTCTGTTCTGATTGGATGTTTATTTTTTCCTTTTGTTGCAGATCAATGATTTGAGTCTCAGTTTCCTTCCCTTCACTGTTGGTTCCCTGTATATTTTGCTTTATTTCACTTTGAGTAGCCTTCATTTGTTACTTCATTTTGTGACCAAGCTCAATCAGTTATGCAAGCATCTTGATTACCAGTGTTTTAAATTCTGCATCAGATAGGTTGGCTATCTACTGGTCACTTAGCTCTTTTTTCATTTTGATCTGTTGTCTCATTTAGGCCATATTTCTATGTCTCTGTGCACCTGTTATATTGTAAGGGGGTGGGCCTTAGATATTCACCAGGGCAGAGCAACCCTCTTTACCGTGTTGTGGTGCTGTCTGTGGGGGAGGGGTCAGAGAGAGCAATACAGCTGGCTTGCTCGGCTCTAGCCCCACTTTCCAATGAACTCTGTTGTGTAAGGCTGGGAGTCTCTTCCCCCAAGGCAACCCCTGCAGTGTATTACAGCTAGCTTGAGTCTTTAGTTTCCTGTTCAGCAGGCCCTGCCTCACTCAGTCAGTCACCTTGCCCCTCGATCTTCCACCTTGCCAGAGGGTCCTCTCTGCCAGCCGGTTGTCTGTCTCCTGCCAGTCTGGTGAATGCCTCTTTAACTTCTTGTTTGTCAGAATTCCATGCAGTTTAATTTTTCTGGCACTTCTGGTTGTTTATTAGTTTTAGATTGATTGTTATCTTCCTTTTGGTTGTACGAGGAATCAAAGGGTCACAACCCATGCCTCCTTCTTGGCCGGAACTCCTCTTCCTACCAAGACTTGACTTGGTTTAAGTTTTCTCTTCTCTAAGAGATATTTGCCTAAGGTGCCCCTTCTTTATGTTCCTATACCCTCTTACACATACCTCCTTCCTTGCATTTATCTTACTATAGATTTAGTCTTTGTTTACTAACCTATCTCACTCTGAGGGCATTATACAGCATTAAGTGCCTGCAATTCATTTTGAGTAGGAACTCCATGAAACAGCATGTGCTCAAAATATGAGTTAATGAATAATTGTCTACAAGTTTACAACTTAGCTCCTTAGATCCTAAACATTTAAGAATATATCTAATTTCTGTGCAGCTATGCTTTGTAATGCTGAAAAGTTTCATAATTTAAATCAATCATTTGCTAATTATTTTTGTGCATTGAAGCAATCCTCTAAAGTAGCTTTGCTAATAGCTGACAATTACCAAGTACCTATTCTTAGTCAGGCATCACGCCAAGTGCTATATATACCTCATTTAATTCTTAAAACTACCCTTACAGTTCTCATTTTAAAGATGAAAAACCAGAGTAGAGGTTTCCTTCAGTTTATCTGGTTGATAAATGTGGAGTTTACATATCCTGTGTATTTTAAATAGTTCCCAATTGAATTCTAACTGAAGACCTAAAATATGATATCTGAAACACATCACATCTTTGGCTACAAATATAAATATCTTGATCTTCTCATAATTCAACTTCTGTTTACTTCTATTTCCACTTACTACTATTTCTACTTGCTTCAATAAGCCTCTGGTGACATTTCCCCGAATTCACCAGTCGCTCTCGGATCTCTCTTTCCCTTCAGTTTTATTAAGAGTCTCAAAGCTTAGACTCACTAAACAGCAATTGCACCTATGGTGCTATCAGATCACTCAAAAGGTATGTCCCTGCCTGGTACATTTTCGACTGAAATAAAATCCGATGACACGAAAGGAGAGAGAAGATGAATGGCTTGAGCTGATGGGCAGCATTTGGAATTGGGTTTTGTTTTCTTCTAGAACTGCAGTGTCATTTTTCTTCTTCTTATCCTGTCTCTGCTGATTCTGTCTTGGGGATGTCTTTTAATGTGAAAAATTGAGTAATAGCTTCATAAGGAGAAGTCCTGAGAAAATGCCTCCTGGATCCTGACTTAGCCTCAATTCACATAACCTGCTCCCACAGACTAATGTTTTTTTTTAAAAAATTCAATTAGGCCTCAATTACAACCCAGGAAATCAGTCTCTGGACTAAATGGGAGTAAGGAGCAGGCAACACAGGCAAGACATCATGTTTTGGCTTTGGACAGCTTTCGGTCTGTTGTTTCTTCTTTCAAGAGTTCTGGTGAGGTAAGTTCCAAGTTTTCATAGTGTTCACTTAAGCTATAAATCAGAAGCTTCCAGTGTCTTTCAGTCACAGGTGATGCTGCAGCATGCACACACATCAACCAAGAGTAAAAAGGAACTAAACCAGGCCATAAAAAAACCCATAAAATCCAAGTGCTGCCTTACTCATTTTGCAGGCATTAAATGGTTGTGTGCATAAAGTAAAATCACAGGATGAACACTGCGACACCAAGCTCCTCTTCACTCTCTCATGCCCATCCTTGTTTCCCAGCTTCGTAACCAAGGAGCAGCTCCAGCTGCCTCCTCTCAGGTGGGCTTAGCTGGTGCCACCTGGCTGGCAATTGAAGTTATACATGGAGGTAAATAAATATTAATATTCACCCCAACATATTTTGAATTTTGGTCCAGGAGAATCTATATTTTTTAAAAACTCCACTAATGGTATACCCTACTGGCCAAACACAGAAAGAACCTGCAGAAAGTTGTCTGTCTCTTCTATTGACAAAAAAAAAGATTCTAGGATCCTGAGCAAGTCTAGAACCAGCATGAGTCCAATTTACTGAGGACTCTTAGCATTTTCTAATGCTTTCTGGTACTCAATTTACCATGTAAATTAAGGCAAATTTTGTAAATCATGTTTCCCCAACCTGTAGCATTGGTTCTATCTTCTTGCCCCTCCGAGGAGCCTTGGAATCACCTACAATATCAACAACATCTTCTAAGAAAGAGAGAATCTTGGGTAATTGGCAAAGGCTAATTCGAGGGTTTCCTTCACCCATTAAATGTTTACCAGCACATGACTGCAAACAGATGACAGGCAGGCAGAACATGGGAGACCTGTCAGAAAGCTTTTGCAATTTTCTGGGAAAGCAATGATGGTGGCGAGCGAAGTAGTTACCCATGGAAATACACTACGTGGGTTGATTGGCTGTGCTGTTACGATGTGACACCAGGAGAGGTGAAGGATCAGATGTGGGGATTAAGGGAAGACCTCAGAAATTACTTGAACAATGATACTTACCAAGAAGAGGAAAAGTGGGTGAAGAGCAGGGTATTTTTGGTATGATGTGGGGGGATGCCTGGAGAATGGGTTCGTGTCTGGTTTGTGGTGCTCATTTAATATGCAAGTTGGTAATTATAATAAAAGTAAGGTAGGGTTATTTTCTGGGAGAGGGAGGAGGGTGTGACTGCAAAGGGAAACAGGGAAGGTTCCGGGGAGCAGGCAATGCTAGAAGTGACCTGTATCTGGTTACATGGAGTGTTTACTTCATGATAATTCTTTAAACTGTTCAGTTATGTTTAAAAGATAATAACCCCTGATATTAGTAAGTCAACAAGCTAACTGAGATTCAGAGCTACATAGATAAAGTAACCAAGCCCCACACTATATGATGTTGACCGTTACAGTGAGAGGAGGTTGGAAATGATAGGAACGACTGGGGATTTTTAGTTTGAAGTGACCAGAGGCGTCTACATGGCAGGTGTGGGGCTGAAGTTGGGAAGTGAGACAGCTTGAAAAAATTTAATGTCAAGACCAAGGCAGCTAAATTTCTCCACTGACCATGCTGCCCTGTCTAGTTTAATTTCTGTGTTTGCACTCCTTCCTCCCTCCCTGTTAGACATCCCCCCCCATCAAAGAACAGGGAGGGAAGCTCAGCTTCTTCTCTGTTCAAATTTTCTCTTTCTCAGTCTCTGAGAGAGAGAGAGAGAGAGAGAGAGAGAGAGAGAGAGAGAGAGAGAGAGAGACTGTTCCTTGTCTTCTATGTCTATAACCACAGAGGCACAAATCTTTTCTAAACCACCACCCAGAGAATTCTGTGAGCTAGATCCTCCTGATTTTGGATGTGCTAAAGGGGAAAACAAAGGAATCTAAAATACCATCCCGAGTTTGGTTTATATGGTTATTCCTCCCACTGCAAAGTTCTACTGTGCGTGTTAGGAGCTGACATTTCTACTGGCTTTCTTTCTGTAACCGAATCTTAATTTTCCTCAGGGCAGATGAATTCCTCAGGTAGATTAGGGAAAACTTAATATGTTCAAAGAGGCAACAGAGAACATACAGTAACAATATAATATCACCCCCAGTGTATCAGGTGTGGTGTCTTTAAGAAATCTTTTAAGATCATAGAAAAATGTTGAGATGTCAGAATGATGGAAATTTACTTACAAATATGATTTTTATCCAAATTCCAATTGCTCCTTGCCTGCGATAGAGCTACAAATTTAGGGACCTCTCCATTAAAATCAAAACATCCCCACAGTCACCATATCCTCAGTTACACCTCCTCCATGTAACACAAGGGACTGCCCATGCACCCCTAGCTCAGATTTTATACAGGACAGCCTAACTCTGCAAATAAACCCACATTCACGTATACATCAAGATAGATAGAAATACTTTTATCTATCTTGCTCATTGTTTAGATATTAAGATTAATTTTGACCAATTCTAATGTGGTTAGTATGTTTGAGCTTTAAATTACAGCTTTTCTTTGTCTCATTGATAGATTTGAATGATTTTCACTCATGAGTTGTTAATTAAAATTTCTGGCCCATTTATTTGCAAGACTTTCTACTTAAATAGTCCTTTTGCCAAATCTGTACCTGTTTAATTTATTTAGGAACAAGAGCCTATACATTCATTTCCTGTTCTGCTGCCAAAGTTAGCCTCCTGGAGTTTTTAAAAATGTGAGTCTCTATGTAGTGACAACACAAAGGCAGAGCATAAAAAAAAAGAGAGAGAGAAGGGTTCTGCTTCTTTTAGCTAGTTATTAAAACTGTCGGCACCAAAGATAGTCCAGACATGGGTTTTATGTTGGGGATTTTGCATGTGCATGTGTGCAAGGTGAGAAGGGCAAAAAAGTACAAAGTTGGGAAGGGCACATTAAAAAGGAAAAAAATATGCATGCAACAAAATGTACGATTGTTAAGAAACATGCCATAACTTTCACCCACACTGCCGGCTGTGGCAGAGCCTCACGCGCTAGGTAAATGGAGCCCAGCACTGTGAAACATTAGGTTTTTAGAAGTGAAGTTAAACTGATAAATTAGACCTCATTTATTGAACAGCAGTTAGAGCCAATTGCCTAGGGAGTCGTTTGACACCTTTGAAGACCCTGCTAACTTAATTGGTGATAGTTTGTGGGCTGAAGGAAACATTTAAGCCAGGAGCAGCAGGACACCGTGCCGCATGAAAATGGAGAAGACAAGCACTCTCTCTGACAAGGGGAGTCATATATAGATTTTTGTGTCCATTGTTTTCGCTTATTTGTGTGTGTGCTTTACTCAGTCAATCAAATATAATTGACACCACTGGGTTCTGTTGTTTTGTAGATGACAGGAGCTAATGCAAGGGAAAAATGCTGGAAGTAAACTTCCCCCTGAAAGGCTGTGAAAAGGTTTTTCCACCGGGCCTGTGACATTTTTTGCTCAATTGTATTAATTGATGTAGTGACAAGGCACTTGGAAAGATGATGGATACTGATCACTACACCCTTTTTAAGGTTGGGTTATATCTTGTGATTAGCATAAGCACTTGTTTGTGTAAGAAGCAAAGAGCAGCCAAATGGAACAAAAGAAGAAATAAGGCAGCAGCTTACCTGCAATATGTGCCTGACAGGGAGAGCATTGGGTTCGCTGTGTAGCGTGTCAAGGCTGCTGCATTGGAGATGGGCATTTGGTCAAAGGCTAGCTCCCAAATTTGAACTTAACACCTAGTCCCCTAGACCTGTGGTCTTTGAGCAGGTTCTGCCCCAGTTTTTTAACTATTTGCTCAGAGCAGCAAATGATTCTAAGAGCTTTCTTAAAGTCCTAATGTTTAATGACCAAGACAGAAGACCAAGGGAACTCTCCCAGCATAGGGGCTCCCATAGGGGCACCTTGGGACTAGTACTGCCAAATTATTCAGGCTAAGGGAGCTATAGGCTTCAGGATGCTCATTTCTCATAGTTAGTGACAGTGGCAATGATGCGTTAGAGTAAACCACATGGCTTAGCAAGACAGTGCCAGAGCTGAAATGACTTTGACTGCTCATGAGTAGAGTTATTCAAAGAAAACCTTAAATACCTAAAAGGAGAGGATGCAGAGGAAAGCGCTGTCTTTTTTGGTCTGCAGAAATCTACCGGAGAGTTGCAAGAATACAAAGTTCATTTGAGGTACCTGGAATTGTGGAATATCACCTTGAGTCTTCCCTTGGGCCATCTCTGGTGTGTAAATCAGCTTGACTTACTTGAATTTATCCTAAATTCACAGTGCAAGTCCGCTTTCAATCATACTAGGAACATTCTTTTCATTAAGACATTTAATTATATTAGTTTATTCATCAAGTGCTTTCCATAATTTCTATTGTTTGGCATTTAAATTTTACATAGCATCATTCAATAGAAAATTAAGAGGGAGGGCTGGGATATGGATTAATGGAAAATGTCCATCATTCAAATTTTCAAAAGAAAATCAGTAGCTAAATGAAGTGGAAAGTAGAAGCCAAGACTTCACTTTTGTTCCACAAGTATTTCAAGAAAGCATTTTATAAATTGCATCACAGAAGAGTTTCCAAAAATACATCCTGAGCAAAAGGTGAAACCCAGTTATCCAGAACAAATCCAGTTATCCTTACTATTTTTCAGGCATCAGTAGATAATCATGACAAGAATACAGGAGAAACCTCTAGAAGGTATAGTCACAGTAGATATCTCATTCCCTTTCTCAGAGAAAATCTTTGATTCATTCATTCATATATCCATTCATTCATCCATTCAACACATATTTACTGAGTGCCTGCTGTGTTCCAGGCCCTGGAGATGAGGGAAAAAATAGCATCTCTGACCTCCTGAATCATTTAGTCTAATACAAGAGAGATAGGCGTTAATCAGATGATAAAACCAAATAAATTTAAAACATGTTACGTGCTTTGGATGAGAGGTAAATAGTATTATGAAAGTTTATAACTCAAGGTTCAGGAAAGGCTTCACTAAGGAAATAATGGCTGAGATGAGACATAAAAAAACTGAGTTACTTACACATAAAGGAAGGAAAGGCAGGGAGGAAAGAGAACATTTCAGTCATATGCACACGTCAAGAGAAACTCCTGTAAGCCAGAGTGGCTGGCACACCGGGAGTAATGGAGAGTGAGGTAGGAGGGGAGCTAGATGAGGCCAGGCCAAACTACAGCAAACTGCTCTAAAACCCAGCCGCCCTGTAGGTATATTGTGCTCCTCCACCAAACTCAGCTCCTTTTAAGCTTTTGCTACTTTTGTTTTTGAGATCTCAGACTAATAGGTTTCTACTAGCGATGGCAAAATTCTGGATGCTGCCTTTCGCACAGATTCCTAAAAACACCTGTTGTTGCAAGAGAGCAAGAAAAAAGGGCCCAAGGAGTGGATCAGGCTATGTGTCTAGAGGAACCCTAGATAGCAATGTGCCAGCTCTCCCTGTTGACATCTGGAGTGAAATGAACCTTTATTATTGGACAGTATTAACTCTCTGCACTAACTTTAATTTGGAAAAAGTTTCAGATTATTTGATGATGAGAAAATTTGCCAGAATGATGGAATTATACTGCAGTAACATGGAACCCTCTTGGTTTGTATCTTAATACCATTTAGACAAAAAAAAAACACGCTTTTTATTTATTTTTATTTATTTTATCTTTAGAGGATAAGGGAAGGAGAGAGGGAGAGAAATATCAATGTGTGGTTGCCTCTAGTGCGTCCCCTGCTGGGAACTGGCCTGCAACCCAGGCATGTGCCCTGACTGGGAATCGAACCGCAATCTTTTGTTTTGCAAGCCTGCGCTCAATCTGCTGAGCTACACCAGCCAGGGCTAAAAATAAATAAATAAATAAACAATAACACTCCTTTAAAAAATATATGAAGAGGTAGATTTTTTTTTTCTGGAATCTTTGCTACCAAGATGCTACAAGAGAGAATCTCTAGGCAGAGGAACAGGCCTTGGCCGCCACCAATTGCTGGCACCTTGGCCATGGCAACAGCAGAGACAGGTAAGCAAATGCAATAGATAGTCTCTGTACCTTATGGAGAAGCTGTTTGCTAGTATCGGTGGCCCTTTGCCCTCTTTCACCTCTGAATTCCTATAGGAAAACATAATGTAAAGGCATGAAAGTCATCTATGAGTTACAATTAGGCTCTGAAAAATACTGAACATAAACAGAATTCCCACCAGGGAGATGCTCCTGGCACAAAGAACCATGTCTCCCTTGGGAGAGTGCTGTCCTGGGCCTGTGCCCTCATGCAGCCTCCAACCTGAAAGTACAGAGCTGACAGTTCACATGTCCACTTCATAACACATTTGAAACAAACAGTAAATGATCGGAAAACTACCAACAGAGAGTAGATGGACAATACACCTTTGGCAAAAACCACATGGTTTCAGGTATGATTGGTGAAGGTTCAGTTGCTCCCCTGCACATGCATGCATGCGCGCACGCGCGCGCACACACACACACACACACACACACCTCACAGACCACCAGGATATTCTCCTGAAGCCGCTCATTCTGGGCAAGTCTGTGTTGTCCCTGTCCACCACCCACACTATGCTCTGATTTCCATCTCCACATTTTTCCTCTGCTGGGAATGGCTTACATCCACCCATCCCCTGCTTAGCTAGATGCTGCATGGGCATTAAGGTTCACCCCAAATCCTATTCTCCTTGGTCTATCCTTTTACTATCTTGGCACACTCTAATTACTTTCTCCTTTCTAGTGAGAATTACAGTTTGGTGTGTTTATTTGACCCACCCAGCAAGATGGTAAGTATAATAGACAGTACACATGAATAGTGATTAGTTATCTACCGCTGCTAACAAACCATGCTGGAATTTAGTAGCTTAAACAGCAATCATTTACATTGTTCACAGGCCTGCGTGCAGGTCAGGAGTATGGTTCTGCTGATCTGGGCCAGGCTTGGGTGGTCTCCTAACAGTCAGCTGCAGGTTAGGTCAATGAATCTAGTGATCTTGGCCTGACCCTTGTATATCACTGTGACCTGGGGACAACTGGCTGACTGCACTCTGGCTCACAAGGGCTCTCAACCTGGTGAAGGCAGGGGTCCTACGGGAGCAAGGACTAGGTGTGGCTTAGACACTGTCACTTCTACTTCATTGTACTGGCCATCCATGTATGTGCACATATGCGCACAAAATGAACACAAATAATAAATAGATATAACAATGAGGCAGCTATGTTGATTCCAAACTTCCCTCATGTATGGCTACAGGAAATGCTGTGAGTCCCCTTCTGACTCAAACTTTTATCTGGATCATCTGCCGTCCTCTATGATTCAGGCCAATCCATGAAACGCTGATTTATATTGAGCCACATCAAAATGATCACTTTCTTATAACAACCAAGAATTGTACAGCTCTCTGTAATTAATCAAAGTTCTGGCTCTTTTTATGAGATCTTCATTGAGTTAGTTATGACTCCTCACTACTGCTATAAAAATCCATGCTAATGCCGAAGAAGAAAAAGAAGAAGAGGAGGAGGAGGAGGAGGAGGAAGAGGAAGAGGAAGAGGAAGAGGAAGAAGAAGACGAAGACGAAGACGAAGACGAAGAAGAAGAAGAAGAAGAAGAAGAAGAAGAAGAAAGTGACTCCTCTAAGGTTCTGCAGATATGCCTGCCCCAGGTGTCTGCACACGCCAAAAATAAGCCATCCACTGTCCTAGTTTCCTCACAGCTTTTTAACCAGAAAATAAACATCTCTGGCCTGGGAGCTGCCCCAAGTCTCTCTACCATCAGGGATCAATTCCTTACTTGAAATGTGCTTTGTTCTTCAAATAACCCCTCTCCTCGTTCCCTCTTTCCAGTGCCATGGCTAAAATTGCCAACTTATTGTTTTGTTGGGGATTTTGCTGCATAACTTTTTCATTCTCATGTATGTTCTGGCAGAAATTCTGTTTTATATATCCATGTTGTCGAGTGCTGTAAAATGTTTGAACTCTAAATAAGTACATAATTCATTTACAACTAAATATAAATATTTGGTAACTACAGAGATAGGAAATCTCCTCTAAACCAGAGAGGATAAAACAGTTCAAAATCACTATTTCCTGACCAATTTAGTAGAGGAAGTGGGGAGAAGCCAGAACTTTGGAGTTCGGTTTCCTCTCCTGTTTCCAGGCACTGTTATAGACACCAGAAGTGAAAGGCAGAACAAGATACACATGCTGCTTTCTCGTAAAGAACTCTTTCCAAAGGAGAGAAACAGATACACACCAAAAAATCAACCAAAATGCTATGAGGACAGTGAAAGTGGATAATGTGATAGACACTGCCCAGAGGTGGTTTTAGGTGTGTCAGAAAAGCCTTCACTCAGGACATCATACTTATTCTGAAACCCAAGGATAAAACCACCTATGTGAAGAGCTGTGAAGGGTACATTTCACAAAGAAAAATGCCGCTTTTGCAAGGGATCTAGTGTAGGTACAATTTGAGAGTGTTTGGGGAACAGCAAGAAACCCAGGATTGCATGTCTGTAATGGTGGCTGCATCAGGTCACATAATGCAGGAAGTAGACCCAAGACCAAATCAATTTATTGGAGAAAGTACACTTGAAATATACAGGGGAGAAGAAGCAGGTGAAGGCTGTAAGATCCCTATCATGATGCAGGTCCCACACCTGGGCAAGGAGCAGGAGAAGGAGAGGGGGTTAGGTAGAAACAGAGCCAGACGGCAGTGCAGCTCTGAAGAAGACTCAGCCAGACCGTGGGGAGAGAGCCTGGGTAAATATCGCCCGTTTGAGGGGTTCCATGTCGGGCAGAAGTGGTCCAACTCCAGCGCATCTGCTGTGCTGAGTCATTAGCAGACAGCAGCCTGGGCAAAGCAGGGCCTCAGCCCTACTGCTGTGGCCACTGGAAACCTGCTCAGCAGGTTCTCTCTGGCAGGCAGGTCTCAGTGGCACAGACCTGGCTGACACAGTGGCTGCAGAACTTTGTAAAAGTAACATACAGTGTCAATCTGGGAAGAGGGAATTTTTTTAATTACTTTATTGTTGTTCAGTTACAGTTGTCTGCATTTTCCCCCCACCCCAGCCAAACCCACCTCCTTCCCTTGCTTCTACCCTCCCCCTTTGTTTTGTCCTTGTGTCCTTTATAGTAGTTCCTGAAAACGCTTCCCCCCACTGTCCCCTACGCCCTCCCCTCTGGCTATTGTTAGATTGTTCTTAATTTCAATGTCTTTGATTATATTTCATTTGCTTTTTTTGTTGTTGATTATGTTCCAGTTAAAGGTGAGATCATATGGTATTTGTCTTTCACCACCTGGCTTATTTCACTTAGCACAATGCTCTTCAGTTCCATCCATACTGTTGCAAAGGATAGGGGTTCCTTCTTTCTCTCTGCTGTGTAGAATTCCATTGTGTAAATGTACCATAGTTTTTTGATCCACTCATTTACTGATGGCACTTAGGTTGCTTCCAGCACTTGGCTAGTGTAAATTGTGCTGCTATGAACATTGGGGTGCATAGGTTCTTTTGGATTGGTGTTTCAGGGCTCTTAGGGTATAATCCCAGCAGTGGAATTGCTGGGTCAAAGAGCAGTTCCATTTTTAGTTTTCTGAGGAAATTCCATATTGTTTTCCACAGTGGCTGCAGCAGTCTGCATTCCCACCAACAGTGCACTGGGGTTCCCTTTTCTCCACATCCTTTCCAACACTTGTTTGTTGATTAGTTTATGATGGCCATTCTGATCAGTGTGAAGTGGTATTTCATGGTGGTTTTAATTTGCATCTCTCTGATGGCTAGTGATGCTGAACATCTTTTCATATGTCTTCGGGCCCTCTGTATGTCCTCCTTGAAGGAGGACAAGTCTGGTTCAAGTCTTTTTCCCAGTTTTTAATTGGTTTCTTGTCTTCCTGGAATGGAGTTGTGTGAGTTCTTTATATATTTTGGAGATTAAACCCTTGTCTGAGATATCATTGGCAAATATGTTTTCCCATATAGTTGGTTCTCTTTTCATTTTAATGCTGTTTTCTTAAGCCATACAGAAGCTTTTTAATTTGATGAGGTCCCATTTGTTTATTTTTTCCTTTATGTCCCTTGCTTTAGGGGACATATCAGTGAAGATGTTGCTGTGTAGAATGTCTGAGATTTTCCTGCTGATGTTTTCCTCTAGGACTTTTATGGTGTCATGACTTATATTTAAGTCTTTTATTCACCTTGAATTTACTTTTGTGTATAGTGTAAATTGGTGATTGAGTTTCATTTTTTTGCATGTAGCTATCCAGATCTCCTAATACCATTTGTTGAAGAGGCTATTTTTACTCCATTTTATGCTTCTTGGGAAGAGGAAATTTTAAGAGTATGTTGTGGCAGACCCTTCTGCATGGCGTGGGCCCAGCTCCCACTCGGAGATGCACAGGACCCACACCCACAGATAGGTTCCCTCATGGGTAATCAGATTTGCAATATACCTAAGCTGTTTTGAGGTTTGCTCTTTGCTAAATATTCCCTCACCCTGCAAGTACCTGGCAGGCCCAGTGTAACTGGCTGTCTATTCATTTGCTAATGTCCTTCTTCTGTGATGTAATGAGGGGTATTGGCTCCTTTTCTGTAACCAGGATTGTGAGAAGAATCATCTTGGAATGTGAGGAGATAAGATTAGAATAAAGGCCTGTCATGGCGGAGGCCAGGGCTTTGGATCCTCTTGAGAGAAAAGCCTGTTGGTTATCCTTATTCCTCCACCAGACTCAGTAGTCTGTGTGTATGTTTTAATTCATCCATAATGACGTGGACACTGCTAGCTGGTGTCCTCATCAGTGTGTCATATATTACTTTACCTCAGTGTTTCCCAGTTGGGGGTAATTTTGCTCCCTAGGGGATATCTGGCAATGTCTGGAGATATTTTTGAAAGGAGTTGGGAGTAGCCTTTGGTGAGTAGAAGCTAGATATGCTGCTAAACATTCTAAAATGTACAGGACAACCCTCCACAACAAAGCGTCATCTGGCTTAAAATGGCAATGCTACTCAGGTTGAGGAATACTGCTTTACACCAAATTGAAAAAAATATTGACTACATTTATGAAAGAATGCAAGGTACCGAGCGTGTGGAAGCTGATAACGCATGTGGCACATCACTGCACATCCGGAGAGCAGTGTAATGCCCAAATCCTCCCTGCAAGCCTTGTTCATTTCCTATTTCCATGGGCATAGTCTACGGAATAAATCACACACACATTGAGAAGATGGTACGAAGGCAGAATACCACATACACCCAGGCGTCTTACTTCATTTATAACCTGTTGGTTAGTCCCATATCTTGTTCTCATTGAGGAAGGATGATCATTTTTTGTCAGAAGAGAAGACAGTAACCCCAGACTGTACTTTTCTATGCAGTGTCCTTTACAGAGTTACCATTCTAAATTAAAACATAACTGTTTAACAAGTTTTATTTATAGGTGGGGATAACAGAACCCTGATTTTCCTTCCCTGTAAAGGGCCCTGAACACTGCCTTCTTTATTGCGTTTCTCTAGAGCGAACGTGTTGCTATGAAAATGCACCGTGACCATCCACTGACAAAACACGCACACGGCCAAGAGTGGAATTCCTCAGAGCAGATATAAGAATAAGAGTCTTGGAAATAATTTATTTGAAAATATGAAAGTAGCCCAGAACATGAGATCACTCTTGGCAGCTGAAAAAAGAAACAGAACTGACTATTGTGCTCAGAAGGCTCAGACCCACGATGCGCTTTCCAAGAGCTCAGCTGAAGGTTGCAGGGAGAAATCAGACCCAAAGAAATACCGAAAAGCAAAAAAAGGAAGAAAAGAAAAGAAAACCTGTTCAGTCCCCAGACCCTGGACTGCACTGATGCCCCTGGGAGGAAGAACAGTAGATTACACTGAGGCGGAGTAATTTCACTGCCAGTAAATAATTCTGTGGAAAGATGAGTTTGAAAGGATTGGCTGAATTGGGGGATAGAGGTTATCTGTGGATTTCAAGTGTCTGTTCCCCTCCTCTTCCATTTTATCATAAATAATTACTAAGTGACAGGAAACTTTTGCACAAGTATCTAAAAGAATGAGTAAGGAGAGTTGGCAGAGACACATAAGATGCCTTTTCTTGGTTTATGAAATTGTTTGAAAACCAGGTATGGTCTTATGCTTGACATAGTGTGAATGTTCAGCAGAGCTAGCTATTACAATCTGATAACACAGTTATAAACTGTTTCTCCCTTCTATAACTAATGTAGGTTTCACTTACAAAAAAAATAAAAGCAGTATCGGTTTTCGATAGGAACCTGGCTTCCATTCCTGGCAGAGATCCAGGGAGCAGAGCCGCGGGGTTTGAGCTTTTTATATTACATAAGGAAATTCACGGAAGGACACAGGCTGAGTGTCTGAGGGTTGAGGCAAAAGTAAGGGCTTTCAAAGTTACTCGTGCCATTTAAATCTTTGTAAGATTCGAGGAAAGGATTTACTTTCTCTTGTTTGCATCCATGGGAGAAAGAGAGAAATTTGGAAGCTGGAAATGTGGACACCCTTGTGCTGCCGGCACCATGACCTCGCCGAGCAAATCCAATGATGCTGAACCTCTTGTATACCTGCCTGACTCACCTCACTTAACAGGAAATAAATTCAATTAACAGAAATAAAATCCTTTGGCTCTTTGAAAAGCGAGATGCCAAGGAAGACTTTTTAGATAACTTCCTCTATTGTGATGGGCTGAGGTCTGGGAGACAGAAGCAAGAACTGCCAAGACCCTCATTGTGTGTTTGCTCACATTCACTACCCAAGGCTTCCCAATTTTGTGAGTTCCCATGGTTAGAAAATGCGGGGTGTGAATGTGTGTTCTTAGATGCAGGAAAAAATAAACACCCACAAGCTTCAGAAACACGTATGAGGAGCCTTCAGCCTGCAGAACAAAAGCCTCAAGTAATAGCCCACGATGTTTCTATGATTCACTACAGCTTTTGACACTCTTCACAAATCAAGTCTGATTGGGTTTCTCATTGAAGTGATCTGACAGCCTAACCAAGATGCCTCTTGGGGCTGGGTTTTTTTTTTCCTTAGGAATAGATAAAAAGGAGCCCAGAAACCCTCAGTTTGGAAGTGGTGGTATCCAAACTTAGTTTTCTTTTTTATTTATTGTCATACAATTGCTTCTTTAACCCACTCTATCGATCCCGAGTGGGAGGCAGAAGGGGGTGGATGGAAGAGGAGCATTGCTCAGAGTCAGGCATTTGTGGTTTGGTCCTGAGGGAAAGAAATAAATAGTCCCAGCCTAGAAGCAGCAGGGGAGGGGGAGGGAAAAAAACCCAGAAGATTGACTGGTTTGCAACCAATCCCAGTGGATTCCCACTTACACCAGAACATCATTTAAGCCTATGTTCTTCCATCTACCTTGTTTGCAGTAAATAGCTGCCCATTATATCAGGTCAGGCAAGCACCAGGGCGTCACAGCTCAGTGGCTGTGATCTGCCTGCAGAGCAATGAGAAAGGTCCCCCAGAGAGCACCCGCAAGTGTCAAGTTCTGGAGCCATCAAGGTTCTAAGCGACAGCTTACCTTGAGGGTTTAAAACATGCAAGCCGTCCTTGCTTGCTTCTCTCTCCTCCCCCACCCACCACCTTCGCTCCTCTCCCATCCTTTTCCTGTTATCCCTCACTCCCACCCCCTCATCTTTTTTCCTCTTGACAATCTGCTTGAAAGAAGACAGATGCTGGAACAGTTTTCTTTAAGTCGGTTCTAATTCCACAAGGTACAATCCACCAAACGCAACTCTGTCCATCTTTTGAAAAGGCTAAGATCCTGAGGCAGCCCCATTTATTATTTTTCTTGACACTAACACAAATATTTTCAGGTGGGTGAGAGTCTGTCACTTTATGATCCTTACATTCTTTGCCCTCAATAAATAAGACACATTAAAGTTCTTAAAGGCAAACAAAGAACTGTGTCCTGGGCACTATTTGTCCTGCGGTTGCTGTGTTTAATTGAACACTTTATAGCACTCTAATGCCATGGCGGGTTCTTAATGTGACATGTGTTCCTCTCTTACATTATCAGGGGCTGAGAACATCACAGAATCTTCCTTGCATTCATGTGTATGAGAAATAAGATTTATCCTGTGCACTTCGCTGAATCATTTATGAGCTGCCTTATCTCACACAGGCAATTTTATAACTCGTAAATGGCCCCTCTGGTCTGCTGTCTGGATTTTGTTTACTGTAAAATCCCAAAATAGTATGACTATTTCCAAGATAGCAAGCTAAATTTTGCTGCAGTGTAGACTTACCCAGTATCTGTCCTTTACTTTGTCATTTACTGGTCCCAGATAGGAGGCAAGGAACCCCTGGGCAGAGGAGGGGGTTACTAATGTCTAGGATTTGGGGATATGAGGTCCTACAGGGTAAGGTGTCTGGGAAACCTCATAAAGCAATTATACTGTTGAGCACTTACGTCTGAGAACCTGCCCTGGTCAGAGCTGAACAGTGGCAGTCCCTATAGCTGCTTACATTCCAATAAAAATCAACCTTTTCTCAGGAAGATGCAAATACCAAACCCACCTTGAAAATGTATAGGACGTTGGTTAAATCAATAAGGGGTTGACTATGTTTTTAAAAGAGAAAAGAATACAGGAATGCTAAAGGTGGGTAAAATAAAGGAGAATTGTGGGCTCGGGTCCTGTTTTGTTGTTTTCAATGAGGGAACACTTTATGAAGTAGGCAGATGGGCACTGAGTTCTTACCCTGGAGAGACCCTGCGCCCTGGGTCACTAAGTCCCTGCAGTGGTCAAAGTCCTCAGCTGTGAGTGGTCAGCCAGGCAGCAAAATTTCATGCCAGCGTAGATGTGGACAAAATAATTTAAACACATTTCAGAGATGGCTTACACAGATGGGGTAGTTTTTGCTGGCACACACCATTGTGTAATAGTGTCCCCCTGAGTATTCTGAGTTTTTCTGTGTATTTCTGACTTTACTGGCAATAACTGCAACATAATATTTATTTCTTAATATTCACTTATTTCAGGGTAACTGCCTTAACTTTCAAAAGCTTTATGTAATATAGAAAATATATGAGATAGCCTTTGCTTTGAATCAAAACCATATATTTAATTTTTCAAAAATTACCTTTAAAATTTAATCATGAACCAAGCATTGGAAAGAATGCTTAAACGTTTCTCATGGGAGGCAATGCAGTGCAGTGACCTGGACCTGAATTTCACAGCCATCTCTGCCATTTTCCTCTCAAGTCTCAGTTTATTCACCTGTGAAATGGAAATAATGAAATTCATATTGTAATCCTGTGACATAGATTAAATATGAAGTGCCTGACCCAGACCTAGAACATTCACAGGCACTGAGATAACGCCTCCCATTATTTTTGCGATGTTCATTATGATCAGATTTATGTACGTCTGATCTGTGAATCCCTGGAACAGACTGTATAAAATTTTGGCATTTTTTAATCAGTCTTTTTCTTTAATGTTCCATCATCGATCATGGTACTGGCAGGATAAGAGTGGGTCAGTTGAGTACTCTCAGTTACTATTTTCACAAATATGTACTGAGTGTCTACCATGTACACACATTAGGAGAAACGACAAGAGAGATGGCAAACACATCTGCGAAGCGGCCATGAGGGTTAGAGTGACAACTGAAAACTTTAGTCCTTAGGTTCATACAAAACCTCCTGATAGGTTTGCAAGAGCGGTGAGGAAGTCTGGATCCTATATATCCATAGGGCACCCCGCATTGGAATCCACCAAATCTAGTGCCTCAGACATCTTGGTCTAAAAGATCACTCCATTTCTATAGATTTCTTTAAATTTCCACCACTACTATCTTAACATAAGAACAGTGTTGTATCTTTTATTGATTGAATCCATCATAAAGGAAGGCTGACAGACCCATTCTTATCTCCCCATCCTTTCGAGTCATTGTAGAAACTCCTGTTATTAAAGTATTTTTACAGATGGGCAATTCATATCTTGCTTACAATAAATCTTCCTATTTTCCTCAGGATGCAAATGTGAGAAACATCAAAGAAATTCAATTATAAAAACCTATTTTCATTCAGTTAAGGACAGAAAAATTTATTACGGGTTGTCGTTTGCCATGTTTCACATGGGCATAAATGAATTCAATTTCAGTCAAAGTATCAACTCTGTCCTAATAGGTTTTGACTGAACTAAACACAAGCCTCATGGCTTGAGAAGATGCAGTTTTGGAACTGTGGTTAAGGAACAAAGATTTTATTTAAAAAAACATAGATAACTAGATGCATGTAGGATTTGGTTCTGGATGCATATATTTAAGCAGGGTACACAGGAGGTAGAACAATTATGATTTTGATGGGTGACTTTAGTCCCATTTTATCAACCTAGACTTAACCTGAGAAAGAAGAGTAATGAGATGCCCACCACCAGTCTGCTGGGCACCCATTTGTTCCTCACAGACTTCTGCATGGCTTCTGTGCTTTGCTCTGCCGTGCAAAGGAGCTTCAGGTGTGCTCAAGCATCTAGATACCGAGGGGTCTGGCCTTCTATAACATGCTGGATTATATAAGGGCCAGTGGTATATCCTTTCTCTAAAAGGCTTCCTCTCTCTGCTCACTTGTTACAGGAAGCAGCAGCATGATAGAGAAGTTTTACATTTTCTTTCAGCCATAGGATCTGAGTAAAGTGTGAAAGTGAAGTTGCTCCAAATGAAGTATAAAGCAGTTACCTCAGCATCCCCATGTCCCAGCTGGCAAAGTAGGTTTCTAGCTGGAAAGGGTATATTGGTACAACCCCTCGTAAAATAATCTGGTGTTACTTTTATGTCATTCAGACTCTGCCTGTCTCAGGTATATACCCTGTTCCATTCCCAGGAACATGCCACAGAAATGCTGTTGCCTACATACACCCAAAGAACCGTAGAAGAAATATTTACCCTAGCAGCACCGTTTGCAATAACAAAAACTGAAAGTGCTCCAAGTGTCTAAAAGAAGAATCAATAAATAAATTGAGGTGTTTTCACACGATAGATTATTGCAAAGCAGTGAAATTGAATACATGGTATCTTTATGCAGTAACAGTGTTAAAAACATAATGGGGTATGAAGCTCAAAATCATGCAAAGACAAAATCTAAGATGGTATTTACCTCCAGGGAGTAGGTGCGGGAGGAGTACTTAAGTAGTCATGACTGTATTAGTTACCTTCATCGTCTTCAGTTGAGTAGCAGGTATGCTAATGGTTATTTTATTACTATGCTGCATGATTTACTTATAATCTTTTGTGTGTATGAAATATCACATGATAAAAATTCCATTTTCAAAGTCTTACCTAAAACAAAAGGTCAATGGACTTCAAACCAAACCACACACACACATAGACTTCATCCTGGGAGATAATTTCTAAGCACCTGGCAATGGAGAGACACGTGAGTACACGTGATTAGGATATGACACACTGCTAGTTCAGAGTTTATCTGAAAGTCTTGCTTTAAATTTGCCAATATTATTTATAGGCCTTTTTCACATCTATCATAGCTCATGAATGAACTTCGAAGGGTCACGTTGACTTGATACGTGCTGAACACATCACACGCAACTGCGCACATTCCCATTTGAAATCTCAAGAGCATGTCCTTCTTCCTCCTAAAGGATTTCACAGAACTTTGCGTGCAGACTCTCGGAGTGAGGAGGTATTAAAATAGCAACCCTACAGTAATAAATTCCACTTATTACTTTTAGAACCCAGGAGAAAGGTGTTATTCAAAGTCACGAGGAATCATAGTAATGAACACATCTCCACTCCTCGTATGTATAGTTAAAATATATAAACATTAAAAAGTAAAAAAATATGGAAAAAGAAATATGGCTTAGCAATTCTTATCTTGCAGCTGATACCACAGTGAAAAAAATGTTTCATCTCTTCAATCTGAAACATCAGGAATTGTTTTCATTACATCAAAAAAATGCCAAAATGAAAATGTTAAGGTCAAAGTCCTGAAAAAGATCTTAAAGATCCCGATGGAGCCCTACTACTGCAACTGCAGCTATTTTCACCCAGTGATTAGGAAGTGCCATTATGAGAGAAATTATTGGTTATAAAACCATGACAAAATATGTTGACCTAATGGCTATTCCTCAAAGGTAAGTAAGATTGTTCTACAAACTCCTCTTATTGATTGTTGTTCCATGTGCACCTCTAGGGATCGAAAAGCAAAGAAATGTTTTGATCAGAGAGAGTGACCTTTTCTATGAAAGCATTGTAATGCTGTGATATGCTGAAATAACTAACTGAAAGGATAACAAAGGAGGAAAAACCTTATTATTTTGTAACCCACAGGGAAATGGGCATTTTTATACTTTTCTACAAAAGCAGGGCTCTGGGAAAATTCTTGAGGCCAGCTCAGTAATGCAGTGTTCTTGATTAGAATAAGGTCTAATGTCATTACGTAACCAGTGGTGGAGCACACGCCCACACTCAAGGGCCCATATGTGTGCTTCTCTACAGATGCACAGAGGAGGAGTGTGCATACCGAGAGCTGCCTTCTCAGATGTGCCCACCACTGTGCCCTGTGTTTGCACCTACGTTATCTTACTCCTCACACCTAAACTCTCAAGCGTTCATTGTCATCCTCATCTTGCCCCTGAGGAGTCTAAGGTCCACAACACTAAGTAATTTGTCTGAGGTCACACAATAAGTATGTGGCAGAGTCTGATTCTATGCCATAAGCAGAGTTTTCCACAATGATAATTACAGGTGGGTGACCGAAAGTCCTGTGGTTTCCCTTATGAAAGAATTGCTGAATTTCAAGTATATCTAATATAAATAATTACTGAGGAGCTCCTTAAGAAAAAAAGAACCAGTTTCTACATTAAGCCATTTGCAATGATGAAAACAAAAGAGTTGGACTCAAGGTTATTCTATCAGTATTTTTCTGCTTCCATTCAGGGTTTTGTTCCAAATCCTGCTTTCTTTTTCCTTGTGTAGGGATTTTATCTTCTCTTAGGATAAGAAGCATTTCTTGATGTTAGTTAGCATTTTGCTCTAGTTATCAACAATTCCATTTAATAGATTTCCATATTTAGATCAATCAAATGGGATAAAAATATGACAAATAGCTCCAGGAAAACAAAATATTTAATTTATAATGAAGTAACCTATATATGTCTATTTGAGCCTGCTGCGTTTGTGAGCAGTTGGCCGGTACTGTTTGGTGTGGGGAGTCAGCATGAATCATGAGACAGCATACAACTGAAGACATGCTGTTCTAATTTTCCCAATTAAAGAACAGCTAAAAGTTATTATTCTTGAGAAAACAATTTCAAATCAGTGGGTTTTTAAAAAATGGTTTGGTAACTCCAATCATTGATTAGACCTACATAAATGAGTTAGAAGAAAAGATGCTATGTATTCAGAAGGCTTAAATGTTTCCCAGAGTTCCTCAAATATAAGTCCAATCAAAGAACCAAACTTTAGTATATCATGGGGGTCAAGAGCATAAATTCTGGAGCTATACTCCCTGTGCGTGAATCTCAGCTCGGCTGTTTTGAATCTATATGAACTTGGGTAATAGTTGAAACTTTTGTACCTCAGTTTTCTCCTCTATAAAATGGAAAAACAATACTCCCTACCTTATAAGCTTATTGCAAAGATATATAATTTAATCCATATATGGCATCCATGTGAGTGGTGGGCACGTACTGAGTGCTGCACACTCACTATGCTGTGTCTTGCTGTTACTAAGAATTCATTCAGACGTGCTATATTTAGAGAAAGAGAGCCACGAAACTGAGTTTTCAGCAAAGCAGCAACTGCAAAGATACCTAGACACCAAAGCTCCTATTCCATTGTGGTCTGGTAAAGGGATATAGTGTCAGTAATTAAGTAAAGCATAAAATGAAGTTTACCTTTAACATTTCATTTTTATAGCTTTCTACTCCTCTCCTTTTTCTATGCTCCTACCTTACTGTAAGAGGCTGGTATTTTCTGAAACCTCATAATAACAGGTTCATTCTTTTATTCAACCAATGTTTACTGAGTATTATGTAGAAGGGACATTATACATATGGGAGACAATAATGACTAAGATAATAAAATTTTTGCTCATGAAGTTAATTCTACATGTGTATGATGAGAGGAGGAAAAGAGAAATATGTAATTTAATAAAGACGATGGTCATAGATTATGACAAGTTTTAGGATGGAAATGACACAATGAAGAGTAAGGGGGGGCAGGATAGACTACTTTAGTTGGGATACACAAGTCTCTCTTAGTGGTAGCATGTGAACTGAAATCTGAAGGAGGACACCACCATTCAAATACTTTGGGGAGCATTGGGTGCCAAGGCTGTGGGGTAGGAATTAGCTGGTGCTTTGAGGAAGCAGAAACACACTGCAGTAGGAACTGGTGCAGATGAGGCTTGATAGAGAGGCAAGAACATTTCTCTCAGGTCATGTAGTGCAAGGTCCAGAGTTTTGTTACTGAATTTTACCTTAAATGTAATGAGAAGCCATTGGCAGGCTTAATTGGAGAGGTGATGCAATATGAGTTATGTTTTTTAAATATTATTTTTGCTGATCTGTGAAGAATGAGTGAATAACTAAATTTTAAGTCTGAATGAGTTTCAATGTAAACATTGCCACTCACAGGCATGTACACTTGTCTTAGCCCAAGTTCATTTTAAATGAAATTCCTGGCCTCAGAAAGCAATTGTGGGCAGAAGTTTTGCTCCCAAAATCACTAGTTGCAAACAAAGGAAACTGACTTCTTTTGGGGTTCCTTGATGGATACAGTTTTCCTCCTTTGTTTTGTCTACTTCCCAGAGAGGAAGGTAGGGTAGTCTCCCAGGTCTGGTTCCTTAACCCATTCCTGGGAATTGTTGGGGCTACTGGGTATGTGCTAGAACATTCTCTTCTTCAGCTGTAGGCCTCAAATGGTAGGTCATGATGACCACTCACTTTAATCCAGCACTGAGCCCTTTCTTCTTCCTTCCTTCTGCATTCTCTCTCCCCGAGCCCCAGCCTTGCTATGAAAGGTACACAGCAGTTATAGCAGCATCCAGCTACACAGGCTATTTTTAGCTTTTTGGCTCATGCTACAAAAGAATAAAAATGTGCTGCTCTCTGGTCCTTCAAACTGAGAGATGGATGACACTGGTCAGCAGAACTTACTGCTCCTTAGTACATTTATTCTGTGTCATTTAAAGTGGGTAAATGTGAATGCTAACACAATTATGCCTAAAAAGTAATTCTTTTCTGAATGAGGAAATGGTCCTTTTAAACTGAGCTTCAGAAGAAAACACAAAGGCAGTGAGAAGAGAAGGGGGCACAGTGACCTGGGCAGCCAAGAGTGCAAATAATAACAGTAAGAGCCAAAGGTATTTAAGCACTTAATCAATGGCAAGCATAATTAGCTATATGCATATATTATTACTTTGAATACTCATAACATGCCTATGAAGTAAGCACTATTACTCCAATTTTATAAATAAAGAAACAAAGGCTAAGAGATGTTAAGTAAGTTGGCCAAGGTCACACAGCTTTTAACAAGAAGAACCAAAGGTCAGGCCCAGGCAGTCTGCCCTCAAAGGCTGTATCCTTCACTCACTTTCCTTTTAAAATTGTAAGGTGTCATACCCAATTACATGACACTAATGTTAAGAGACAACGTTTAGTGCTTTGTAGAAAACCTGGAGGAAATATCAAAAAGATTTAATAGTTTTTTAATTATAAACTACACCTTATTCAAATATGCATCATCCTTTCCTACAATGCTACCTGTTGGATATATTGCCCGTCCACTACATTTATGACACAACAAAAATGCTTATCTCAAAGACAAAGATGATTTTCTAGAGGAAGCAATACCTAAACTGAGTAAGTGAGATTTAGAAATTAGCCAGGCAAAGTTCTTACAAATATAAGCATTAGTGTCCAAGATTCATGCAAAAACAGTATTTCTTTACGAAATGAAATTTAAAAAGTGAAAGGAATGAGGCTGTGGACCAGCACAATAACAAGGGTCACACTGCTAAACACCGCGGGTCTTGGGATCGTCACTGTATAGAAATAAATATGGACATTGGGGTCATCCCATTCTTTGAACAAGTTGACTTCTGTTCACTCTTTAAAAATAAATCAACAAGTGATAGATAATGTCTATCAGTCTCACAGTCTTGATGAGGCCTCGTCTGTGTTGGTTCCTGATTAAAGGAGGCCTGCATTTTCGAGAGCCACATTCTATTTGGCACTGCAGTGGCATCATGATAAAATCAAGTCTCTCCAGATTACAGATCACTATTTTTTAGTCTCAGAACATATTAATATAATAAATCTAGCTACCCTAGCAGATAAGATTGCATGCTGGCAAGATTCTTTTTGTTGCTATAATTATTATTATTTACCAAAATGGCAGGATTTTTTTTAAAGGTTCCTGTTTTTGTAGACCTTTGGAGATGTAAGAGATCGGGACCTGTATGCTTAAAGAAATGCAGTTTTGTTTTGTCCTCAAGAAAATGATTGTGGACTATTTTGATACTAGATATTTTCTAAAGCACATGTACACAGACTCAGTCTTTTGGCTGCTACATTGCTAAGAAGCTCAGTGCATGTGGATTTCTCAGGCAGCCACACAGAGCTAGTACGTGGGAAAGCAACCTTTGAAAAACTATAAAGGTCTACTGCATTTTGAAGTGCCAAAAATACTTACTAAAACAATTACTGTGCCAAAAATACACACAAATTCAATTTAAGTTTCAGAGTAACTCAGCAAGACACTTCAAGTAAAGTTTCCAGTGGCTCATGGGTCTCAGGTAACAGGCAGACAGTAATGTGAAATGAGACATATTTTATTTGATACTTTTCTGCTCAATATTGCTCACTATGAGTCCAGTACATGTATTTGGGGCTATAAAAATACAGTGATAATGAAATGAGAAAATAAAATGTGTGGAAACTACATTGGCTTATCTTCTACAATGATGATGCACTTCTAAAAAGATGATGCAAGAGGCCAGCATTGATAGAAGATGGATAAAATATCCCTCAAAAGCTCCACAGTGGTGAGCTGCCATGACTACTATTGCCACCTAAGCTAAAATAAACCAGCTTTCACTTGAGCATATGCCCAGCATTCATAGCCTTTCCTTGAAAACCTTCAACCTGGCTCAGGTCTTCCCCTACTGCTGTGTACCCAACATAGCAGGAAGACAGTCAAACAGGTAGTATGGACACTCTTAAAGTTGATGGTAGTTGACAAAAATCTCCCAAACATAAAGCCCTGCCACTATTCTATGAAGAGACTGTGTAGAGACTTCTAAAAAACTGTAAAAGTTTCTAGATGAAGAAATTTAACCCCTTTAAGCTTGACCAAGTCAAGATTTTAAACTTCAGTTTATTGAGTGGTTTAGAGCAGGCATTCTATACCTGAGATCCATTGTGTATAGGAGATCAATCAGTGGTCTTAAGTAGGTCTCTGAACCCATAAAAATTTAAGAAAAATTGTGTGTGCACACACATGCACAGTCCATGCAACTTTCAAGGGATTCTCAAATAAATCTATATTCAAAAAAAATTAAAGAACAATTGCTGGCCAAGATGGAGGCATAGATAGATATACTTTGTCTCCTCGTACAACCGAAAGAAAGAAAACAACAAATTTAAAAACAAAAATATTCAGAACTGCCAGAAAAATCTAACTCTATGGAAGTCCAACACTAAGGAGTTAAAGAAGAAACATTCATCCAGACTGGTAGGAGGGGAGAAGATGGGTGGCTGGGATGGAAATGACCTGTGGCAAAGAAGTGGGTGGAAGACCAGGGCAGGTGAGGCAGTGGCTGGTGGACCAGGCAGTCCCACATTTGCATATGGACTAACTGGGAGGAACAACTAGGGAGTGAAACAGGCCATGCAACCCAGGGTTCCAGTGTTGGTTGCCTCAAATAAAGCCTCAAATCCTCTGGCTGTAAAAATCTGTGGGGGTTGCAGTGGTGGGAGAAACTCCCAGCCTCACAGGAGAGTTTGTGGAGAGACCCACAGAGTCCTAGAATGCACATAAACCCATCCACCTGGAATCAGTACCAGAAGGGTCCAATTTGCTTGTGAGTAGCAGAGGAGTTGAGTCAAGAGCCCAGCAAGTAGCACTGTTCTCTCTTGGACCCCTCCCCCACATACAGTGCCACAAAGGAGCAACGTGGATTGCCCCACCCTGGTGAATACCTAAGGCACCACCCTTTACTATGTAAGAAGTGCATTGAGACAAAAAATATGCTTCCCCCGAAAAAAAAAATGTCCAAAATGAAAGAACACGTCAAAGCTCCAAAAATAGAACTAAGTGATGAAGAGATAGCCAACCTATCAGATGCACAGTTCAAAGCACTGGTAATCAGGATGCTCACAGAAATGGTTGAGTATGGTTGCAAAATAGAGGAAGAAGTGAAGGCTATGAAAAGTGAAATAAAGGAAAATGTATAGGAATCCAACAGTGACAGGAATGAACCCAGGACTCATATCAATGATTTGGACCAAAAGGAAGAAATAAACATTCAACCAGAACAGATTGAAGAAACAAGAATTAAAAACAAATGAGGAGAGTCTTAGAAACCTATGAGACAACTTTAAACATTCCAACATCCAAATCATATGAGTGCCAGAAGGAGAAGAGAAAGACCAAGAAATTGAAAACTTATTTGAAAACATAATGAAGGGGAATGTCTCTAATATGGCAAAGGAAATGGACTTCCAGGAAGTCCAGGAATCTCAGAGAGTCCCAAACAAGTTGGACCCAAGGAAGCACACACCAAGACACATCATAATTTACATTACCCAAGATTAAAGATAAGGAGAGAATCTTAAAGACAGCAAGAGGAAACAAGACAATTACCTACAAAGGAGTTCCCATAAGACTGTCAGCTGATTTCTCAAAAGAAACCTTGCAGGCAAGAAGGGGCTGGAAAGAAGTACTTGAAGTCATGAAAAGCAAGGCCCTACATCCAAGATTACTCTATCCAGCAAAGCTATCATTCAGAATGGAAGGGAAGATAAAGCGCTTCTCAGATAAGGTCAAGTTAAAGGAGTTCATCATCACTAAGCCCTTACTATATGAAATGTTAAAGGGACTTATTTAAAAAAAAAAATAAGATGATCAAAAATATGAACAGTAAAATGACAACAAGTTCACAACTATCAACAACTGAACCTAAAAAAATAATAATAAGCAAACCACTAGAAAAGGAACAGAATCACAGAAATGGAGTTCACATAGCAGGTTATCAGCAGGGAGGGAGAGGGAGAGAATGAGGGAAAAGGTACAGGGAATAAGAAGCATAAATCTTAGGTACAAAATAGACAGGGGGGTTAAGAATAGTGTGGGAAATGGAGAAGCCAAAGCACTTATGTGTACAATCATGGACATTGAAGTAAGGTAAGGAAAGCTGGGTGGGGGGCAGAGGGGAATAAAGGTGAGAAATAAATGGGACAACTGTAATAGAATAATCAATAAAATGCATTAAAAAAATAAAGACCTGTGGATCTCTAGTCACTAACATAATTCATCTTGTTTGAGAATCCTGGAAGGTTGTTGAGCAATCATCTAGCACACCATGTATGCAGAATTAATTGCATTCAATAATTTCCAAATGTTAGGGTAAAATGCTGGATCAACTCCAGAAGTAACATGGCAATCTAGACCTCAAATACAGCAGCATATCTGGAACTGCTGGACTAATTTCTTTGTCACTACCACTGCTACAGGGGGAAAAATGAACCCTCTGAATTTCACATCTGACTTCTACCTAAAATAGGGAGATCATGGGTCTCTCCTAAAACAACTATGTGATAAAATAATATACCCTGCTTGAAACCTTATCATCATCGCTCTCTAACATCTACAGTGAGAAGTTCAAACATAGTCTAAGGCACTCCATGATCTATTCCTGCCTTATCTTCAGCTTTATCTGCTACCATTTCTACTCTGGCACTCAATGCTCCAGCCAGATCAAAATATTTCATGCCTTGATGGTCCATACTCTGTGATCATACACACAGCAGTCCTCCTTGAAAATCTCTACTCCCTCACAAACTCCCTCTCATCCTTTCAGACATAGCTTGGAAGGCTTTACTTGAATTTTCCTTATAAAGTGACCCCTTTTTCTCCCTTGTCCCTTTGCTCATGTCACATGGCACTGTATATACATCTGCCTCCCCTATAGGACTATATGTTCCTTGAGTTTAGAAACTGTGTTATTTACCTGTTGGTCCTCATCGTCTAATACATGAATATTTGGTGAATTGAGTATTCTGTGGGTCTAGCAAGAGACCCAAGCCAAGGGGTCAAGCAGCATGGAATGAGCCATAAGTGGCTCAGTGCTATGGATCAGAATTGCAATTTCTAATTCTAGGAGAGGATATTTGCCTTCCACCCTAACTGCATAAGCCCTGAGCATGGGGCGATGAACATGGGATGGAAAGGAGGCAGGTGTGGGTGCTGGCACTGTGAAAAAATGGTATCTTCCTGGTCATCTGCAGGTGCAGACCTGGACTTCAGAAAACTTCCTTAAGTATATTATTAAAAACATGATCCTACTCTTATTCTCTGACTTACACTGACTGGTTTTGACTCCAACATGGTTTGAAGGAGTGGTAGGAAAGGGGAGCACAAAAGTTTTTTTCTTGTCTGTCCCATTATGAGGTGGCTTCATATTATCTGAAAATCCACCTAGCATGTATGTAAAGATGACCTGTACTTTCTTGGGCACTTTAATGTCTTCTTTTTTTAATTTTAATTTTTATATTTTAAAATTTATTTTTATTGCATATTTCCATCATCATTTCTCCCCCTTACACCCTCTTCCACCTCCACCCACCTCCCTCTCTTCTGCAATCACCACACTGTTGTCCAGGTCCATGAGTCCCTTTTTGCTTCTGAAGGCCCCATGGAGAGCCTGGTATTGCTGGTCTGCAGGGATTGTACTATCCTCCTGTTGCTTCTCTGCCTCAGCCCACCTTCCTTCAGCATTTCACTCCCTGCAGACCACTGGGATCCCATTGCCTTTGTAGGCCACATTCTTAAACAGGGAGTGAAGAAGCTCCCATCCAGCTTCTGTCCACCTGACCCCCATCTGATCCATAAGGAAGCTCTGGAATTCTTGCAGTCCACCATTGGTGCCTAGTTCTTCTCCTTTGGTGCCTGTGGCAGGTAATACTCCATTGTGCCCTCTCAGCTCCTAGGGACACATAGTGAGCTCTCCACAAGCTTCCTTAAGCCCTTCTCACCAGATGAAGATGAGGGGTAGCCTCCACTCTTCCTCTTTGAAGTGAAACTAGGAGTCATAGCAAAGGTCTTCCCCATTCTCTATCTCCCTTTTCTCTTTTACCCACCTCTGGAAGGCAGCACTTACTGTATCTCAGTATTTCAATTATAGGTTCTGATTCAACATCTGATTATAGTAAGGACCTAAGGTCACTGTGAAAAATGAATAAAATCATCTAGATAAAGCCCTTAGCATACTACTTATTAAGACCTTTGGAAGTAACCATATTATTATCACTGCTGATATGAAGAGTATTACTTTGAAATACAGATCCATTTAAGCATTTGTCCTTTTTAGCTTCCTTTGTAACATATTTTCATTTTCTTTAGGGAAGTATACCTTTCTGGCAGACATGAAAAAAGAATATTTGCTAACTTAAAAGGGACATAGTTCCATTTCAAACTTTTCAGCTGTCAGTTTAGGAATGTGTTGACGTTAAGGATCCTTTTGCATTTTCCCTCCCACTCTCTGAGGTGAAATGAATCAAATTCCCATTTCTAATCCAAGTTCCCATTGGAGGTGGTAGTTCTTCGTCTCATATATATCTACCTCATGAAGGATCCAAAACTCTTCTTTTGACAGGCAAATTTCTTTTATTAGTCTATAGTCTATAGTCTATTTTTAATCTTTATTGTGTTTTTTCCATTACCATTTAGTCCCTTTATATCCCCCTCACCCCAGCAATCACCCTGCTGTTGTCTGTGTTTATGAGACCTTTTTGCTTTTTGCTCAATTCCTCCACCCCCTAACCTGCCCCCACCCAGCACTGACCACCAGCTATCATCAGCTCTACTTTTAAATGCTGATGTTCACATTGGAGGTGGCATGCATTTAATTTATATGTATAGTGACACCTCATTCAGTCTGACCCCCCAAATTCAGAATTCAGCCTAAATCAATTAGTTGCATACAAGACAATATGTTTTAGTGGAGGGGCTGGTGGAGTTTGTGGCAATAGAGCAGAGGACCGTCCCTACCAAAGGAACATAGAAATTCTGCATAGAGTAGAACAGAAAGCATTTTTTATCAATATTTGAGGGTGCATATAAAAGGAAATGTAGTGTACTAGGAATGAGAAGGGAACACAGTGATTTTAGCTGACACTGTAGCGGCCCAAGGAGGATATCAGACTGGAAGAGGACCCTAGGGGAGCTTTTGGCTTGGGAGCTCAGGGAGGAAGCTTGAGTTTTAACAACCACAAAAAGCCAGCAGGAATGGTATGCAGTCCATGTAAAGCAGATAGCTGGTAATGAGATCCCCATTTTTGGCAAATGTACATGGAACTGTTACTAATATTAACCATATGCTAACCCATTAAACAGCTCTCAATGGATTTCAAAGTATTTAAATTATACAGAATATGTTCTTCAAATACAACAGAACTGAGGTATAAATCTATAAGCAAAAACAAACCATGGCATCCCCATACTTTTCAATAATAAGAAAAATAACATCTAAATTACCAATGGGTCAAAAAGGAAATCACAAAGGAAATCAGATGATATTTTCAATTAATGGTAATAAAATGCTATATATCAAAATGTGTACATACACTAACACATTACTTATTGAGAAATTTGTAGTTTTTAACTTAGATTATTAAAATTATCAGAAAAGAAGAAAAGCTAAAATTCAAATAGCTAATGATTCAGCTCAGGATGTTAGAAAAGGAGCAGAAAATTAAACCCAAAATCAGAAAAAGGAAATAAATAAATGAAACAAATATACACTAGAGGAAATCATCAAAACCAAAAGTCAGCTTTTTTGAAAAGACATAAAACTGAAAAAAGAATTGTACAAAAACTATCAAAAATGAGAAAAATAACAAATAACCAATATCAAGGATGAAAATACAGACATTGATATTATTAAATCCTGAATATATTTTAAAAGTTATAAGTAGATAGCATCTTACTTGATATGATGTGAGGAGGATGGCACTTTATTTTCTGATCTTGCTCCCCAAAATACAAAATCCAAGTTTAACCATGAGAAAACATCATAAAATCCAAATTGAAGGATATTCCTCTCAAAATGGTTACTGTCATCAAAAACAAGGAAAGTCTAAGAAAGTAGAACATGACAACTAAATGTAATGTGATATTCTGGGAGAGATCCTAGAACAGATAAAAAGATATTGGGGAAAAACTAATAAAATCCAAATCAAGTATTGAGTTCAGTTAATAACAATGTGTTGACATTGGTTCATTAGCTATGATAAATATGCTGTAATCCTGCATGATGGCAGCAATAGGGAAAATGGAATGTGAGATATCATGGGGACTTTTAGGACTATCTTTGCAACCGCTTTGTACATCTAAAACTATTCTAAAATAAGAATTTTGTTTAAAAATAATTACAAGGGGATATAATGCCAGTAAATTATTAGTTTAGATGAAATTAATAAATTCCTTTAAAAAGTACAATTTACATAAACTGACATAAGGAGAAATAGAATGTATTAATTGTCCTATAATTATTTTAAAAAGATTTTTTTTTAAAGCAAAAGGCAAAAGTACTCATTTTATGTGTTCACTGATTACCATAAATCTTGGTTATAATACATTAAAATTCCTACTCTGCATATTGACAAACATGCTACAGTAGCATACACTCATGTTAGCTTGAAATGCAAACATTTATTAAAAATAGATTTTTAAGATTTTATTTATTTATTTATTTATTTGAGAGTAGGGGAAGGGAGGGAGACAGAGAGGGAGAGAAACATCAGTGTGCAAGAGATACCTCAATTGGTTGCCTCTTACACATCCCCAGCTGAGGATATGACCTACAAACCAGGCATGTGCCCTGAATGGGAATTGAACTGGCAACCTTTTAGTTTGCAGGCTGGTGCTCAATCCATTGAGTCACACAAGCCAGAGCTAAAAACTGGATTTTTAATTCAAAATCTTTTTTCTAAAACCTTGGGCCAGAGAATTTCATTGGTGAATTGTACCAAATATTTAAGAAATAACTCCATTTTTGCGCAAACTCTTCCAGAAAATTTAAATAAAGGAAATACTTTTCATTCTATAAAACTTGACATGAGACCCTAGTTGGGTAGCTTAGCTGGCTAGAACATCATCCCAATATGCTGAGGTTGCAAGTTTGATGCCTGGTCAAGGCACAAAAATCAACCAATGAGTGTATAAATAAGTGGAACAAATTGATGTTTCTCTCTCTCTCTCTCTCTCTCTCTCTCTCTCTCTCTTCCTCTCCCTCTCTCTCTTTCTCCCCCTCTCTCTCTCCCCCTCTCTCCCCCTCTCTCTCCCTCTCTCTCTCTCCTTCCCTTCACCATCCTCTGTCTCCCTAAAAATATCAATAGTTAAAAAAATGGATAAGAACATTACAAGAAAGGATCATCATAGGCCCATCTCACTAATAACACACAAAAATCTTTTTTTTTAATTTTATTTATTTATTTTTAGAGAGAGGTGAAGGGAGAGAGAAAGAGAGGGAGAGAAACATCAATGTGTGGTTGCCTCTTGTGCACCCCCTACTGGGGACCTAGCCTGCAACCCAGGCATGTACTCTGACTGGGAATCGAATCAGCGACCCTTCGGTTCACAGCCCGTGCTCAATCCACTGAGCTACACCAGCCAGGGCACACAAAAATCTTTTAAGTACCATGTACTAACCAATTGCACCACTGGAGCTCCTAATAACACAGAAAAATCTTAAAACAAAATGTGAGCAAACTGAATCCAATGATTCAGGTAAAAGTTAATATAATACAAAATAACTAAGTTCAGTTTATTTCAGAAATGCAAAGTTTGTTTAAAATTTGAAAATCCGTGTAATTCATCACTTTAATAGAATAAAGAAGACAAATAATGAACATCTCAATAGATGTAGAAAAACCTCTGTTTATGATAAAAGTTATTAGCAAACTAGAAGTAGAAGGGAGCTTCCTTAATCTAGGAAGGGAGCTTCCTGAATCTTCCTTTCATTTCACAATTGTGAATATGAAAAATAAAAAGAAATGTATAGACAAAATATTAGAATTAGTAAGTACAGTCACTGGATACAAGATCAATATAGGAAATGTAATCTTATTCCTATAAGCTAGGAATAAGCAGTAAGAAAATAAAAAACTTTAAGATATCATATATAATAGCATCTGAAATTCCTAAGTACCCAGGAATAGACATATGGAAAGACATAAAAATCCTGCACAGAGAAAACTATACAATATGATTGAAGGAAATTGAAGAAAGCTTGAATGTATCTGGAATTAATTTAGCATAGCATGTGAGGTAAAAATTTAACTTTTTTTTTCAATTAGTGAAAAAACTATTTTAACACATAAATTGAAATCCTATTACTGATTTGAAGTGTCTCATTTCTTACACACTAAAATGTTCTTGGGGCTATTTCTGAGCTTATTCTGCTAATACTGTACTTGTATTATTTAAATGTGGTAGCTTTATAATCTGTTTCATTATCCAATAAAACGATTTCATCATTGCTGTATTTTCACATTCCTTGGCCATTTCTGTGAGCCTACTTTTTGAAATGAGGTTTAGAATTTATTTGTTGGTTCTCTCTCAAAATACCAATAAGAATTTTTACTGAAATCACAACAACAACAAAAACCTATTGGTTAATGAAAAGAGGGGAGGAATTTAGGTTTGTTTATGATGTTGAATCTTGCCACCCAGTAATACACAGGATAACTCTCTATTCTTGGCAGGCCTGTGTGAGCCATGATAAAACATGAACTTGAAATTGATAAATCTTTCTTTGTAATAAGAATGTTTACTAATTCATGCAGGATTTTGTTTGAGTGTCCTAGGTTCAAATCACACCTCCATCTCTTTCCAGCCAAGTAGCCATGGAACATAGAATTAATCTCTCTGAGCTTCAATTTCTTCATAGGAAATCCTTTTTACAGGGTTTTCTGAGACTTGAAAGAGACTATGAAGTACTTAGCACATTGCCTAACCTATGAATCACATTCACATTATGTTAGTTTTTCTTGTTGCTGTTGTTGATATTATTATTCTCCATAGCACCTCATTTAACTTTTACACAAAGACACAATATTTGTTGACTGTATAAGCATGTACTTGACCAGTGACATTTTAAAAAAGAAATTTAAATTATCTTTAATTTACTTGTGATTATACTGGAAATAATGCAGGAAGTGGACTGTGTGCTTTCTTGAGAGCCTAAAATGAAAATCTACTCCCACTCAGCCTAATCTCCTTTCCCAGTGGACATTCCAGTCACCTAAGTGGAGCTTGGAGCAGACGACAATAAATTTCCAGCTCAACAAGGAGTGGGGGAAAAAATCCTCTTACCCTTTCGAAGACCAAACTTCCATAAAGAAACCTAGAGGGGAAATACTTCTTATTGGGACTATTTTGGAAAAAAGAAAGCAATTTACTCATTTCAAAGAATGACTAACACTTATCAGGAGAGATTCACTTATTTTGTCAAAATGCTAGAAGTGAAGTCTTAAACCTGTTCTGCGCATACAGAAATCTTAGGCACTGAAAACCACATGAAGAAGAGCTGAAGAGGTTCAAGTAACAGAAAAGTGATCGGGAAAACGGGGCTTCACTTCTCCTAACTCCCCAGCTCCTCTGAATAGAGCATGCTTCTTGCCTTGTGAGGCAGCTAAGAGAACAGTATCCTCAGATTCAGCACGAGGTGGTAATAACAACACCAAAAACCCTCTGGTTCATTCCGTATTCAAGGGGGGCTGCTGTGGAACGATTTGTTTCACAACCAAAAGTTGACAGAACAAATTCAAAACATTTCTGTGTACATGTTTACATGTGCAGCAATTGGCATCCGCGGCGGGTCTGAAGGTGTGCCTGAAGTCCCTTATGCTTTTTGTAACATTTTCAAATTCATTGCTGTCTTCCCGATGACAGGAAATTCAGGTCTGCCTTCCTCCTGGGAGATCTTTATTCACAGACAAGTCAAAAACCCTTGACAAAAGGCAACCAAGGGAACTTGTTGACCTTTTAGCTGTCTGGCTAACATCAGTGCAAGTATTGTTCCCTGATAAAACAAGAAATTCAATTTAAGGGGAAATTTAGAAGGCATTTAAGGCACTCTCATTTTATTCTACCACTTGGGCTGTCTTTCAAACTGAGAACAAATGTAAATAAACAAGAGCTGCGCTCTTATTCTGTAGATTCAATAACAAATATCTGGACTCACAGCTTGATGTAAATGAGACACTGTCAGTCTCCTTATTTATCTCTCCCTTCAGCTATTTGTTTAATTTTTTTCTCACCCATTCTCATACACACATACAATTATTAAGAAGTTAAAGCTTCACTTTTTGGCTAGATCATTTGTTTTCTTTTCCCCATGTCATTTATTACATCTTGAAAAGCTATATTCCTTTATAAATGGGAAAAAGAAAATCATATCTCAACAACGCACTCTCAAATATTAATTCCTTGTGTGATGTGCCTGAAGTGAAGATATTCGAATAAAGAGTTTGCTGATCTTCTAATCACATAGTGGTTTATTTAGTTTGTAATAATTTTTAGTTTAACAGACATTGTATAATAACATTTTTTCCTTTGCAGTCAATAAAACAGTCGTTCATCAAACAATTAGTGTCAGGCACTGTGCTAGGAGTATAAAGTCAAATAAGAAAAAGGTGCTGCCTTCAGGAAGGAAGAGCCTGAAGGAAACCAATACAGGTCAAATCTAGATGTTCACCTACGCACATGAATTGCACACACAGCTATAAAAGGAAACTCCCTACACGAAGCACTCACAAAGTATTCTATTTCTGCTTAATAGCATCTCATATTCCTATAATTTCTACAGAGACCTCACATTTTAACTACTCCAACTAAACTCAGCACTTTAGAGTAATGTAATAGTTCGATAGCTACGGGGGTATTTTGGAAGATGGTGGAAGAGGAAGGGAAAGAAGTCTTCTTTAGATCCATCAAATGTTACCTTATTAAAGCAGATTTGAAGTGCTTACATGACATAGTACAGCATAGAAATGGGAAAGAGTGTGAGAGCCTCTTAAAGGCTATAGAATTATCAGTTACTGAAAGGTATGTGCTATTGGTGCCCACTCTTAAAGGTGTCTACCTTCTTAAGAGCAAAAATTGTTGAGGGAGAGGAGATAAGGAAAGACTTACCTTCTTTCTTTTACCTTTGTACTCTCCATGATGTAATGTCTTGTCTATTAGGATTTGCATCCTAACAGACAAGACATTTATCCCAGTTTCCAACAACAACAAAAATGTTTTAGAAACACACAGTAGTAACAGTGAGGCTAGAAAACAAAGAAGTTTTTTTTGTTTGTTTGTTATGGTCCTCCCAGTGAATTCAATTGTTTGAACTTGGGAAAATTCATACAAGAATCGGATATGTCATCACTGTTTGACAACATTCCAACTCACCCACTAAGAGCATAACTCCAGTTCAAGGCATAAACCCAAAGATACATAAGTTGGGAGTGACTGGGATGGACAGCATGAGCTAGATAGAAGGTAACACTTGTAGAATTTTGCCACTGAGTGACTCCTGAGGACTTCCTGTGCAGCTGGAAGCCAGACTCTCAGAACCAACCACAAAATGGCAAAGGAGAAACTGAGCAAAAGTATCTATGCATGGCTATTCACACATTTCAGTCCCTTATTAAAATATAATTCCAAAAAAGTCATAGCCACCCTACTTTCATTGCAAAATTCTAGAATTTTTAAGCACAATTCTCAAGGGCTCACAGCATTGTGATTAGGATGTTTGCATAGAGTCCTCATCCTATGACTTCCAGCTCAGGCTTTCTATCATGTAATACTAAGCCTACAGCCTGCAGCAGAAGGTGTGGCATGCCTTTGGCAGGGCCAGACCTCGAGGCCAGGCACCTTATGGTAATAAAGCAAAGCTCCAGACCTGCTGTGGAGACTTTACCAGGAGGGTTGAGACCAGGAACTTCCAATCTGTGCTTCTCTTGACCCAGTAGGAAATATTTTATATCACTATTCAGTGCACACACATGCATGTGCACACATGCACCTACACACACTCAGACCCATAACTTGCTCAATAGAGTTTTGAGTCTGATGATAGAGCCTAAGTCCATGAACAGAGTGAAGCTGTGTAGTATCAACGATGAAATGCCTACCACTTGTGGAACTTTAGATGCCCATTTTGAAGTATGAGATCAAACAGTAGTGTGAAGGGAGTAGGACATCACTCTTTAGCTCTCCCTACCATCTGCCCATAGATTAAAAGAAACAGAAGGAATCTGAAATGCTGTCTCTGCTTTTTGCCTCTACCACTTCTCACACTTTGGATGTATGTGCCTATGTGTGTATGTGACTTAACTATATTTTCTCTTTACAATAGGGCTCACATCTGAAGTCAAACCTTCCACTGTATGGGACATCATCAATTAATCATCCTGTTGAGTGTATCTACTGCAGTAGACTTAGCTACCAACTCTTACAGGGTCTGAAACTATGTAAGACACGCTTACTCTGTGCTCTCATTAGAACTTGCATGTTCCTTTCCCACTGCTCTCATCAAAGTGGTAGAAAAGTTTGCAGCAAAACTAGGAACTTTGTGAAGGTAACAAAGAGTAGAATTTGCGTCTCATTTTTATATCTCCTGAATATAGCTCAGAACCTGGGATGTAAAAGTTACTCAATAAATGTTTACTGAGTGGATAGATGGATGGATGGATAGAGTACATCCAAAAGCCCTTTCTATATTGTTTACCTCAATGAAGGTAAAAATCATATGACAGTCTCTCTTTGGGGAGAAATATACCTATTAGGGAATTATTTCATTTAGTTTTAACTGTGTGGACTTCTTTGTGACCACTCTCTACTTGTGGAGTAGGACAAGCAGGACTATAGATGTATATTCATTCATTTGATAAATATTACTGCCCCCATTCTACACGTACTTATCTCTGTGCTAGTAAAATATTTGCCCTGAGCCCTTAATGTCTATTTGAAATGGATCAAAGAATCAGTCATGTGCAATCCATATGTGAGATTCACATCCAAGCAGATAATAGAACACACTGCTTAACCCACCCTGCACCTCATTCATAACCCACCCAAATCTACCCACCACACACAGCAGAAGTTTTCTCATTGATCCTGTCCATAGACAAGCCAATTTTTGTTTCTAGAAATCAGTAACACAGTGGAATTCATGTTTAAGGAGATGTCTTCCCTTCCTTTTCTCCCATATCCTTTTTTCTGTATTTTATTTCATCTTTATTGTATTTTGTTCATTATGCTTTAGTCCCCTTATACCCCCTGCCCCCAGCATTCACCACACTGTTGTCTGTGCCCATGAGTCCTTTTTCCTTTTTGTTCAATCCCTCCCTTGCCTTACCTCCCCAACTTTAAACATGTCCTAGCCTCACACAATTATGTCTAAATTTTAAATAAGGAAATATAGTTTATAAAAGGCAGCCATATAGATAATCTCAATTAATCCTCATAGCAACTCTGTGATTGCTCCAGGACCCAACATATTCAGGGCGACCTTGTCCTCCTCTTGTCTTCCTGGTCTTCAATCCTAATTATTCATTTTGGTGATGTACAGCTTTGTTCCTTGTACTGTTCCAGGCTGGTTAGTATTAGGAGATTGCTGGATAATCTCAATGTGGGCCAGCTTCTGACATCAGCCAGAACTTATTCCTGAGAGCGTTCTATAAATTATAAGCCTGTTAATTTAACTTCTTTAACCATCCATGTGACCCTCATTCTATTTTTGAATCTAGCCAATTTGTATTGGTCACCTCCACTCTGAAGTGTTAAAATATGGTACTTAGTAAATAATGTTCAGAGTAATGATACAATTCTAACGGGGTTTTGTTCTTCTAAGAAACCTGCCAAAAGGAATAGGCATACACGTATTTTACTGAGTATTTATTTCATAAGAGAGAGCAAGAGGTTAAGAGATTTGTGTAAAGAGACCCCCGCAGAGGAAGCAAAGGGGCAGGAAATGTGGAAGAAAGGACTAAAACATAAGCCTGTCAAATTCCACTGAGCCTTCAGGGGACCTGGTTAAACGCTGCTGAATAGAACTCTTTCTTCCCTCACATAACACCCTGGTACTGACCCCATCCTGAGTGAAGTTCTAGGGGATGTTTTCACCACTTTTGAACTATGAGTCAACTTTAGCTGGAACTTTTGATATAGTGGTTTGAATTGATTAAGACAGTGTCTGAAGACGTCCTGCCCTGGACGGACTTGCCACCCACCGAGAGATGGGCGCTTGTGCACCGCGCTGCATGTTCCTGGCCTGGGTGTGGAGATGGCACTCTTTTGCAGTGGTCACTGGAGTCATCTATCGATATACTGTCAACATGCAATGGTCAAGTTTAACAACCTGCTTCAAACTGAGTTCACTGCCTTATAGCTAAACAGGGCAATTGCCCTTTCAGACTTGGGTGGCTGGTTAGTGCCCTAGAAAAGGATAAAATATGTGGTCAAATATCTGATTAAAAGGGGGCAAATGTGCTTTCAGAACTATTTGTTTCTTTGGCTTTACAACCTTTTCAAAACTCTGCATTTCTGTGGAGAGAGTAGGGAAAGAAGTCTAGTCACCTAGTTTCATTTGATCAACTACTCCACATTTCCCTAAAAGTTGACTCCACTGATGTTAGACCTCATTCCTCTGGCAAAGGAGCCATATTCTCTTCCCGACACCACCAGGAATCCCATGGAGACAAAACCCTGTCCACATTCTCAGTAACGTACGCACTCGATGCAGCCCACCGCACTGCCTGGCCCAGTGGGGCTTGTACACAGGTGGAAGACCCTGAGGTGGATTTTCCACAAAGCAAAGGAAGCCCGAGCTTTAATACCTCAGGCCCTAGACTTAATCTTTTTAGTATAGTTCTGTGGTATTTTGTTTAAAGAAAACCCTAGAATTGTGTAAACTTCAGATTCCAGAAAACCTGTATCCACCCATGACAAGAACAAAGTCACTAAAGCCTCAACACCTGTAGCTGACATCACCTTTCAGAGATACGTGTGTACATGGAGGCTGAAAGAGAGATGAGGTACTTAAAAGTTCCTGCCACATTTGTGATTTTATGGCCTGAAGAGCCACCCACATTGATCCTTCTCAAATGTCCATCGAGGTCAATCCAGAAACCTTCTCTGGAAGAGGATTAAAGATAGTAACCTTTTAAAAGTATATACCCTTATTTAGGTTAATACCTTCCTTGTTAAAGGTATTAACAAGGAAGATGGATATTTCTCACATTTTTATGTGACATCCCAAAAGATATACTTCCTCCATCATCCTTACCCTTTCATTTCTAACCTCATGACAAGCACAAAATGAATATTCAAATTGGTTACTAAGAATCTAAGTGATTTAAGAAAGCTGACTTTGAGGAAGAATGTCTTCAAAGGTAGTATCAGTTAATGTCTTTTCTTTCAGTTGTGAAGTGAAAGAACCCAGGTGTTCTGTTCTGTTTTGTTTTGTTTTGTTTTGTTTTGTTTTAGAGAAAGTCAATTATCAATAGTGGTTTATTTAATTTGAAAATAGCATAGTCCACTGTAGACTTTTTTAGTATCTCTTTTATTAATTTTAGAGAGAGGGGAAGAAAGAGAGAGAGAGAGAGAGAGACATTAATTTGTTGTTCCCTTTATAATGCATTCATTGGTTGTTTCTTGAATGTGCCTTGACTGGGAATCAAACATGCAACTGTGATGTACAGGGACAACACTTTAACCAACTGAGCTACTGTGCCAGGGCAACTGCAGATTTTTTAAAATATGGATACAAACCCTGACCAGTATGGCTCAGTTGGACGGGCATTGTCCCAGAAAGCAAAAGGTTGCAGGTTTGATTCCTGATCAGAGCATCATGTCTGGTTATGGTTTCTGTCCCCAGTCAGGGTGCGTATGAGAGGCAACCAATGGATGTTTCTTTCTCACATTGATGTTTCTCTCCCTCTCCTCCCCCTCTCTAAAAATAAGTAAATAAAAATTAAAATAAAATAAAAATATGGCTGCAAGTTCTGTTTACCTTCAGCTACATGAAATAGGCAAACAGTGCTTTGGTTTACAAAGAAGAGTTGTTCACTGTTAATTAAAAGTCTGTGAGATCCAGGGAGACTTTCAAATCATTTCAAAGACCCCTTGCATGAAATTTGCAGTACACCTTTGAAATATGCCTCTGTCACAGCTGCCCTCTGATGAGGCTCGGGTTCCAACCTGTGCCACTCCAGCAGTCTGTGCATCGACGACTGCCAGGTGGCATCCGCTTCCCCACAGCGTCCTCCTCCTGTCTGCCATGAGGGAATAAAGCCGCATCGCCCTGGGAAGCTCCCACCAGTAGCTCAGAAGAAATCTGTCTGCAGAGACGACATGGCAAGCATACTTGAAAATGTGAATTATTGCTGTCATCAACACATTGCTTCCCCCGTGCCCCCACCCGGCGTATTGAACCTTTGACATTGAAACAGTTTGCTTACACATAGTTGCAATATTTGTCATTTGCCTTGGGCTTATTGAAACATATTCATAGCTAGTTGTTTGGGGCTTTGTAGGATGCAAAAAAAAAAAAATCTTTCTCTGTAAACTTAATGAAAATGAAATTAGCAAACATACTCAATAAGTTGCCTTAAAATTTTTGTGATTTGTTATTTAAGAAAGTACCTGTAGGAAACAACTACTCTAAATAGGCTAAAATAAAAATTTAAAAAACCATAGTAAACATTTTTGCCGCTTCAAAGAAACATGGAGTCTTTGGTTCAATGCTAAGCACACCCCCAAATAAGAAAGAACTGGAAGTGAAAGGAAAATGCTGAGAGCATCTGTAAACTTGGGCTTGCATCGCTTGTACTCCAGAGATAGTTGTGGCAATTGTGCTGATAAAAGAGAATTTATGGATGTAAGTCATTTATGCCAATATAGCTCTGGCATGAATTGCTGTGAGTACAATTGGTGACTGCAAAATCAACCACTTAAAACATTTTTTCACCTTCAGAATATCCTCAAAGGTTTTCCACCAACCTTTCACTGTTACCTAATCTGTAGGTGACTTTTTCTTGTTAGACCATTGGAAAGACATTGAGGAGATCCTTCATCAAGTTATATTCTAACACTGTATGACATGAAGGAAAATATTTCCAATCACTTCAAAAATTATTTCTTAAGCAACTGACTTGCTTATACTGTTAGGGTTAGAATTCATAAGGCAGATTAAAATAACTGTGACTTGAAATCCATTTGCTCTCTGCCCACAATCTGTAGCCATTAGGGACATGTTAGCAAAAATAGTTCTTTGGAAGAAATTATAAATAGCCATATTTTAAAGTCATTTTTCTACCATTGGTTCTGTATCAACTCTCCCAAAACAGCATGATTTCATTTTTCTTAAATATTTGATTTATATAACCTGAAATTTTTACATGGTAGAGAAGAAAATTTAACATAGTACCGGATAATATAGAATGCTTAATTACAGTTTCCAACGCTATGCTTTGTTTGAATTTTCAAATCTCTGACATACCACCTTTACCATGGACAGTAGACTTAATTCATATGATTGGTTTTTCTCTCCAGGACTGGGAAGGAGAGAGAGTTAAGGCGTCGGGCAGGCTCCTGGCCCTGGGAGTACACGTCAGCTCTGCGCCCCAGGTGCCTCACTCGCCTCACCTGAGCCCGGGCCCCATGGTCCCCAGCCCCAGAGTAGTAACAGCCAGGCTGCTAAATTCGTCTTCAAATAGCTGTTACTCTGTCCAAATACAAGTGTCTAGTCCCAACTCTCCGTTCCGGTGAGAGAGAATGATAGTCTATGGCCCTCTTTTCAAATTCTAATTTCACACTAAAGATTATATAAATAATTTCTATTCCACATGAAGAGGAAAATCATGCCATTTTACCAAGGCAAATTTCTTCTTATTTTTGTATGGAAAATAGCTCAGGTGCAAATTACCATATGACCTATTTTCCTAATGACTTGGGGAAATGGATGGTTTATGTCAAACACTGAAACTTTGACCACAAGATCATCACTCTTTTCCATCACTAATTGTGAGTGAAGCAAATTCTAATACCATGGCTTTCAAAGCCCTCCACACATCTTTACGATTTGTTCATTGATCCGTATTCATGCCTTAGTTTTAATAATGCAACATACTTTCTAGACTGTCTCTACCACTGAATTACCTCAGACAACTGACAATTCTTCTGCACTTTATGTTATCTGAATAGTGATGAGTTAGAAAAAGGTATTTTTCTGTAACAATACGTTAAGTAATAACATCAAGAGCATTTAGAAAATATGGCAATCAAAATTTTGTGTTTGATTTTAGTAATACATATCAAATTATGGTTTGAAAATTTATTGTTAATATTGTATAAAGCCCTAGTATGGATCTCTAGCAATTGCTTATGTTGTAGGTCAGTATTTCTTCTCAACAAAAACATAAGGCCCAGAGTCAGGGAAACAAACGTAAGTTAGGATTTCTTTATGTTGTATATTTATTAGTAAAGGATCCTGTGGAGAGAAATGTTTGGAAGCTGTTTTTGAAGCTTTTCAAAAGGACTGAAAAGAGGAGCAATGAGCTATTTTCCCATGGGAAGAGCTCAGGACTGGACTTTGCAAGAGTGGGCCTGACACCGGCAAGCAAAAGCTTGAGAAACTAGTCTCTCTCTAGTTTCTGGATATATGAGTCTCAATCACCTGTGCTTTTCTGCAGAATCCACCTGGCCAATCTTCCCTTTTACCTCATTATGTCCTCCTTAGCAGGTCCAGTGAACGCTGCTAAAAGATCAGCACATAGTATTCATTCTGTATTGACTGTGGCTTCAGTGGTTGGTTATAGGCTTCAAGAAATTGTCAGTTACAGCCAGAATCCCAGGCTAGGGGCTGAGAGAAAAGAGGCCTCTTTATGCTCACAGAGTGGTCTCCTCACACCTCCCAGACTGCAGGGAGGCCAGCTGAAGCACTGGTGAAGCACAGAATTCCTGACTCCTGGTCATTGCCTCAGGTAGAAGCTTCTAGAAGTTCCCCCAGCAGAAGCACAGGCTCTCTGGAGACCCCTAAACTTCAGAGAGCATTATCAATCGGAGAGATGAACAAGCCCTGATAACAAATCCAGCGGAAACCTTGCCACCTGACTTTTTTTTTTTTCCGAAGACCTTTTCAAACCATTCTCTAGTCACTGAGTAGAAAGCAGTAAATTGGAGCAGCAGGCTCAGAATTTGGAAGGCTCAGGCAGGCAGGGCATGCTGAGGGATCAGTTTCTGCAACCCTCTCTTCTGCCCAGGGGTCATACATAATGGAAAAGGAGGTAAATAAGAATTAAATGCCTGAAGTCTCTTTTTTCTTCTGTCCTTTGATTACACCACTATATTATTTATGATTCCCCCAAGAAAAGGAAACTTCCCTTATGTGCCATTGCTTTTGTAAATTGTTAAAGAATCACAAAAATGAAATACTCCACAGTGGGTTTTTCTCTATTGCCTTTTTCTGCCGTACTGACCCCTTTTAAGTGATGGTTTGCCCACCCATGTTCCCCTCCTCCACAGCCACCCTGTCCCCACCACCTCCAAATAAAACCAGCCTCACTTTCACTATATCTTATTTACCAAAGGAAATCAAATATGTCTTAAGTCCACAGAACTGGGTGTAGTGTTCATGGGCACAGTCCTGGTCTTGCATTATATGATACCATTTTGTGTCTCAGGGACCGTGTTTCAGGTCAACAGTCTACATTCTCTGTTTCATGTTTGCATGAGAACTGAGTGAACAATTACACGGTGGGAACAGTGAACACAGGAGATGCAAACAGCTTAGGTTTGGTTTGCTTTTAAATACAATTCTCAATGGCTTGGGTGGGAGGAGGAATGAAAAGAAATGTGCAATTTCTCAAAGTTTCATATTTGCTTTGCCCAAATAGAATTTGACATAAGGGCTCTCTAATTCAGAACCTATTTAGAAGTTTCTACCATTGGTTTCTTTCCTCTAAACAAAACTTCAGGACTATTTTTTTTTATATTACTTACCACCACCACCAGGAAATTTAAGAGACTGAGGATACAGGTCCTTCTGTAATCCTTTCTTCCAGCTGAAGAGAATTCTTTTTAATAGAAAGGGGTATGAATAACAGGTTAGATGATGTCAAGGAAGAGACCAATAAGATACTGGAATGATGAAAGTTTCATGTAATAACTCCTAATGGATTTAAGGGGAGAATGCAATGAGAAATAAAATCTGCCACATGTGACAGGAGAGATTCTTTTCTGACTCAAGGTTACCAAATGTCCTGACTTTCTACCTTTGAGACTGTTTTGTACTCACCCCTCCTTCAGAGCAGAATAAAGCAAGCTTGAGGAGAAACAAACCCAGGACAGAAGAGAAGTTACACTGGAATGGCCTTAATGAGTATGCTATTTATGGGAATGAAACTCTAGGAACTCAAAGTCAGAAAAATTGTTTCTCTCACATTCATTCATTAAATTCCCTCAAGCTCTGTGGCCTATACCTACCAACTGGGAGTTTGTCACCTGCCCCAGGTGAGTCTCAGCCCATCGCCTGCATAGTGTGTGCACTAGGTTTTTTTAATAGGCAGTCTTCATTTTATACTATACATTAATATATTTCATATTAATACACACAAATATATGTATATGGCCTGTCCAGAAAGTATCCAGCCACACACTATGAAAAATAGAGACATTTACTGAAGCAGATACAAGATACAAGAAATACTGTACATAAGACAATGACATCTCAGCCCCCTTCAAAGTAGGCACCTTGGGACCTCACATAGTTCTCCCAATCAAGATCAGCTGCCCCATCATATTTTCCTGAATCTCATCAATAGTCTAGAACCTCTTCCCTTTCAAAGGTGATTTTAGTTTTGGAAAAAGCCAGAAGTCACAGGGTGCCAAATCTGGGCTGCAGAAGGGCTAAGTTACCTGGGTGATTTGATGTTTCACCAAAAACCTCTGCACAAGATGTAATGCGTGAGCAGGTACATTGTTGTGATGAAGCTGCCAATCACTAGTTACCCATAGCTGCAACATTCTGAATCATCCAAATAGTTTCTGCGGAGAAATGTTCAAGCTTAATGCAAAATTTGATACAGATTCATTGCCCTACTTGCTCAGTCATTTTTAATGTAACAGCCACACAGTACACATGCTCACTCAACAGTATCTACTGCCCCTACTGACTAGTATAGTGAAGTTGTCATTGTTTACACATACACATTCCAGTCCACTATCCTTGGATACCAAGTTACATCAATGTCATGCAAACCATTCTTGTTATAGTAACAATGGTTGGACTTTTTCTGGACAGACTGTGTACAAACACACACACACACACACACCATATATATATATATATATATATATATATATATATATATACACACACACACACACACACAGTATGCTACATTACACTGTATACTCATTAGATATAGATGTATCTATCACATACATACAGAATTGTATGTATGTTCTGTATGGGCACTTTAAGAGATTTTAAGAATAGCTTTGAGTCTCTACTCCACTTTCACTTTACACACTGACTCTACAAATTAACCCCCTTGTATGATCACTGCAATAATTATGGCATTTAATTAAGTTTGAGTGCCTTTGCTCAGACAAAGCACATCTGCAGTAACTGAAAGACCCTGTTGGTGCATCTGTGCAAAGTCTGTCACAGAAAATGGGAGAGACACCGGAAGAGTGGGAAATAGAGAAATATACCAATTTTCAAAAGGAGAATAAAGATATAATCCAGAAGTTAAAACTAAAAAATTCATTTGACACAGATCTCAAGCAACAACAACAACAACAAACTTTAGGATATTTAAATAATTCAGAGGCATTAGGTGGTGATTGCAATTGGCCAGCATGGTTGCAATAAGAATAATTCATAACAAGCAAAGCTAATCTTTTTCAATTATACTATTCTCCTGTTTTTAAGGAAAAAATCATTAAGACTATATCTCAATTTTGTGATATTCTAATGGAAAAAATGAAGAATAACATCAATTTATGAACTGGCATCAAATTAGAAAAAGATTTTAGTCAAATCCTTCCCTAATTTACACTTACCTCCATCTTGTTCAATATTCTTCTTTAATATCTTAGATGAGCCCTGGCTGGTGTGGCTCAGTTGCTGGTTTAATTCCCAGTCAGAGCACATGCCTGGGTTGTGGGCCAGGTCCCTGGTGGGGGGCAAGCAAGAGGCAACCACACATTGATGTTTCCCTCCATCTCTTTCTCCCTTCTCTTCTCTCTAAAAATAAATAAATAAATATTTAAAAAATAATATCTTGTATGAAAACTATACAACAATTATACCTTATGTGTGGATTACAAAAATCTGGACAGGAGAGAAAATTCACGCAATTAGTATTCCCAAAAAATCCTCAGCGAACTGAATTTGAAGAGCAAAGCTAATAAAACTTCATTTGTAAGAGAAATATAAAGGTCATCACTAAAGTGAAAATTTTTAACTTTGCACAAACAGAATTAGGCATATCTGTTTCAAAAACAAATCTTGTGGAAAGAACTAGACTTTTCATCGACTAAAAGTGTAATGTGAGCCCATCGTATGATATATCTGCTGAGAAAGCCACTGCAGTCTCTGGTTGCATTTCCCGTCCTCAAGGAAAGAGGAGATTATCTTTTCATTGAACTCCACACTACTTGACCACCCGTGGAGTACTCTATTGACTTTAGCGGGCCGCATCTTTAATCCATCTTCAACATGACAGCCTTTCAAATATTTGAAGACAGCTTTCAAGCTGCCTTCTCCAAACTAAGTATCCCTCTTCTTAATAAAACAAGGTGGTATGTCATCAGGACAATTCCTTGTTAATAACAGTGCCCTCTACAAATTTGCCAACAACTTTCTATAAATGTCTCACACGAGATTGGATGGAATGTTCTAGATGTACTCTCACCTGCCCAGTGTAAATCATCTTTATATTAATCAAGTATAATATTACAGCAAATCTATATCGTACATGCACTTAATTTACACTAATATTACTACACATTTAAGCAAAAGTTAATGAAAGGATACTGCCCATCCAGTGAACAACCGTCCCTGAGTAAACATGAGATGAGAGGTGCGAATCTGGACATTCCTGGCTCATAAATGCAATATTTCTTATAGCAAAGGCTAAAGATGTGTACTTTGTGTTGCTGTTTAGTTTCACTTCTAAATAGACTACTTGTGACTTTTGATAATGACATAGGATGCAATTCTCTTTCATATCTTTTTTTTTCAGTTACTTCACATTGTTGGTCTTACAGTCAATTTTTCACAACACTAAATGCTTAGTAAATTAGTTCTACTCTATCTTATATTTGTACCATTGTTTTGTTTCATTTTGTTTGAACTTCAGTATAGGATTTTATGTTTGTTTCTATTACGTTTCTTCCTATTAAATTTGACTCATTGTTCCAGACTATTGCTTTTGGAAATCAAATTGCTGTCACGCTTGTCCTTCTGTCATCTGGTTTCCATGATAAACCCATACCTGATCCCTCCTTCTTGGTTGCCATTGCTGGTTCATTAAGATCTTTACATGAACTATTAACTACATATTACTGAATCTAAAATACATTATTTTTTCACATTTTTTACCTATGTTGAAATTATGTCTTAAAATCAGGGGCATCTTGAAGACAATAAGACAAGCCAGAGATGGGGAGAAAATATTTGCAAATGGCACATGTGCTAAAGGACTCTTATCCAAAGTATACAAAAAAGAAAAAAAAAGAAGACTCTTCTAATCAAGATGGTGGCATAGGTAAACATGGCTCACCTCCTCGCACAACCCTATCAAAATTACAACTAAACCATAGAACAACCATCATTCAGAACCATCAGAAACTGAGCTGAATGGAAGTCCTACAACTACAGAACTAAAGAAGATACCATATCAAGAGTGGTAGGAGGCCCAGAGACACAGAACAGGTTGGTCCTATACCCACACATGGCAGATAAGAATCAGGAGGAATATCTCAGAATTGAGTGGTCTCGGCCTCACACCAGCACCCCCCAGCCCAGGATTCCAGTGGTAGGAAGATAAGTATTCATGACTTCTGGCTGTAAAACCCAGTGAAGATTGAGTCTGTGGAAAACAGAAACTTCTGGAATCCCAAACAGTTTCTCTTCAAGGGCCTATGCATAGACTTACTTGGACTCACTCTTTCTGAGACCCAGTTCCTGGGCAGCAGATTGAAAAGCATCAGAGTCATACAGGGAGGAGCTGAATTGTCTGGCATCAGGGTGAGAGCTGGGGAGCAGCTTTCTCCCAGACAGAAGTGCTGGCAGAGGCCATTGTTTCTTTTCTGAGCCCGCCCCCTACAGAGCCAGCAGGCAACATATCTGAGTTTCCATCAATCTAGCTAATACTGTTTGCCCCATTATGGTGATTCCCTGAGGCCTTGGTCCACCCAACTTTCAGGCCTACCAAAGCTATTTCCCAGGGCTTTTCCATATGAATGGCTTCTCTTGGCCCATGCTTCAGATTTTCCTAAATTCTCTCAAACAAGCAGCATCTGGCTTCAGCAAGCCCTGAGCCTTATATTTCTTATTAAGTTTCCCAGGCCTTTCACTAGCAGCAGCCAGCCTTGGTTCACAGATTGGAATCTTATAGGTACCTCTAAGCCCAGCACAACTAGCAACCATCTTCAAATTGCTTTGTAGCTAATTTTGTATGACCACAGACAGAACATAGGTGGTGGCTGACCTTGGATTTGCCAATAGCACTCAAGGCTTAACTACATGAAGAGGGTGTGCACAGCCCACACAGTGGATACACCTTGAGTACCCAGCTTGGGTAATAAGGGAGGCTGTGCCACTGGACCCTACAGGACACCTACTACATTAGGCCACTCCATCAAGCCTGGGAAACATAGTATCTCTACCTAATAGATAAAAACAAACAGAGGGAGGCTGTCAAAATGAGGAGACAAAGAAACATGGCTCAAATGAAAGAACAGAACAAAACTTCAAAACAAGAACTAAATGAAATGGAGATAAGCAATGTATCAGAGGCAGAGTTCAAAACACTAGTTATAAGAATGTTCAAGGAACTTAGTGAGTACCTCCACAGCATAAAAACATCCAGTCAAAAATGAAGGATATGCTAATTGAAATAAAGAACAATGTACAGGGAATCAACAGTAGAGTGGATGAAGCCAAGAATCAAATCAGTGATTTGTAACATAAGGAAGCAAAAAACAACCAATCAGAACAACAAAAAGAAAAGAATAATTTAAAAAATGAGGATAGTGTAAGAAGCCTCTGGGACAACTTCAAGCCTACCAACATTTGCATCATAGGGGTACCAGAAAGACAAGAGAAAGAGCAAGAAATCAGAAACTTGTTTGAAAAAAATAATTAAAGAAAGCTTCCCAATTTGTTGAAGGAAATAGACATGCAAGTCCAGGAAGCACAGAGAGCCCCAGACAAGATGGATCCAAAGAGGTCTACTCCAAGAGACATCATAATTAAAATGTCAAAGGTTAAACATAAAGAATCTTAAAAGCAGCAAGAGAAAAGCAGTTAGTTACCTACAAAAGAGCCCCTATACGACTATCAGCTAATTTATCAAAAGAAACTTGGCAGACTAGAAGGGATTGGCAAGAATTATTCAAAGTGTTGAAAAGCAAAGACCTATAACCAAGATTATTCTAATTAAAGAGCTTCCAGACAAGAAAAACCTAAAAGAGTTCATCATGACCAGACCAGCATTATATGAAATGTTAAAGCATTATATGAAATGTTCAGCATTATATGAAATGTTAAATGATCTTCTTTAACAAGAAGATCAAAATCATGAACAATAAAATGGCAATAGATACATACATATCAACAATTGAATCTAAAAAACAAAATAAACAAGCAGAACAGAAATAGAAAAAAAAAACTCTTAAAACTCCACAATAAGATGAACAACATAATTAAAAAGCAGGCCAAACACCTTAACCGATATCTCACCAAAAATATACATATGGCAAGTAAACACATGAAAATACATTCAACATTTATTTAAATAGGGAATTGCAAATTAAAAGAACAATGAGATCCACTACATACCTAATAGAATGGCCAAATGACCACTGACAACAGCAAATGCTGGTGAGGATGTGGATCAATAGGAACTCTCATTCACTGACGGTCGGGATACAAAATGATAACAGCTACTATAGAAAACAATTTGATGTTTCTTGCAAAACTAAACATACTCTTACCATATGATCCAGCTATCAGACTCCTTGGTGCGATTTACCCAGATAAACTGAAAATTTATATACACACAGATGTGTATAGTAGCAGCTTTATTCATAATTGCCAAAACTTGGAAGCAACCAAGATGTCCTTCTTCAGTAAGTGAGTGGATAAATAAATCCTGGTTCATTCAGGCGCTGGATAAAAACTCCTAAAAAGAAATGTACTATCAAGCCATGAAAAGACATAGAGGAAACTAAAATGCATATTAACAAGTGAAAGAAGCCTATCTGAAAAGGCTACGTACTCTGTGATTCAAACTACATCACTCTTGAAAAGGCAAATCTATGGAGACAGTACAAAAAATTAGTAGTTGCCAGGAGATAGTGGGTAGGGGAGGATGAATAGGCAGAGCAGAGAGGATTTATAGGGCAGTGAAACTGTTCTGTACGATACAATAATGGTAGATACCTGTCATCATACATTTTTTTCAGACTCATAGCCAATGTACAACACCAAGTGTGGATCCTGATGTTAACCTTGGATTTTGGGTGATCTGATGTGTCAATGTAGGTCCATCAATTGTAACAAGTGTTCCCCTCTGGCATGGGATGTTAATAGCAGGGGAAGGCTCTACAGGTGTGGGGGGCAAGGGGTATATGGGAACTCTGTATTTTCCAATAACTTTTGCTGTGAACCTAAAAATTCTCTTAAAAATGAAGCTTAATAATTTTTTAAAAATCAACAGGATCTTAAAATACCTGTTGGCCAGCTGGCAGCCAGGCATAGTGATCATCACCTGCGCAGGAAAAAACATGGCCGTTGCTGCTCATATTATCAGCACTTCAAGTGAGTTAGGTGCACCTGGGGGACTTTTCATATTAACTATAAGATACCTTCCAAAAGATTACACTATATTCAACTTTGAAAAAAAAAAAGCTATTGTAGATGTGAACAGCACAGAAACAGAGCAGCAAGGTGTATATTTGATGTTAGTGTAGCAAATAATTGTCATTGGAATAATGACCAAAACTCTGTATTTTCTTGAGAACACAGGACCTAGAAAAGGATGCTCATCACAAGTGCACCAAGCCATGCTCCATTTATTCCTGAAATTAGCACAAAGGACTATTACATGACAAGTGACATATGTAAAAGAAATTAACAAAACCTGAGAATAGATTTAAAAACTTATTCAGTGAGGAAAAAGATGGTGTGACAGTGTCATATGACTTAAATGATAATAATACAAAAAACAAATCTGGTCAAAGAGAAGATGCTGACAAAGGCTGAGCGTTCTTTAACATGCCTCCGAACAACACTGTCAAGGCTAAAGGAACTGCAAAAGAGATACAGGAGCATAAATAAGTCTAAAATAAAAATTAAGTACAAAATAAAAATTGTAAGTTATCAGAAAGCAGTATATAGTTTAGTAGGCAGTACTTTCTCTTAGTAGTATATAAAATAATGCTCAATCTTACAATCAATAGTGCCTCACGGCAAACAAATATGATTTTACCCACTATAGACTTAATCTATACATTCATTGATGATGAAACTTCCATCATTCCTTAAAATGATTGACAGATGAGCGAACTAGCTAGTGAACATTTTCCCTTGAGAAATATGAAGGGAAATGTAGAACAAGTGCACATGAGAGGTCTACCCAGGACAATAAAAGAGTGTTGTGAATGGTGGTTAACAGGTGAACACAATCAATGGAGACAGCCTGACTGAATTAAGGATTCCATGAAGGAAATGTGAGGCACCTGGAAGCATTTGAAAGCACCAAAATCATCAACATCAACATAGTCATCATTTCAATAATCTCAATAAATGTCAATTGATTATATTGGCTTATTAAATCATAAAGACTCAGATTCAGTGAAATGCAAAACAAACATAGATAGATCTTAGATAAATAATGATGAACTAAAAAAGCAAGGTGGAGAGAGAGAATAAAACCACTAATTAAACGTTTAAAACTCACAAAGCAATTCTGTATGTAATGTATAAATACATTCACAGCTACTAGAAGAACAAAATCATGGGCATCCAACTGCCTGGAGATAGTGGCTGCCTCTGCAGAGAGTGGATATGGGGTTTGAGAAGGGTAAAAAAGAGAAGAAAACTCTCTGTTTTGCAGGGTAGTTTCTTTCATCAAGATCACTGGCTGTGCCAGGTGAATGCCCTCGAGATAACCAGGGTTTGGTCCTATACTAGGGTTCAAAACAAATTCCACAAGCCACCTGGAATGGGTTAGGAAGGGGGCTTTACTGAGCAAAAAGAGAACTCCTGTACAGGAATACCTCATTTCATTTTACTTAACTTTATTGTACTTCATAGGGGTTATGTTTTTTACAAACTGAAGGCAAGGCCTCCCACTAGAAAAAAGATTACGACTTGCTTTATTGCGACATTCACTTTACCAACATGGTCTGAAAGGAAACCCACGCTATGTCCAAGGTATGCCTGTATAGATAGCCAGGATTGGCGAGAGGGGAAGACTCAGAGTCTCCGTCTCTCCACCAGCCCACAGAGGTGAGTCTATGGGCTAGTGGTGGGACATTACCCTCCTGCTTTTCTGCTTTTCTGCTTTTCTGTAGGGCAGGGCGAGAAAGCTGCCCTGTGGGTGGGGGAATATACAGGCTGCATGGTGCCCAGAGGTCAGCAGTTTAGAGGTCAGTTGTTCATAGAGCTGTCTGAGAAAATCAGCTGTCCTTCACTTGAGGATCATGGAGCCCATGAAAATTTGCTGAACACCCACCAGGGTTAGAGGCCACCAGTGCCAATAGCCCCTACGCTAGTCTCAGCTGGTCTGTTGCCCAGGCAACCTAGAATGAGCTCCCAAATTATTTTCAGGAAACAGCAATGCACAATGGAATCCGTAACATTTAATTTCTTAAAAAAGCAAAATGGGAGGAGGAATCTGAAATAAAGACCCCGATAGCTAACAGTTGTTAAATCTGAGTGCTTGGTGCATTATCTTCTGTGCTATGTTTGGAAGAAGAGATATAAAGTTGTCTTTGAAAGCCCACTTCCCCATCCCAAACAGTAAGCACTGCAAAGATTTGGGTGTTTTTCCAGATCACAGTTCTTTATGGATTAAAATATGTATACATACAAGTGTAGAACTGGTATGTCTAGTGGAAGAGGGTTGTTCGTACTGCTGTTTCGATTCTTGTTTTTAAGGCTTTCTCTATTGTTTCTACTTCAAGTTCTGGAGATTCTGGATTGCTTTATATTGTGTTGGCTTTCTTCCCCTTTTTGACTATAACATATAACAAAAAATTAGTAACATAACATAAATGTAACAGAGTAAAAAGTCAAAGTCTAATTCACACCATGTAAAAAGATGGTTAAGAAATTTTTTCTTGAGCGTGGCTAGATCATTGGTCCCTTCATCATTATATCATCCATTACAAGTCAAATATATCCCAAAAAGGTTTAATTTTTTTCCCCAACATAGAACCTGGATTTGATCAAACATAAGAATGGTCTTGTGACCAATCTGCTGTCTCGTGCCTCGACTTTGACTTTAATCTTTACAAAAAGCAGAGATCGTGTTTTCAGCCAGTGCACATTCATGCAAGTTCTCTCTCTCTCTCTCTCTCTCTCTCTCCTCTCTCCTCTCTCCTCTCTCTC